>JANAVB010011399.1:16005897-16407199 GCA_029216955.1 Iris pallida
ATTTTCAATTCTCAAGTTTTGGATAACTCGAGAATCATTCTAACATGACGAGCCATGGGTACAGATCGTTCGCAAGTTATCACTGGCGAACATTCTCGTAACTCATAACGATACATTGGACAATGCTCACACATGATTGGCCAATGCCAAGATGTAATACACAACAAACATATCCAAGGTGTTGTGAAGATCATGAATATGTGTCAAGTTTATAAGAAATGCAACTTCCCAAAATAATACAAAAGGTTTTCTCTAAGGGCACCACACTTTTTACTGGGGATAGCCCAAAAAATGTTCAAAAAAAATTATAAGTTTGCCATCCATTTTTTACTCGAGGCTAGCCCAATTTTATTTCAGCAAGTGGGACTGCCAACATAGTGGCAGTCCTAGGACTGCAAGCAAGTTGGCAGTCCTAACAATATGTTAGGACTGCCAACTTAGTGACAGTCCAAGGACTACCAGCAAGTTGGCAGTCCTGACATATGTTAGGACTGCCAACAAGTTGGCAGTCCTCGTAGAGGGAGGCAGAGGAAGCAGAGGGAGACGGAGGAAGGAGGCGAAGGAGGAGGAAGGAGGGGGGAATCACTCACCAGGCGGAGGAAGGAGGCGGAGGACTTCGGTGTACACGTCGAGCTTGTGCCGCTGCTACATCTGCCCGGCGCAGGGGTTCGTCGATGAAGAATTCGCCGCCACGGCTGTAATGTCCCGCTCGTACGGTACATTATGCTGAGTCGTTGACTCGAAGATTTGCGTTGATCCGATTGTGTATCGATGCAAATCGATACGAGTTACGTTGTCCCGAGCAATGCATCGAACTGAGTCGATGCGAAGAGTTGCCTTGTTCCAAAGAACGCATCGAGTGAATCAATGCAAGCACCGCGTTGCCTCGAAGGATAAGTACGTTGAGACGGCTCAAAGATTCAAAGAAATCGAATCGACCAAGGCGCAAGTCCGAATTGATGCAAGTATTGTTTTAGTTGGTTTCATGTGCAGGCTATACGTTTACGCTGAAATGTTAGAGGTCGATATTTTGCCTTATTCAGTAAAGGGTCCGGAAAAGCAAAACGTCGCCCTGCGACGGACTGAAGCGTTGGCACGGTAAGCCAAAACGGACGTATAATTCAATAAAGCACGAAGTGCTCGAATGGCTAAGTCAGGAGAGTTGTCCGTGCAACGAAGTTATAAATCGAGCCTAGACGGTTCGGCGAAACGACAAGGCATATCGGTTCTAGGTGGGGGGACATTGACTCTCTTTTTACTCCGTCATGCTTAAGTAAAATACATATCATTGAATGCTGAGTTAACCTATCAACACCACGGGCATGGTTCGATAGAGAGAAAAACATAGTGCGTGTCGAACACTAGATAGAATAATTGAAATAATCGTACGGCAGACGTACGAGTCGCTATGGAACATTGAATATCGCAAAGGCGAGCGCCTCGGTGCATAAGCCATAAGAACATAGGATAACTGTATCGACGAGTGCCCTAGTGTATAAGTCATTCTGTGCCCCCGCATACGAGTTAGCATGCTAGAACATTGAAAGACTATATCGATGCGAGTGCCTCAGAGCACGAGCGATAGAACATTGAATACTTTATCGAGGCGTGCCTCAGTTGCACGAGTCAGAAGAATGGAACATAAATATAACGTGTTGAATACTAAGGCGTAGAATATGGGAAACACGGCTTCGAGGCGTGTATTGAATGCACGATACAAGAAAAGATGGCGAATGTGCGTAGTTGCACAATACTTACAAAAGATGGCATCGTTGTGACGAGGAGAACAGTTTTGGCATGGATGTGACATAACTGTCAATGCGGTATGGTGCCTTCGAAATATTCGTAGGCTTCGGGCGTTCGTTGAGGACATTGGGGCGTTGTGCAAATTGAAATAGAGATAAGCGAACTTGCTTGGTTGTATGAAAGATAAGATTCATTGCATGGTCAAATAGACTTAAAGATATAAAAGCCCGTGCATGGGTATTCCCTAGAACGTGGAGCGCCAGCGCGCTGGGACCGTTCGGCCTAGGAGGGATTGCGTTTACGGTATTGTTGGTGCACTTCATTTAACGGGTAGCGACCTTCTGGTGAATGTGATAAGCCACTTACTACGATTATTTTGATGGCCTCTGATGTTTGGTTAGCAACCGTACAGAGTTAACATCGTCTTATGTTTGATTCGATAAATATAAGTCCATTCTAGCCCGAAAAGCTAGTGACCTTTATATAGTTAAGGGCGATGGGTTTGGAAGTGCAAGGTATACGTATATCCTGTATGGATGGTTCCTGAATAGAGAGCACATATAACATGACCGGAAAAACGGATAGGCGTATTCACCTTGCGTCAGTTGCAAGGGCGGGTGCATCGATATTGCTAAGCCGTGCCACGAATCAAACACGAGATTGCTTGTTTGTTTACTTACGCGAATTGAATAACATGCTTGCCATGATAACATGCTTTACAGTCTTCAATATGCCATGAACTCATCCTAAGGAGAACATAGAAAGAGAACTAAATTATATGTTTGCATGAATTAATATAATACTAAATGTCGGTTTGTTAAGTGGGTTTTTGATCAGTAAAGCGAGAACGAAATTACTAGTCTCCCACTAGTTTGCTAACAGGTTCTGGGATTGGTCTGCTCGCGGCGGAGCTTCGCTTGAATACGTTGAGGCTTGGAATGCCGAAGCGTATTTGAGCGTGCGATCGTATTGACGCTCGGACATGCAACAAGATTGATGCGGCCGAGATATAGAAGGCATGATGTATGAAACGGTAAAATCCTTTGTGGGCAAGAGAGAACCTGAGTGTTGTAGCCAATCTGGCATACATCGTTGGGCTATCGAATCCTTTGTAATCTTATTTCAAATATCAATAAAGAGAGTTGTTTCGTATACTCTGTTTTTCTTTCGTTGTTAATATCAACTCGAAGATAACCATTTGAGAACTTGTCATCTTGCCTTGTACGAGCGCGGCTCGTGCGACATCACGTCCCCTGCGAGGACGATGATTCTGGGCCGGGGTATGATAAATTGGTATCAGAGCTCTAGGCTCAATTTCCTCTAGACGCTTGCTTCATTACAATTCCAAAAAAATGTTGTCCACCACCTTTCGAAATCACTCTTGACTCTACTCGATGTCGTACTGGATGTTCCATACAATAAGTCTAATACAAATTATGTAATTTTGTCGCGTGTTGTTTTAAAAATTACATGGTGTTGCCGAGAAAGTCGTGAAAGGTTTGTTGCTGTAAGTGCAACAAGTTGCGAGATATGAATTCAAGGAATTGTTGCTACGGATGCAACACGCCGTGAATTATAATTTGAGAATGTGTCGAACGGATTCACATATTGATTTTGAATGTGCATTGTGATGAAAAGTGATAAGTCAATATCGAATGTGTTGAACGAATTTGGGCATTGACTTTAAATGTCGGGTGTAAATCGTTGCACGAGGTACGGTAAATATCGAAAATAAATCGTTGTACGATGTGTAATGCATATTGAAAGTAAATTGTTGCACGTGGTGCAACGCATATCAAAGTAAAATCATTGCACGAAGTGTGACGGATATTGAAAATGAATTGTTGTACAAGATGCAACGGAAGAAAACAAAATTTATAAATCGAGAAACGAAATCGGTTCGGTTGCGCACCGAGCTTGTGTTGGCAAATGAAAATATTGGCCAAATTGTTTCGGATTTGATTTAATCAGAGTTACGGTTGTGATCAAGCACGATCACTGCAGAAATCGTGAGTCGGAAGAGATCGTTGGTTCGTAAAGAGTACGTTGCGACGGAAGTAACTTGATTTTCGAGTGGTATATGGCAAACCACCGATGCAATGAATGGCTCAATTTCGAGTGATATATGTAATACCACTTGTGCGATGGGTTGCATCGACGCATTGTGAGAATTACGAAAGATTTGTCCGCAACGGACGGGATAGCACCGAGACTCAATTGAGAATTTGTATGACGGTATGTTGATGCAAGTGTTCTTTGATGATCGGTTAGAACGGTAAGGGGGACTTGTAACATTGAATGATATGTCGATTGAAAATTTATGTGTCAGTCGAATGACGGGAACTAGCGAAACGATTATGCCTTGAGACAACAATCGGATCGACGGAATAGGAAACTCAAAATGTTGAAATCGAATCGCATGACTTGTGAGCTCGATGAAAATGTTGGGCGATACAAATTATAATCCAATCGCATGATTTACGATTTCGATAGAAATGTTAGCCGATGCAAAGTAAAATCGAATCGTACGACTTACGATCTCGATAGAAATATTAGGCAAGACAAAATATAATCGGATCGCATGATGTGCGACTTCGGTAATAAAGGTGGTTAACGCAAGTAATCGTGCCTAAGAAATAGTTGGTTACGTTACGGCAAAACTCATTTGAGTACGACTGAAAACACGCGAAACTTAGAGGGCGAGATCGTATGACTTGAGGGTTCGATGTTGGATAATCGATAACTCAATTACGCGATCAAAGTATAGCGGGATGTGGCAAATCGGAGAACGAGTTGATGCGTATGGTAAAGTTCGTTGCGAACTTGGATGTATGCAATACGAGTTAAGTTGACGTTGAAACGGATTCAAAGTTGACCCTTACTCTATCGAAATTGATACGATGTATCGAGATCGATACGTAAGGAAACGTAAGCACGATGTGAAAATACAAAATAGAGTGTGCCTCGCGCTATCAAATTTTGTAGATAATGATGTGAGAATGAGCGAACTTAGTTTATCGTAAATTTTGTAGATTGATCAGGACGAGACTATAAGTCATCGACGATTGTTCAATGCGTATGGCATCTCGTGTGTCAACCGCGAAATAAGATAGACTCGAACTCGATACGAATAGATGTTTCATAAATTACGAAATTATCGACGGCCGTGCATGACTTTACTCGGAGGATAGTTGTGCCGATAGAAATGGTTATGGACGGATTGGATAGTCATGTAGAAATCGTCGGAACGTAATTTAGCTCCGAAATAAGATATAGCATGGTTCGTAGTAAACTGTCCTTCGGTGATGATCTACAATTATCGAGGGCAGCTGACCCTAGAAGACTTGACCGCCAAATCAAATTGAATGTTACAAACCGTAAGATGACCCATGTGATATCGCATATGAAATTGCATCGATATAAATATAGTGTGATGCATGTTGACGATAAGTCTAGGCGATCGAGAATTGTTGGAACAACATTGGATTGAGAATGATATAGTTAGATTTGAGTATTCGTCGGATGAATACTTGAATGGTTATGTTGGTCGATGAACAAACTATAAATTTACCAACGAACTTGGTGATTTGAATAGACGATTGCGAGAATCGTGCTATGCACGAGAGAGAACGATAAGAGAATGAATTACGAGTTATGTCGTTAGATTTGATTCACCTTACAATTGAGCTTGCATGAATCAAAATTATGTTCGACGTTACGAGACGGATAAGTTGAGAATTTGGCTAGTGAATTTCTACTCGTTAGGAATCGAACGTAAGATGCATCGTAAAGACCTTCGTGTCAAGGCGATGTTGTCTTGAGCACCGTCGCCTCGATGTAAACTGTTATGTCAAATAGATTGTGTCCTTTGTGTAATGTCAATTTAAAGTTGCGTCGGAAGGATTTGAGCACGGTGGTAAGTCACCTAGCGGACATAGTCCTGAATGTTGATGCTTTTGTAAGTCAACAAAAGAGAATTATATCGTGATAGGATACGAAGTGAAACATCAGAAATCGTTGGATAGTGACGCCGAACGCAAGGCGTTGTGGAGACTCACTGTTATCGGATGTACGACGGCTTGACGCAACGCGTAGAATTGATGGTCCCGATGAAACATACAAAGTGAGAAATACGATTTTTGAATCGCATCATATGCCTTGACTTTTGTTGGAGGATAGCGTATGTATCAATATGCATATGCAATAGAATTACGAGAACTTATGCTAGAGCCCAAGTCCGATCGAGAATACGAGATGACAAGTAATTGAGAATAAAAAGTTACATGTTAGCGTTGTTTCGATGTCTTACAACTGAGCTTGGCTGAAATGTATGTATTGGTAGCACGCCTAAAATATGTATATGATTCTAAACTAAGTTATACGATCCAAACGATAGTGAGACAAGATCGTGTAACGATCTAATGAAACCCTTGGAAATTTAGTATTGGTTTCGGTTCGGGACGAACCTTGTTTTGAGTGCATATTAATGTATCCCGCTCTGCATGGTGCATTATGCTGAGTCGTTGACTCGAAGAGTTGCATTTTCCGATTGTGTATGTCACGCCCCGATTCATAGAGTTATTTATTCACATACTTTATCTCTTAGACTCGATCGTCCTCGCTTGGGCGTGATGCCGTACAAGTCTGGTATTGCACTTGTACAAGACAATGATTGGTACATAAGTGAATCTTCAAATAGGACACTCGTAGCGACAGAAGCAGACAAATTGGAGTTAATGAGGACAGTCTTTCTTATTGAATAGAAGTACATCACTTCTTTATAGCACGAAGATAAAATGATAACTTGAAGTCACACAGAGACATATAGAACTTTATTCTCTTTATGATAATTGAAGAAGTACAAGACTTGTATTGAAGTACAATATTTACAGCACATCTCACTTTACATTGGAAACCAACTAACAATGCTATACAGCTTACATTTGATATTTGGATACAAGGGATTACAACTCGATTTACCGACTTGGCTTACAATCTCACTGGTACAACTGATTACAATGTTTCATACATTATGTCCTTTATAACAGAAGACATCTTGTACAAGGAGCTTCTGTATGCCCAACAAATCTTCGATGCCGCGGAACCAATCAAGCCAATCTTTGTGTGTAGAATATTCCAAGCAAGAGCACCTGCCCACAAAACGTGGGTCAGCATCATCTATGCACTAGCGAGTAGAATCCAACCCACTCGCATAAACCAACATTTAAAGTGATCATTTAAGCAGCATTTATTAGAATAGTCTTTCTACTTGGGGCCTAGCATCAGTTTACATATTCATGGACAATAATCAGAGTGAAGCATGTAAACATATTCTTAGTAGCATTCATGTGGACATATCTTTTTAGCATTCTTGGTGTTATCATGCAAAAGCATCATTAAGGCATACTAAGTATTATCATGAAAAGGCATCATTGAGGCATCGTTAACATTAACATCTTAAACATGTTATAACAGTTCACTTCAAGCATCACTTAGCATGTATGTTGTGTATGAGCAATATTTAGCAAGGCATGTTCTTAGCATACTGAACTTAACATGTTAAGCAGGATCTCATACTGAAAGGCTACATACAGCATCATCAAACTTATTTGGAACGTAAGCATGCAAGTTAAACCAACACATATATTGAATTATCACATTTAAGGGATTTCTTACCGATAGCCGACTCCCTCATACCTGCATCAAATACAGGTTAGCAGATATCTACTCTGCCTGCATAAGACATTCATTAGCATGCATCCTGACTACATGGTCACTGGTGTTTAACCATACGGACATTGCCATATAGGTCTTCGTTGGTAATGCGATGACTCCAGAGAAGGTAGCTAGCCCCAAAGGATGCCTCGCAGAACCCGTGCCCCTACTGGCACGCCAATGTTTTCTCCTAGGCCGGATCGGTCGCCCTAACGTCCCGGGGTACCGTCCGAGAAAATATATCCCCATCACTTATGCATAAGTTGTCCTATGACCATGCGAATGCGTGTCCGACTCAATCGTGAACATAAAATGCATAGTGAAATTTGAAGTAAAGACAACATTGCATCATCATTCATCTTATTCAAGTCATGTTCAATGACTTATTCATTCCCAACATTACCATCATTTCATTTGGTGATCTCAATGATCCCAAGCCTCATCAATTCTCATTCATTGCTTCATTACAACATTTCTCATTACGTTCCTTCTAAGGAGGAACAACAGCATTCATTCATTTCAAAGGGACCTGTAGCATTTCATTCATTTTATAGGAACAATAGCATATTCAATTCTTTTCTCATGTATCATTCACGCAGCATCTCATTATTCAAGTGATTCATTCATTTCATCAATCTTAAGCATCAGGGACATTATCGATTCAATCTCAGGCATCATGTTACATTAGTGGTTCGAGTGTGATTCGTTCAGCAATTCAAAGTTTATGTGTTATTCATTCGATGATTCCCAGCATATGAATCTCTATCGAATTAGCAACTAAAGCATCGCATCACAATTATTCAACGTTCAAGGTAAGGGACATTAGGGACTTATTCATAGCATCACATTATTCCATTTATTAAGCATGCAGGAATAAGGAGGAATGAGGACAGTTCCACTTGTCTTATATAACGGTCTTCCTGCTCCAATCTCATCAAGCGTAGCTCCACCAGCGAGCCATATTCTAATACCCATTCCATCTAGCCAGCTAAGAAAGACTGCATCAGTCTCAATTCTCCTGATCTCCAATATAAGTCACGATCCAACATTCTGATCCCATCCAACAAGCCAACCAAATGCCTCGTGCAGAGCGGAGCATTACAGTGTATTGATATAAATCGATACGAGTTACGTTGTCCCGAGCAATGCATCGAACTGAGTCGATGTGAAGAGTTACCTTGTTCAAAGAACGCATCGAGTGAATCGATACGAAGCGCCGCGTTGCCTCGAAGGATAAATGCGTTGAGACGGCTCGAAGATTCTAAGAAATTGAATCGACCAAGGTGCAAGTTCGAATCGATACAAGTATTGATTTTAGTTGGTTTCATGTGCAGGCTATACGTTTACGCTGAAATGTTAGAGGTCGATCTTTTGCCTTATTCAGTAAGGGGTCCGCGAAAGTAAATCATCGCCTTGCGACGGACTGAAGTGTTGGCATGGTAAGCCAAAACGGACATATAATTTAATGAAGCACGAAGTGCTTGAATGGCTAAGTCAGGAGAGTTGCCCGTGCAACAAAGTTATGAAATCGAGCCTAGATGGCTCGGCGAAACGACAAGGCATATCGGTTCAAGGTGGAAGGACATTGACTCTCTTTTTCCAAATACTTGCAACTTCTCATTGATTCACCAATATTTTTTTGCATTCTATCTTGGTCGCAACACATTACTTCATTTGGATCCATACACATATTTCAGGCGTCCCCAAAACATATGTATTTCAGCCAAAGTCTGCGCTAGTGCGATAAATTCTTCCAACAATATTATCTCAGTCGCAACCTATCACTTCGGCTGGATCCATACACATATTTTAGGCGTCCCCAAAACATATGTACTTCAACCAACTTCCATGATAGTATAATTCGATCAGCCACGATATAACTCTCTTTCCCAAATCAGACTTAGTATCCTTTCAATTGACTTATAACTTTATTCACTTGTCACAATCACCATCTTCCAATCCACCACTTTACATCAGGAACAACTTGGTTAAGCTCTCTATCCGGGCATAATACTTCTAGCATTCGATCAAGGGTCTAATCTTACATCCAATCATATCAGAGTCCACAACATGCAATCATATTCCTTTCTAAATTCAACAATATTTCTCACCGAGGCAATTCATCTTTTCTAAAAGATACAATCCGACATCACCAACTATCGATTATCCGAGTCAGGGTATAATTCTATGCAACAGTCAAGGTTAACCCAGCTACCCGACTATAGATACCTATCCAACATTTCCGTCATGAGCAGTCAATTCTATCTCATATAATAATTCACTATTCGATACATACAAATCAAGTCTCATCCCACGATTCCATTTTCCTCTATAGGCCGATACATAATCCTCAAGGGTCAAACATCTCTAAGGTTCATATTAGAGCATATACTTACAACTTATCATTCTTAGATTATACTCCTCACCATCTCTCGTTCAATGCCACAAGGTCATTCTATGGGTCGCCAACGGCCATCTATTATTCGGTCCAGTCTCAATAGTTAGCTATACCGACAGCTATACCGACAGCTATACCGACAGCTATACCGACAGCTATACCTAATCATTCAGGTGACTCCCCTAGAGTGGACGGCTACTAGGGTTATACTAGTTTCTGTTTCTTAGGGCCAACAAGCAACCGGCAGTTCTAAGGAACTCTACCCAAACCTATGGGTATCAATTCAGTCTGAATAATGAATCGCCAATTGGGCTAAGCCAGCAATTGATAATTCATCAACTGGTCGCTAGGGTCAAGTCTATCTATTCAGGGTCTTCCTCAAGGAAATAATTCCCACAGAGGCTCATTCTAGACTTACCCAACAATCGACTAAGATCGATCTATCAACATTACGGTCAATTCCAAATCCGACATACGATCTTCATCGTTCTAATAATCCATCAAGTAAATTTCCAATAATTCAATTTTCTGGTCCAATTCCTTCGTATCCATATAAACCCATAACCAAGGTTAACTATTCAAGGGTCATTGATTCCGATAGTTTTAATATAACTATAGAATCATACTATTCGGTCTGTATGACAAGGTTGCACCATGAAGTCATAAGCCAACAATCTATATTCCAACCAACAATCACCTATACCGATATTATCCAACACGTTTGAAATTTCTTGTTCCCATTCGTTTCTCAATCATCAAACTCTCTTACGGGCATTCTTAAATTTCGTTCCTTTTCCAGCCATCAAAATCTTATATGGACATTCTTAAAATTCTCTACCTCAAAGGTCGAGTAGTTTATTCCATTCAATCTGATAATTCATGTATCAATTAACTATCCTCTATGCAACACAAGGATTCAGGGTTGCTACTTGTCACTTTTCTGGTACAATTCAATTCTTGAGCATATATGCGCATAAGCAACGAATATCCTTTGGTGATCTAGATAGGTTAACATCTATTACACCTTAGGGTCAAGGCACAAATCTCTAATATTCCTTTGGTCACCGACAACTTTTTCCAAAACTTTCATCTTAGTAATCAACATTGTATTAGCCACAAATAATTTGCATCCAACCAATCAAAATCAACATTCAGATATTATAAGCCACAACATTCTCTAGCCAAATTCATTTACTCATAGCATACTAACGGTCTTACTAGTCTGAGTCAGCACTCGACTAAACAATTTCTAACCATGCCACGATTACAATTTCCGACAATCTCGCTATCCAACATAACATCACCGTCAAGGGACACTCGAGTCATCTAGCCACAATACATGACTCCCAGCTAAGTCTCGGCACTATCCAGTACTCACAGATAGTCTCACTGCTATCCCATGGAAAGGGTCAACATACATCTCGTTCTGAGGTGGTAGAGGCAATATACCACTCAGAAATGAAGCCATCCTTAAACAATACCAACTCAATTATATTCCAGACATTCGTGATCTACGATGATCACAACACTTAACCAACATCTTGGGGTCCCAATAGTATAAGCCAACATTCTTAGGGTCTCGAAAGCACTTAGCAACACACATGAGTCAATTCACCAGTTCTGTCAAACTCATCCATCAATTATTTCATTCACAATTCTTTTCCAACATCACATGCAATTCTCATCTTGTCGCAGCATACATAGCCACCTTTCTTTTATTCCCGTATTCCAAACAACATTTACAATATAGCATACTATGGCATCGAGTCATTGTTGGGTTATTTGTGTCCAAACCAACAACAATCATTCATTTAGGGGCATCACAATGTATATAGACTTATTGTATGGAACATCCAGTGAGCAGCCAAGAGGGTCAACAAACTTTCAAGCACAGATAACATAAGGATGATTACCGGACAACAATAGCATAATCGCGGAAGCAATCTTTGATTTAATCACAGAAGCAACGTTGAGTGATCGCGGAAGCAACTTTAGTCAATCATCGATGCAACTTTGATCTGAAATGAATCAAAGAAGAGACCAAGGATGTAAAGTCGTGCTCTGATACCAATTTGTTACGCCCCGATTCATAGAGTCATTTATTCACATACTTTATCTCTTAGACTCGATCGTCCTCGCTTGGGCGTGATGCCGTACAAGTCTGGTATTGCACTTGTATAAGGCAATGATTGGTACATAAGTGATAATCTTCAAATAGGAACACATTGCAGTGACAGAAGCAGACAAATTGGAGTTAATGAGGACAGTCTTTCTTATTGAATAGAAGTACATCACTTCTTTATAGTAGCGGAGATAAAATGATAACTTGAAGTCACACAGAGACATATAAAACTTTATTCTCTTTATTGATAATTGAAGAAGAGTACAAGACTTGTATTGAAGTACAATGTTTACAGCATATCTCACTTTATATTGGAAACCAACTGAACAATGCTATACAGCTTACATTTGATATTTGGATATAAGGGATTATAACTCGATATACCGACTTGGCTTACAATCTCACTGGTACAACTGATTACAATGTTCCATACATTATGCCCTTTATAAACAGAAGACATCATCTTGTACAAGGAGAGCTTCTGTATGCCCAATAAATCTTCGATGTCGCGGAACCAATCAAGCCAATGTTCATGTGTAGAATATTCTAAGCAAGAGCACCTGCCCACAAAACATGGGTCAGCACATCATCTATGCACTGGCGAGTAGAATCCAACCCACTCGCATAAACCAATATTTAAAGTGATCATTTAAGCAAGCATTTATTAGAATGGTCTTTCTACTTGGGGCCTAGCATCAGTTTACAGATTCATGGGCAATAATCAGAGTGAAGCATGTAAACATATTCTTAGTAGCATTCATGTGGACATATCTTTTTAGCATTCTTGGTGTTATCATGCAAAGGCATCATTGAGGCATACTAAGTATTATCATGAAAAGGCATCATTGAGGCATCGTTAACATTAACATCTTAAACATGTTATAACAGTTATCACTTCAAGCATCACTTAGCATGTATGTTGTGTTTGAGCAAAATTTAGCAAGGCATCTTTCTTAGCATACTGAACTTAACATGTTAAGCAGGATCTCATACTGAAAGGCTACATACAGCATCATCAAACTTATTTGGAACGTAAGCATGCAAGTTAAACCAACACATATATTAAATTATCACATTTAAGTGATTTCTTACCGATAGTCGACTCCCTCATACCTGCATCAAATACAGGTTAGCAGATATACTTACTCTGCCTGCATAAGACATTCATTAGCATGCATCCTGACTACATGGTCACTGGTGTTTAACCATACGGACGTTGCCATATAGGTCTTCGTTGGTAATGCGATGACTCCAGAGAAGGTAGCTAGCCCCAAAGGATGCCTCGCAGAACCCGTGCCCCTACTGGTACGCCAATGTTTTCTCCTAGGCCGGATCGGTCGCCCTAACGTCCCGGGGTACCGTCCGAGAAAACATATCCCCATCACTTATGCATAAGTTGTCCTATGATCATGCGAATGCGTGTCCGACTCAATCGTGAACATAAAATGCATAGTGAAATATTGAAGTAAAGACAACAGTGCATCATCATTCATCTCATTCAAGTCATGTTCAATGACTTATTCATTCCCAACATTACCATCATTTTATTTGGTGATCTCAATGATCCCAAGCCTCATCAATTCTCATTCATTGCTTCATTACAACATTTCTCATTACGTTCCTTCTAAGGAGGAACAACAGCATTCATTCATTTCAAAGGGACCTGTAGCATTTCATTCATTTTATAGGAACAATAGCATATCCAATTCTTTTCTCATGTATCATTCACGCAGCATCTCATTATTCAAGTGATTCATTCATTTCATCAATCTTAAGCATCAGGGACATTATCGATTCAATCTCAGGCATCATGTTACATTAGTAGTTCGAGTGTGATTCGTTCAGCAATTCAAAGTTCATGTGTTATTCATTCGATGATTCCCAACATATAAATCTCTATCGAATTAGCAACTAAAGCATCGCATCACAATTATTCAACGTTCAAGGTAAGGGACATTAGGGACTTATTCACAGCATCACATTATTCTATTTATTAAGCATGCAGGAATAAGGAGAAGGAGGACAGTTCCACTTGCCTTATATAACGGTCTTTCTGCTCCAATCTCATCAAGCATAGCTCCACCAGCGAGCCACATTCCAATACCCATTCCATCTAGCCAGCTAAGAAAGACTGCATCAGTCTCAATTCTCCTGATCTCTAACATAAGTCACGGTCCAACATTCTCCCATCCAACAAGCCAACCAAATGCCTCGTGCAGAGCGGGGCATTACAGTGTATTGATACAAATCGATACGAGTTACGTTGTCCCGAGCAATGCATCGAACTGAGTCGATGTGAAGAGTTGCCTTGTTCCAAAGAACGCATCGAGTGAATCGATGCGAAGCGCCGCGTTGCCTCAAAGGATAAATGCGTTAAGACGGCTCGAATATTCCAAGAAATTGAATCGACCAAGGTGCAAGTTCGAATCGATACAAGTATTGATTTTAGTTGGTTTCATGTGCAGGCTATACGTTTACGCTGAAATATTAGAGGTCGATCTTTTGCCTTATTCAGTAAGGGGTCCGCGAAAGTAAATCATCGCCTTGCGACGGACTGAAGCGTTGGCACGGTAAGCCAAAACGGACATATAATTTAATGAAGCACGAAGTGCTTGAATGGCTAAGTCAGGAGAGTTGTCCGTACAACAAAGTTATAAAATCGAGCCTAGATGGCTCGGCGAAACGACAAGGCATATCGGTTCAAGGTGGGAGGACATTGACTCTCTTTCCTAATCCGTCATGCTTAAGTAAAATACATATCATTGAATGCTGAGTTAACCTATCAATGCCACGGGCGTAGCTCGATAGAGAGATAAACATAGTGCATGTCGAACACTAGATAGAACAATTAAAATGAATCGTACGACA
Organism: Iris pallida; assembly: GCA_029216955.1. Taxonomy (NCBI): domain Eukaryota; kingdom Viridiplantae; phylum Streptophyta; class Magnoliopsida; order Asparagales; family Iridaceae; genus Iris; species Iris pallida. The sequence goes on from JANAVB010011399.1 coordinate 16,020,747, forward strand.
GACGTACGAGTCGCTATGGAATATTGAATATCGCAAAGGCGAGCATCTCGGTGCACGAGCCATAAGAACAGGGGATAACTGTATCTACGAGTGCCCTAGTGCATAAGTCATTTCATGCCCCCGCGCACGAGTTAGCATGCTATAACATTGAAAGGCTATATCGGTACGAGTGCCTCAGAGCACGAGCGATAGAACATTGAATACCTTATTGAGGCGTGCCTCAGTTATACGAGTCAGAAGGATGGAACATAAATATAACGTGTTGAATACTAAGGCGTAGAATATGGAAAATACGGCTTCGATGCATGCATTAAATGCACGATACAAGGAAAGACGGCGAATGTGCACAGTTGTACGATACTTACAAAAGATGGAGTCATTGCGACGAGGAGAACAGTTGTGGCATGGATGTGACATAACTGTCGATGCGGCATGGTGCCTTCGAAATGTTCGTGACCTTCGGGCGTTCGTTGAGGACATTGGGGCGTTGTGCCTTTTGAAATAGAGATAAGCGAACTTGTTTGGTTGTATGAAAGATGAGATTAGTTGCATGGTCAAATGGACTTAAAGATATAAAAGCTCGTGCATGGGTATTCCTTCGAACGTAGTGCGCTAGGGCGCTGGGACCGTTCGGCCTAGGAGGGATTGTGTTTACGGTATTGTTGGTGCACTTCATTTAGACGGGTAGCGACCTTCTGGTGAATGTGATAAGCCACTTGCTGCGATTATTTTGATGGCCTCTGATGTTTGGTTAGCAACCGCACAGAGTTAACATCGTCTTATATTTCGATTCCATAAATATAAGTCCATTCTAGCCCGGAAAGCTAGTGAATTTTATATAGTTAAGGGCGATGGGTTTGGAAGTGCAAGGTATACGTATAACCTGCATGGATGGATCCTGAATAGAGGGCACTTATAACATGACAGGGAAAATGGATAGGCATATTCACCTTGCGTCGGTTGCAAGGGCAGGTGCGTCGATATTGCTAAGTCGCACCACGAATCAAACACAAGACTGCTTGCCTGTTTACTTACGCGAATTGAATAATATGCTTGCCATGATAACATGCTTTATAGTCTTCGAATATGTCATGAACTCATCCTAAGTAGAACATAAAAAGAGAACTAAATTGTATGTTTGCATGAATCAATACAATACTAAATATCAGTTTATTAAGTGGATATTTTATCAGTACAGCAAGGACGAAAGTACTAATCCTCCACTAGTTTGCTAGCAGGTTCTGGGATTGGTCTGCTCGCGGCGGAGCTTCGCTTGAATGCGTTGAGGCTTAGAATGCCGAAGCGTATTGGAGCGTGCGATCGCATTGATGCTCGGACATACAACAGGATTGATGCGGCCGAGATATAGAAGGCATGATGTATGGAACGATAAAATCCTTTGTGGACTAGAGAGAACCTGAGTGTTGTAGCCAATCTGGCATATATCGTTGGGCTATCGCAACCTTTGTAATCTCATTTCGAATATCAATAAGAGAGTTATTTCGTATACTCTGTTTTTCTTTCGTTGTTAATATCAACTCGAAGATAACCATTTGAGAACTTGTCATCTTGCCTTGCACGAGCGCAACTCCAGGCTCGTGCGGCATCATGCCCCCTGCGAGGACAATGATTCGAGTGATTCCGGGTCGGGGCGTGACAACGGCCATCGCCGGGGCTCTGTTGCTGTCGTAGCTATCGGTAGAGTCCTACATCGCCATTTATAAAAATGAAGGAGAAAAAAAAGAGAGGAGGAAACAAAATAAGAAGGAAGAGCGAGAGGGCTCGGTCACCTTTTCCCAACGATTCACATGGCGGTGGCTGCTGGTAGTGGTAGTGGCGCCGCCGCCGGAGAAAGGAGGAGAAGAAAGAAGGAAGAGAAGGAAATAGAAGAGGAAAAAAATTAGGGTTTGGGGGGTTGGGCTGCTCCCAAGTAAATTGTGGGTGCCCTCCTGCAATTTCTCCGCCTGTTTGGACTGTCCCCAAGTAAGGGCTGCCCCTAGCAAATATGATGGTGCCCTTAGAAATTACCGTACAAAATCATAATAGCCAACTAAGGAGGCAAAAACGAGCAAAAATAGACCAAAAAAAAGACCAAAACAGAAAAAAGAGACGAAAACAACCAAGATCATGCTAGACCGCACTATGTGCTAGAACTCTCTACACCACAGTTTCTCTGTACGACAGTTTCTTTGCGCGACAGTTTTGTTCGCACATTAATTTGAGATAATTGATAAACTTTGTTTTTGTGTTAGTCTTACTCATAATTGCAAAAGTATTTGATTCAGTAAAAGCACAAATCACATCCAAACTTACCACACTCAAAAACCTCTTAGTGCTACGACCAACTTTTCAAGATTTCAAGACCTTTAAACATTGTGACCTTTAAACATTGGTATAATCCCTCAAGTAGTCTGTAAAGTGTCATCGAAAACCTGTAAACACTAGGCGTGGATTGAAAAATTAAAAGCTAGGATATAGATTATTCCAAAACAAGTTTTTATCCTCAAAGCTGGCCGATGATACACTGGATTGTACCGACGGTATACCGATTTTATATAAACTTTGCTCTCTGTCTTTTCAAACGTCGTACCGATAATACGCTGGCTTGTATCGACGATGTACCGATTTTATATAACTTTGTTCTCTGTCTTTTCAAACGGCGTTTCGACATGGTACTTACTTTTATTCTAGCAGGTACATTCATAGTTGATAGATACAACCTAGTTGCATATGCAGCATTATTAAAGGCATCGAGTATGAATTACAAGGGATAATTTTCCTAATATAGTCGAGAAAAGATAAATTGGAAGTATGGCACGATAATTCACGACGTTTTTTGGAACAAAATATGTATCTTCCTTTTATCTCCCCCAACAACGACAATATTGTCTTATCAAAGTGATAGTCCGCAAAAATTATGATAAATATATCTCATGTCAAATAATCTAAAGATTTAATAATCGAAGGAGATCAACATATAAATTTCCAATACTATATTTCACAAAACATAGATGCCATGGCTATAGTTCCAGATAATACCAACATAAATTATAAAGATCTAAAAAACAGTGCAACTCTAAATAATAAAATTGAGCTATTGATTATCCCAAAAATTTATGGATGTCAAAGTTGGTGTCTAGTGTTGGATATCGTCATTTTCCATGGCAAGGATGATGTTTGCTTCAACCTACTGGGTTTTCTGATATTTAGTCATTTCTTCCTTGGATGTACGACAGGTGCGGGGCCAAAGACATTTACCATTTTGGTTTTAGGATAGCCCAAAAGATCATGCCAAAGTTTAAAAATAAGAAGATTCTTTGGTGTTTGGTGAGTGAACTAGATCCCTAATTATAAGTTGATGAGCTACTGGCTCATGGTGGTATGTGAATCAAGTACCCAAAGGTGAGTGAAGTAGATCCCTAATTATACTCTAATACAAATTTTTGTTTCTTATGCTAGAAGTTATGCAAAGGTATTATTTTTCTTCCTTGCTCATGGTTTAAATTGATACATGTTTGCCTTCAATAAATTTTTTCTGGAATTATGGGAGTATAAAGCATTGTGTATAAGTCGGGTAAAAATAAGGGTGCGCTCTGCCGGTGTCTTCAATAATGTGAGCAGGACCAGCTATTGTGGATATTACAAAAAATATCCTCAATAATGTTTATAGAGTATTAATGTGCATCTACATATAAGCATAATAGTGCATACCCTTTATATGCTGCCTTGAAATATACCACTTATAACTTTCTTTTATAAAAAATTGTATTCCAAAGATAATTTATCTAACTTGTGATGCCATTATTTACACGCTTGCGTTAATTATATATTCTATAAGTAATTTATCTAACTTGTGATGCCACTATTTACATGCTTGCTTTAATTTGATATTCCAAAAGTAATTTATCTAAATTGTGATGCCCTTATTCCAAAAGTAAAATACCATCAACCTGTATGTTGGTATAGTTGTATATATTTTACACTTGTAAACCTCATAAAAGTTAGATAATTTTACACTTGGTGCCATAATGTTGTCCCATGCGTAGGTAGACTACGGATGCATCATTTTTCTACAAACTATCATGGACGTAAAATTCTAAAATTATATTTTAATTGTTTTGTAAAGCTTTTATATACTGCAAGGGTCCCTCCTTAGTTGCAATTTGTATGTTAAACTTATGTAAATAATGGACACCCAGTGTTGATGCCAGTAAATAAATATTCAACCTAGTAATAAAAATATATATTTCTATACGGACATAGGCGACAATTATCAGTTTCTAAATCGTGGTTGCAAAGACCTATATATTTTTGACATCATGAATCATTTTTTAATCTACATCATGTTGGTGTTTTTTTTTCTTTAGACTGGGAAAGATGCCCCATATCTGTCACGTCCAGCTCCCGTAGGAGCGATCGTCCTCGCTAAGGCGTGATGCCGCACGAGCCTAGATTGCGCTCGTGCAAGGCGGGTTCCATAACGACCGATTTTAGCGGCTGTGACGGGGTCGTCGCACAGAAGTCCTATGTAGAGACATTGAATGATAGCAGCGAAAATTTAAAGCAAAACACAAGTTATTCAAAGAAGCTATTTATTGATATTGAAAAAAGATTACAATGGGACGCAAGGCCAAGATTACAAGCCTCTCAAGCTCACTCGATGTGAGCACCCTGAATTTTGGGTTGATTTTTTTATTTTTATTTTAATTTTCTGATTGATTTGGTTTCGATAAATAATTTATTTTGTTATTTATCTTTAAGTGTACTTTCCCGTGCCATTGATATTTGGAGTGTCAGGGATGTTCAACTCTGGAAATCTTCTTCACGAGTTTTGGAGTGGACATGATTACCTTCATGACGGTATATAGTGTCCCATCCAAACTTGCTCCCTTGTACTCCTTTTGCTTCGCTGAACTTCGGGTCAAATTAGACCAGTTGATTATTAATTATTTTTCCCACTCTTTTTCTTGATCATTTTTAGCACGTTACCGTGACTTTTAAATTAGGAGCGCAAGACCAGTCAGTTTCTTGAAACCAACTTCTCATTGATGATCTACTCGAGACGCTCGTCACCCATGACCTTCGTGTCCCACTCTGACATACCATTTTGTGCTCCATTTGCTTTGCACAACTTTCCGACACGTGACCCAATTTTAGTTCACCCCACGGTGTCAAATTTATCTTCCAACTTGATTTGTGGGTCCCCTGTCGACCAAAACCTGTCAGCCCCAACTATGGACATGGCCCACATTGAGCCTACTATCCGCCTGCCACTTGTGTCCCATCTATTGGAATCCCCATGTGCTACTTATTCACTCATGATTATCAACACCTAATTTTAATTCAATTTTTGCTCAATGTCCGGTTTTGATCCAATCCGGCTCCACCGAGTCCATTCCAGCTTTGTGTTGCCCTCCATCATGACACCCTCATAATTCTTGCCCAAAAATATCAAGTACCCTCCTACATATTTTTTTATATTTAATGGAAATTCTAATATTGATTTTAATCCCTAGGAATGATATTCCCTACATATTAATTCCTAGCCATTGGATAACCTCATTTTAATCCAAACCATCAATTCCTACATGTAAAATTTCCCCTCTAGCATGCAGCCGGCCCTAAATTTCAGGGGATAACTTTTCTCCCATTCTCTCTCTTCTCATTTATTACTTTATCCTTCTCTCTCTCTCTCTAAACAATTGTTTTTTTCATGCAACACCACAACAGCAACATCTCTAACAAACCAGCCACAACAGCCCCAATCACCACCTCACCTCCCTCTCCTCCCCATGGCCGACCTTCGGCCACCCCTGGCCGTGGCCTGGCCTCCACCACCGTATAACCTCTCTTCTCCTCCTTATTTCTCCTCCCTCACCATTCAACCCACAAGCCAACACCACCTATCAAACTGCCATCACCACCATCCTTGGCCATCTCCCCCACCGAGACCAAGCCCCATCTCGCCATGTCCGTCGCACCGTCGTCGGCCGGGCTGGCCGTACGCAGCCCCGCGCACAGCCCACGTACACTAGTTGCACAGCAGCCGTGGCAACAGCGTGGCAGCGCGCGCCCCTTCGCGTGCGTGCACGGGCGGTGCAGAATCGCCGCCGACCGCACACCGGCGTGCTCGACCTCCTACGTGGCCGGGCGCACCCCTGGGTTAGGTCCCCTGACGGCCACCGTCCTCCAGGACGCGCCATCGAGGCGATTCGTGCGTTTTGCATGACGTCCCGTCGTGACGCGCACGAAATGAAGTTCGTTTTGGCGCCCCGTCGCAGCAACTTCGCACACATTTTTCCGGAAATCCGACCGTTGGATCGGCGATTTCTTTGCTCCGTCACAATCTCGGTATATCCACCTTCGCTCATGTCAATTTTTGTCCGTTAATTTTATAGGTTGATACATCAAAACCGGCCACCAAGTTCACCGTTTAAATTGTATTAATTTTGGACAGTTTCTTGGGGCCAACTTCGTCAGCTTATATCTCCTCCACCGCAGCTTTTTTTGGTGTGCTACCAGTTCCTGTGCGAAGCTGGTATAACCCTCTTACTACCCCCTCCAGTTTCGTTTCATTGTGAGATTGTTTGATTGGTTGAATTCGACGCCAAAGTTGGCCGTCCGAATTCGTAATTTTCAACTTGTAAAATCCCATTTTTGAACACGGGACTCCAGATTTCATTTTTGACACCACCATTAGACTCGTGGCATCGTTCTGGCAAGTTTTCATATAAAATTTGTTAGATTTGGAGAACGTGGGCCCTGGCACGCATTTCGGTGTAAAGTGGGTCCCACTTTCTGGGTCAACGGGTCATTTTGAGATCGGCTAATCGGAATCCAATTCTGGAGATACCGTTGAGTTCGTATCGTCATTCTGGACTCGTTGACATGTAGTTTGCTGAGTTTTGAGAACTTTGACTCCGATACGCATTTTCGTGCAAATCGGAATTCTAAGTTCTAGTCAACGGGCCAAATTGAGATCGGGTCAACGGAATCCAATTCTGGAGATACCGTTGGGTTCGTAACGTCATTCTGGTTTCGTGGACATATATTTCGCTATATTTTATAGATTTGTTTTCTTGCACATTTTTCGGTGCAAAACGGCTCCGACACGGACACCGTTTTGACCCAAAATTATCTTTTTGCCCGTGTGTCCAAATTGGACCGATGGGTAGGCTATCCTAGCTAATTTGACCATTCTGGACACGTTGGCGATGTTCATTTCATCGTCCGACAATGTTTGTTAATAGTTTCTCTGAGTTTAACCTTTTTATAATTAATTAATAATTTAATTCTTATAATGTTCGTATTTCGGGATTAGTACAACGAAACTGAGATCAGTCAATTCCAGTGATCTCACATCGCTGAAATTGACAAGATGGACACGTGAAATATTATAATAAGATTATTAACTTTACAGTTAATCATCTTATCTCGATTTGCGTGTTGTAAGTTTCGACGTACGAACGAAGTACACTTTATATCTTTAATAATTAGACTAGAATTAACCCTGTTGACCAGAGTTGACTAGTTGACCCAAAGTCAACTATAAGTCAACACTTGACCTAGTTGACTAGATTATTGACCGGAGTTGACCTAGAGTCGTTTTGACTTAGAAGAACCTAGTATAAGATAGATTGCTTGTAGAGATTTATTTATTACAATTTGAACACCTTGTAACCTGTGTTACTTTAAATAGGACTCTGTGGCTTCAGTTGGACCCCCTATACTTATCAGTTGTTCAGGTTATCAGGCGAGTACATTCTCTGATCATTTCATACTTGTCACGAATTATATTCTCGCTCTAGATTACTTTTACTTGATGCTGTCACGTTATCATCACGGATTGGTACTATACGGATCTCTTCTTGGGATGTTACCCCCTTAGCGGGCGCATCGAATACTTTATGACATATGTTTCATGTACATCATGTATTTCTTGCTTCTACGTTATTCATGTACACTCATGTTCTCTCATGTTCTTACATGTATGTTCATGTACTCTCATGTTCTTTCATGTACGCTCATGTTTCCTCATGTATTTCTTGTATAACCAAAACATCATGTCCGTAACGTAACTTGAATAGATCATTGTGTATTGATTGTGGATAGGGGTGAGTATAAATGGTCATGTGATTTTACCCATCATGTACACTCTGTTACTTTTCATGTTCATCATGTACAACCTAAGCCAATTATATGCCATCTCGTACTCTAAATCACTAGTCACTTACAGTTTTTACTTATCATGTATATATATTTTTAGTTATCAAATATGTCTCATGTTTTCATGTACATCTTCTTACAGCGTTTCATGTATCTTATTCTATTGCCTGCTTTATATTTCCTGACATGATATGAACTGCATGAGATGTATTGTGCTCGCTCCTGTCCTGACTGGACCTGTTGATAAATTTTACAGATGGCCTGGGATTGCCTGCTAGCCTAGAGGAGACACAGTAGAGGTTATTTAGATAGTTATTTCATTTTGTCGGGAGTTGTATTTACTTTGTGGAATTACTGTATTTGAGTTTTGAGATATATTTCTGGGTTTATGTATCTTAAACACTTAGACTTCTATCTCATGTATTTCTTTTGGATTTCATGTTTTATCTATTTTTATCATGCTCTACCTTAGATGTGATTGAGACTGTATCTGCTATGTCACCCCCATTCGGGGAGTATAAACTGTTTATCCTTATATTACTAGATGCATGAGACCTAGGACAGCGTTCTACCGCCGACACTGCGGCGTAGGCTGGGCGTTGTTACGTTCTCGTGCCCTTACTCTAGGGTGCGGGTCGTGACACATTTTTAGTGGTGGCCCATGCAGGTCGAGTTTATGTAGTGGTATACGAACTTGAGTACCACTACAGCCTGCAGTAGGAATAGGATATATTTTGAAGGTACTCAATCACAGTTAGGAACCCTTGAGAGATTCCCGGGACGACCCTTGAGAATCTTATTTTAACTTCGATTTTTTTCCTTGATTTGATTTTTTTTTTACTTTTTGTTGTTAAATTTGATTTTGATGGATTATGGTTGAATTTGAGTTTGTATTCATTGATTTTGATGGATGATTATCGAATTTTGAATCTTGATGATAGCTGTTGCATCCGAGTTTGTATTTTGATGGATTTTTGTTCATTTTAAATTTTGAAGTTTGTTGATAAATTTGATTTGATTTATGGGCATTCATTGTTGATTTAATTTAATTTTTGACAAGATGAAATTATATAGGCTAGGTCATCTATGTTATAGAATCTAGTCTTCTATAGTCACATTAGCCAGCATGGTGAGGACATATAGTCTGACTTTGGATATATATTTCGGGTGTGGGAATTTAAGGTTTTCGCAGCCAAGCTAGCGGCATCGCGAAAATGTTAAATACCATGATTCTAGAGGTATGTGCATAAGTCAAGAACTCTGTGATTATCGTAGCCTTGCTTACTAGTATGACAAGAATTTAGAGTACCATGATTTTGGATAGGCGCATATGATTATCAGATTGTACCTTAAATGTTTTCGAACATGTTTTTACTACTTTTGTTTCAGTCCTTCAAAAAAATTATTATTAATTGGTTTGTTTTGTCTAGTTTCTAATTATTTAACTTAGGAGTAGCTTGTGTAACTTCTTGCTATGAGATTCTACATAATACAATAAATTGATGATTTTGCTAGACCTTATCTTGGATTTGATATTTTAGCACTGGGTTTCAAAATGGCTCCTTCTTTAAACAGATAAGCAGAACAAATTTTATTGTTATTTCCTTCTTGCTATTATTCTCGTATTAAATAATAATAATAAAACTGTCTTGATTACGTCAATCACTTGCTTGCAATCTTGGTAGGAATCTAAATGTTAGTCTTAATGTAGAATTAATTTTTATATTGGGACATGAGAATATATATATGAATATATATAGTGGGCACTTTCCTGACACGTATGCATGCTACACTTTGATTCCACCTAGCTAAATACATATTAATATGTCGTTAATGTTTAAATTTTCAAAACCTCAATATTTCTGGTTTTCTGCTTTTCTAGTTTAAATTCGTAATTCAAATACAGATTTCATGTTATTAGTTATGTTTACATCACTGCACATGTATGCTATACATAGGGTTTCAATTCAAAAAATTTCGTTGAGTTTTGTGTTGAAATTGTTTTAATCTGAGACTGCCTTATGTTAATATTTTACTGCTTTAAATGTTAGCTTATTTTCAGACTTTACATATAAATGTTGAACTAAAACTGGGTTTAACCTTTCATTACTAAGCTATAACCCTGTACAAGGACACACACATACACCCTAACCTAGTATACCCTGTCATGTAACCTAACCTTTTCTCTCTATGTTATGATCATGTACCTGTATAGATATATATATATATAGTTTATGCATACATGTTATAACGTATATAGATACATAACTAAGTCTCTACCTTTTTTTATATATATATGGTTAGCCATGCATGTTATGATTAAATAGGTTGCGTTTTACAGATTATTTAACCAATATGCCATGACTAGTGTAACTTGATAGTTATTGTTTGAAATCCAAATCCTCCTATGCACTTTCATGTATATTCACGTACACACACGCCTACTATCTAACCATATGAACATGTCCCCATACACATAATGCTAGTTTTTCTCCCTCTAACGCTATCTATATATATTGTGATTGGATTTCAATGTAAGTGATTTTCAATTCCTTAATTTTTTTTGAATTTGATTTTTTTGTACCCTTTATAGATAATTGGTAGTTGCTTTTATTTTATTTTGATAAGTACCAGTTTTTATATAGGATGGTAGACTGCCTTACAGTATTGATGGTTTGTTGTTTCTGTAACTTCTCTAGTTTAGCACCCTAGATTGCTTGTGTGTTTTGATACCCTATGACCGTTTTGGTATTAGTACGACTAGTATACCTAGATGAGATTTTTATTACCACCGTATGCCATGACCCTATATGTCGTCCTTTTGATCACATGATTTGTTTTAATCTGGGACTTTGATTGTGGGGGTTTGACCTAGAGGGAGTATGGACATTTTAATTTCGAGGACAAAATTTTTATAAGGTGGGTAGGATGTGAGCACCCTGAATTTTGGGTTGATTTTTTTTTTATTTCAATTTTCTGATTGATTTGGTTTCGATAAATAATTTATTCTGTTATTTATCTTTAAGTGTACTTTCCCGTGCCATTGATATTTGGAGTGTCAGGGATGTTCAACTCTGGAAATCTTCTTCACGAGTTTTGGAGTGGACATGATTACCTTCATGACGGTATATAGTGTCCCATCCAAACTTGTTCCCTTGTACTCCTTTTGCTTCGCTGAACTTCGAGTCAAATTAGACCAGTTGATTATTAATTATTTTTCCCACTCTTTTCCTTGATCATTTTCAGCACGTTACCGTGACTTTTAAATTGGGAGCGCAAGACCATTCAGTTTCTTGAAACCAAATTCTTATTGATGATCTAATCGAGACGCTCGTCACCCATGACCTTCGTGTCCCACTCAGACACGCCATTTTGTGCTCCATTTGCTTTGCACAACTTTCCGACATGTGACCCGATTTTATTTCACCCCACAGTATCACATTTATCTTCCAACTTTATTTGTGGGTCCCCTGTCGACCAAAACCTGTCAATCCCAACTATGGACATGGACCACATTGAGCCTACTACCCGTCTGCCACTTGTGTCCCATTTATTGGAATCCCCATGTGCTACTTATTCACTCATGATCATCAACACCTAATTTTAATTCGATTTTTGCTCAATGTCCGGTTTTGATCCAATCCGGCTCCACCGAGTCCATTCCAGCTTTGTGTTGCCCTCCATCATGACACCCTCATAATTCTTGCCCAAAAATATCAAGTACCCTCCTACATATTTTTCTATATTTAATGGAAATTCTAATATTGATTTTAATCCCTAGGAATGATATTCCCTACATATTAATTCCTAACCATTGGATAACCTCATTTTAATCCAAACCATCAATTCCTACATGTAAAATTTCCCCCTCTAGCATGCAGCCAGCCCTAAATTTCATGGGATAACTTTTCTCCCATTCTCTCTCTTCTCATTTATTACTTTATCCTTCTCTCTCTCTCTCTCTAAACAATTATTTTTTTTTCATGCAACACCACAACAGCAACATCTCCAACAAACCAGCCACAACAACCCCGATCACCACCTCATCTTCCTCTCCTCCCCATGGCCCGACCTCCGGCCACCCCTGGCCGTGGCCTGGCCTCCACCACCGTACAACCTCTCCTCTCCTCCTTATTCCTCCTTCCTCACCATTCAACCCACAAGCCAACACCACCTATCAAACCGCCATCACCACCATCCTTGGCCATCTCCTCTACCGAGACCAAGCCCCATCTCGCCATGTCCGCCGCATCGTAACCGGCCGGGCTGGCCGTGCACAGCCCCGCGCACAGCCCGCACGCACCAGTGGCACAGCAGCCGCGGCAACAGCGTGGCAGCGTGTGCCCCTTCGCGCGTGCGTACGGGCGGTGCAGTCCCGACGCCGGCCGCACACCGGCGTGCTCGACCTCCCACGTGGCCGGGCGCACCCTTGGGTTAGGTCCCCTAACGGCCACCGTCCTCCGGGACGCGCCGTCGAGACGATTCGTGCGTTTTGCACAACGTCCCGTCGTGACGCGCGCGAAATAAAGTTCGTTTTGGCGCCCTGTCGCAGCAACTTTGTGCACGTTTTTCCGAAAATCCGATCGTTGGATCGGCAATTTCTTTACTCCTTCACAATCTCGGTATATCCACCTTCGCTCATGTCAATTTTCGTCCGTTAATTTTATCGTTTGATACATCAAAACCGGCCTCCAAGTTGACCGTTTAAATTGTATTAATTTTGGACAGTTTTGCGAGGCCAACTTCGTCAGCTTATATCTCCTCCACTGCAGCTCCTTTTGGCGTGCTACCAGTTCCTATGCGAAGCTGGTATAACCCTCTTACTACCCCTCCAGTTTTGTTTCATTGTGAGATTGTTTGATTGGCGTTGTTTTGGCATATTTTCATATAAAATTTGTTAGATTTGGAGAACGTGGGCCCTGGCACGTATTTCGGTGCAAAGTGGGTCCCACTTTCTGGGTCAACGGGTCATTTTGAGATCGGCTCATCGGAATCCAATTCTGGAGATACCGTTGAGTTCGTATCGTCATTTTGAACTCGTTGACATGTAGTTTGTTGAGTTTTGAGAACTTTGACTCCGACACGCATTTTCGTGCAAATCGGAATTCTAAGTTCTGGTCAATGGGCCAAATTGAGATCGGGTCAACGGAATCCAATTCTGGAGATACGTTGGGTTCGTATTGTCATTTTGGTTTCATGGACATATATTTTGCTATATTTTATAGACTTGTTTTCATATAAAATTTGCTATATTTGGAGAACGTGGGCCCTGGCACGCATTTCGGTGCAAAGTGGGTCCCACTTTCTGGGTCAACGGGTCATTTTGAGATCGGCTCATCGGAATCCAATTCTGAAGATACCGTTGAGTTCGTATCGTCATTTTGGACTCGTTGACATATAGTTTGCTGAGTTTTGAGAACTTTGACTCCGATACGCATTTTCGTGCAAACCGGAATTCTAAGTTCTGGTCAATGGGCCAAATTGAGATCGGGTCAACGGAATCCAATTCTGGAGATACCGTTGGGTTCGTATCGTCATTCTGGTTTCATGGACATATATTTTGATTTATTTTATAGACTTATTTTCTTGCACATTTTTCGGTGCAAAACGGCTCCGACACGGATACCGTTTTGACCCAAAATTACCTTTTTGCTATTGTGTATCCGAGCTAATTTGACCATTCTGGACACGTTGGCGATGTTCATTTTATCGTCCGACAATGTTTGTTAATAGTTTCTCTGAGTTTAACCTTTTTATAATTAATTAATAATTTAATTCTTATAATGTTCATATTTTGGGATTAGTACAACGAAACTGAGATCAGTCAATTCCAGTGATCTCACATCGCTGAAATTGACAAGATGGACACGTGAAACATTATAATAAGATTATTAAGTTTACAGTTAATCATCTTATCTCAATTTGCGTGTTGTAAGTTTCGACGTACGAATAACGAAGTACACTTTATATCTTTAATAATTAGACTAGAATTAACCCTGTTGACTAGAGTTGACCAGTTGACCCAAAGTCAACTATAAGTCAACACTTGACCTAGTTGACTAGATTATTGACCGGAGTTGACCTAGAGTCGTTTTGACTTCGAAGAACCTAGTATAAGATAGATTTCTTGTAGAGATTTATTTATTACAATTTGAACACCTTGTAACTTGTATTGCTTTAAATAGGACTCTGTGGCTTCAGTTGGACCCCCTATACTTATCAGTTGTTCAGGTTATCAGACGAATACATTCTCTGATCGTTTCATACTTGTCACGAATTATATTCTCGCTCTAGATTACTTTTACTTGATGCTGTCACGTTATCATCACGGATTGGTACTATACGGATCTCTTCTTGGGATGTTACCCCCTTAGCGGGCGCATCGGATACTTTATGACATGTGTTTCATGTACATCATATATTCTTTGCTTCTGCGTTATTCATGTACACTCATGTTCTCTCATGTTCTTACATGTACGTTCATGTACTCTCATGTTCTTTCTTGTACGCTCATGTTTCCTCATGTGTTTCTTGTATAACCAAAACATCATGTCCGTAACGTAACTTGAATAGATCGTTGTGTATTGATTGTGGGTAGGGGTGAGTATAAATGGTCATGTGATTTTACCCATCATGTACACTCTGTTACTTTTCATGTTCATCATGTACAACCTAAGCCAATTACATGCCATCTCGTACTCTAAATCACTAGTCACTTACAGTTCTTACTTATCATGTATATATATTTCCAGTTATCAAATATCTCTCATGTTTTCATGTACATCTTCTTACAGCGTTTCATATATCTTATTATATTGCCTGCTTTATATTTCCTGACATGATATTAACTGCATGAGATGTATTGTGCTCGCTCCTGTCCTGACTGGACCTGTTAATAAATTTTACAGATGGCCTGGGATTGCCTGCTAGCCTAGAGGAGACACAGTAGAGGTTGTTTAGATAGTTATTTCATTTTGTCGGGAGTTGTATTTACTTTATGGAATTATTGTATTTGAGTTTTGAGATGTATTTCTGGGTTTATGTATCTTAGACACTTAGACTTCTATCTCCTGTATCTCTTTTGAATTTTATGTTTTATCTATTTTTATCATGCTCTACCTTAGATGTGATTGAGATTGTATCTGCTATATCACCCCCATTCGGGGAGTATAAACTGTTTATCCTTATATTGCTAGATGCATGAGACCTAGGACAGCGTTCTACCGCCGACACTGTGGCGTAGGCTGGGCGTTGTAACGTTTTCGTGCCCTTACTCTAGGGTGCGGGTCGTGACACTCATCTCACATTACAAGTCACTCAGCTCTCTCTCATCTCTCAGCACATGTCTTGAGCCAGCGGATGCTTTGGAAGGCGACGTCCATACATTATGTCATGTATAAGTCTTGAATACATGCGGCCGTACGCTTCGAATCGCCAAGGAACTCCGTGCCTCGACGCATCCAAGCGATCTCCGTGCCACGAGCTTCTATCTGTGCCTGCACATGAAAACTATGTGGGTGTCAGTACTCAACTGTACTGGAGGAATGAGCTCCTCGCCCGCCCATACAAAACCAACATGTTTGATTTTCTTTGTACAACATAGTCCATTCTTATCAATTGTCTTTCTAGTCTTGCCTTAGGATCAGTTTTAGGAACGACATCTTGGCATATTTTGTGTCTCTAAACCATCCCGTGCTTGCAACATCAACGTTAACCTATCAAGTTGTGTTTACCTTACGGCCCAAAATCTGAGACGCAACTACGCGATAAGACTCCATTCCCGTGTGACCGTGCTATAAGTCCTTGTTGAGGTCGTGCCTCGCAACTCAATAAGACTCAATCATATCGCCGCCTCGCGGCCCTTTTCTACTAAATCATCAACTGACCCATCCAGCTTGTGAACTAAGTGTCACTCGACCAACTTTGTCTTGCGGCATCTCCTGACTTAAACTCAAGACAATTCAAACCAACTTATGCAACTTATATGCCGACAACTCAAGACTCGACGCCACATCTCGTGCCGAAGCACGTCGCCTGCGTTGCAACCAAATCTTAGGGCCAATATTTTGTGTTCCAACTATACTCACACATTCAACTCGACTTCCTTGATATACTACACTCAATACTCGACTCAATCCAAAGACATACACGCGGATCTGCCGCCATGCCGACTCATCTATATGATTTGGTCACTGGCTCCCAGAGCCATTGTGGACTCCCTTTTAGCTGAGTATAGGATGGACCGGTCAAAGCGAGTAGATAGCCCCAACGAGCGTCCACCGAATACTTTGCCCCAGGCTCAGCTATCCCGCTCACATTCACCCTCCAGGTCGCTCCTAGGCCGGAACGGTCCTGCTGTGGCCCCAGGTTATCGTCCGAGGAAACAAATTTACCTTGTCGATAAGTTGTCCATAACCATGCAAGACTCGACTCAAACTGACGTCTCACACAGTCATTCTACCTCTAATGTTACCATCTCTTTCAGGACTAAGTTCAACACTTCTCACATCTGAGACCTTGCCTCGACGACCCAGTCGCGAGCATTCTTCTTTCTTGTCTCGACGACCCAGTCGCGAGCATTCTTCTTTCTTGCCATATCATTTCACTCAACTCAAGAACAACTATTTGAAATACTTTCCAAACTCAATAACTCAACCGTGGCCCGTGCCTTAGAACACTAAATCCATGACATCGTGTCTTAAACCAACTTGAATATGTGACACCACAGCCCAAGTCATACTCTATATGATGGGTCTTACAATCGTGAGACTATGTCATTATACCCACCCGTAGAACTCATAGGGCCGTGCCTGCTACTACTCCTGTTAGCTTAACGTAATTTGCCTAACTTACTTTGCAACAACTTGACGAGCAAAGGCTGCGTCAAGCCTTGCGTCGTAGGAACGTGTCGTGCACGCGTTCGACTTTGAACAACCAAGTTATTTGAGGTGCCTAGACTTATGCCACAAGCCGTACAATACAACTTAACCCGTCGGCGAGCAGAGGCTATGCCACGCCTTGGGCGAAGAGACCGTGCATGCTTTATGAAGCATTTATGCGGGCGACGCATATGAATTTGGCTAACTCTTAGCTTGTGGCGAATACCAACTTTTTCTTCTCCCAAGCCACGGGACGAAGGGTCGAGTGTCATTTTCAAAGCACGCCGTGCACCAACTCTAAGCCGACCGTTGGACCTTTCCATATTCTATCTCAATTCGACCCGTCGGGATTACTCCCTTTAGCTATGTGGATTCATCTCTTTTATTATTAAGCCTGCTTGTGCAAGTTGAAAATATGCGATTTATTATGTGAAGGTAAAGATGAGGCGAGTTCACCGAAACTATCCCACCTGAGCGAGCGGTCGCCTCGACCGAGCAATGTCTTCGAGTAGCCATTGCAAGGCTAAGTCTGAACGCCGTCGGTATTCTAATTCCTCTGATTGACTGAGCGAGACGGGGCACTACAACATCGGCTACACCAAATGGTAAGTATCTCAATATAATGTATTACTTGGGTTGAGGTGTGCACATGAAGTGTGGTAGGCACAAGTGCGTGCCATGTGGGAGTATTTTCCTAGAAGAAAAAAGGATTAATTCCAACAAGGATGCAAGTTAATTTTTATTGTGCGGACTCGGACTCGGACACGGACTCCAAGATGTCTTGTGCATGCACGAGAGTGTTCGGGGGGTAGGCGTGGACTGACACACTTCTATGTTGATTGTGGGATGATCTAAAATATTAAACTCTATTTTTGAGTATTGGTATTTTAGTCCCACATCGGATAGGAGAAGAGGTGAAGTCTCGCTCCACTCTATAAATAGAGCCCTTTGGCCTCCTTTGAAAGATGCACCAAGAAGAGAGTTAAAGGAGTCCGTAAAGTCCAAGAAGCCCGTTCAAGTCTCAAATATTGACTGACGAGCATTCCAGAAGTTCTCTAGAACTTGCTGGTTTCTGGAAGCGGATCGTATATAGGCGAATCTTGATTTAAGCAACGGTGATCTGATCACCCCAGCAAAGCTGTCTTTCTCTTTCTTCTTTTTTTTTCTTCTTCTCTGATCTAATTAGAAACCTCTTGTGGACTTTCGTCGATGCTGCTGCTAGCAACTCGATTTGTACCTTCCTAAAAGAAGCTCTACAATTGTTTGCTGTTGTAACGAAATCTTTTTAGATTTTCGTTACCCAGAATCATCCAAGGATCTCTGTAGTGCACCTTCTTTGAAGTGTTGCTACGAAACATTGTTGCTATTTTAACAACTGTTTCGATTCTCTGTTTTCCATCGAAAATTATGCCTCGAAAATAACACATCATATATGTAGTGCTCTTCTAACAAATGGTCCGGATTGTTAATTGTACTAATATGTTTTGCCACCTTTTTGATACGTCATAGCCATTTTGAAGAAAAAAATATGTTTAATAAATCATGCAATAGAACAGTCAAATATTGAATTCGATAACTACAAATTGTTTGTTTGAGTTTTCTATCACCCCAAATGGATGCATGCATGACAGATATTGCACTGTTTGTCTAAAAGAAATCAGTCATCCATAATCTAATTTTTGTATGTCGCAACAGGTTGCTGGCCCCAAAAGGCCAAATATATTTATCTCTTTTTTTTTTTTGAAAACATATTTATCTCTTATTTGGATATTACTTATCGTAGAAGATTGGTAAATCAACAAATTGAAAATTTAGTCTAGAAAATGAAGACTGTACATACATTTTCAGCATGCAATAAGATTCCAAAGTCAATTTAAGATAGTTGTGAACGAGCACTTGATACGATTTGGCATTTGGCATACCATTTACTTCGGTATTTAAGGAATAAATGTAATTAAATATCATTGATATTTTTCTCACAATCCTATATATTAAGAAAACGAGATCCAAGTTGCCTCCTAATCTCAATATTAGAACAAAATATTCTATCTCTATTTTCTTACCTTTATAACACTAATGTATTTTTTGTTGGAAAAATGAATGAAAATTTGACTTGAAAAATTAATTAAAAATTATTTTTATTAATTTTCCAGTAGGTGTGTCCAATGTACATCGAATCTTGTGCAACGAATATATCTATTGGAAAGATGTGCCATTTCCATTATGTCTCTTCATCCCTCATAAAAGGATAGTCCTATGAGTGTTTGAATAAATGAATCAAGAACTCGTTCATCCATCAAACATTAAGTCTAAGAGAAAGAGAGGGAGGGACTACTAACATTGGTTCATCCTGTTGGCGGTATGAAGTGCTGTTACCGAAGGAGAAGAACAGTTGTATCATGGGAGACTAATCGCCATTAAACCGTAAGCACCAGTGCGAGGTAAATATTGTCTTAAGGACATTGAACCAAGTTCAAGCCTCGATCTCGGTTAGATTATTATTTTATATTTTAATTTCAGAGTCTAAATACAGAGTTGAGAATTCCTACTAACATTTTTATCATCACATTAGAGGTCGCACTTCATCTTGATATTTCTATAAGTAATTACGAGCTGAATGCAATGCGATCAAATATAATCAAATCAGTTCGAATACAGAAACTCAAATAGAAACTAAAAAATAGAAATTTGCAACAGGGTTATGACATATGGATGCAAATTTTTATTTAGACAAGTCGAATAATACATAAGTTACCCATACAATTTCTCATATTTAGGATGGTTGGCCACAAAGACTGCTACATCAGTTATTTAATATGTTGACCACATGAATATTGAAGAGATGTGTCGGAGTCGTGTCCTACTTATTTTTTGCCACAAGATAGAGAGGAACTTTCTTATGCGTCACTGAACCAGAAGCTTCCCCCATATCAATATCTTCCGTGTTCATACCAGGAGGCAATTCCCAGTTGAAAGCATAAAGAAGATTCGCAAGTGTAAGTTCGACCCCGAAAAGACCAAAATTTAGGCCGGGACACATCCTCCTCCCGGCACCAAATGGCAAGAAATGAAAATCCGTTCCCTTGTAGTCGATCGAGCTCTCGGCGAACCTCTCAGGGATGAACTCCTCGGGCTTCTCCCATAACTCCGGATCCCTTGCCAATGCCCATGAGTTCACGTACAACGTTGTCTTCGCACGAACATCGTAGCCGCCGACCCTGCAGTCCTTGATAGCTTGTCTTTGTATAAGAAGTTGCGAATGCAATCTCATGGATTCGTTCACTACCAACTTGAGGTATCGTAATCGAGAGAGATCGCTCGCTTCGACCGTTCCTTTGTCTCCGACTAGGTTTCTTACTTCGTCCTGTGCTTTCTTCATTGCGAGCGGATGTCGTGCTAGCTCCGTCATAGTCCATACAATAGTTGCTACAGTTGTGTCTGTTCCGCCAGCCAACATATCCTGGAAAAGAAAATTTTGTCAAATTAAAGTTATCAGTTTTTTTTTTTTGACATGCATTTAGAGTAACACTACTCTATAATGGAAGTAAAAAAAAAAAAAAAAAACACACACACACACACATACGTACTAGTAATTCACGTGCGTTACAGGTAAATTTTTTAAGTATGTTTCATAAATTATTTTCTTTCATAATTTTGAGATAGAGTTAGTTTTTAAATTATTTTCTTACTTGATGTGCCGAAAGAAAGTGATAAACTTACTTTTCAAGTTATTTTATTCCATGATTTTGCGATAAAGTTAGTTTTTAAATTAGTTTCTTCCGTAACTTTTTTTAATAATTAGTGCAGGCATAATTGATGGAGGATATACAAACGACTTGTACGGCTTGTTTTTAAGAGATTTACAAGCCACATTAAAAAATAGTCACGTTCGCGTGCGTTACATGTATAATAAAATCTACAATTTATTAAAAAAAGATAGAAATTTAAACTATATTAGAATATTTTAAATATGATTTGAATATAATTTATTTATGTTTTGTTATACATATGTTTTTTGATGGATGATATCTTGTAGTTAGTTTAAATATAATTAAAATTTAAATATGTTTAAAGATTTGTTAAATGTTCGGGTGGTTTATGGCTCAATTTTTGAGCCATTCTTAAAGGGGTATTAATTAGAATAGTAGAGGTATATATACCAGGAGCATTCCCTTGATGATTTTTAAGCTGAGGTGCTGGTTTCCTTCCCTCCACAATCGGATCATGATATCTACAAAATCCTCTCTGTGACCTTCTTCCCTCGTCTCAGCTGCTGCCATATGCTCATCGATCACCTTCTGGAAGAAGTCGTCCAACTCCTTGGCATTCCTCTCCAGCCTCCGTCTCACTCCGGTTACGGCATCGATCACGAACCCGAAACCCGGAAAGTAGTCCTCCAAGAAAGGGATCCCCATCATCACGTTGCTCTCCTCCACCACCTCGTGGAAGCGGCTCCTCTTCCCGTACTCCTCCCCGTCGTTGTCGCGCTTGTACCCGAACGTCACCCGGAAGACGATAGTGTTTATCAAGTAGATGATCAGCTCGCTGAGGTTGACGGGGGAGCCTGCGTCGGCGGCCTTCTTGGATATGTGTTTCATCATCAGGTCCGTTTCCTCCTGCCGCAGCGACTGGAAGTCTCGGAGCTTCTTGGCGCTGAGGAGCTCGAGCACCAGGAGCTTGCGGAGGTTGCGCCAGTGGTCTCCGTACTGCGCATTGCCGACGTCGAGGCCGTCATAGGAGTAGCGGTTGAAAGCGACCAGCGCAGGGCGGTCGCAGAAGTTGAGGTCCTGGGTCTTGAGCACCTCCTTGGCGAGGGCCGGGGAGGAGACGATTATGGAGGGGATGGAGCCGAGGCGGAGGTGGACGATGGGGCCGTAAAGCCTGGAGAACTCTATGCCCGAGCGGTGGACGAGCTCGCCGACCTGGTGGAGGTTCCCGATCACCGGGAGCGGCCGGGGGCCCGGAGGGAGGTTCAGCATTGCCTTCTTCTTACGTTTGAAGAGGAAGAGGAGGGACACGAGGAAGAGGGAGGAGAATGCTACGATAGAGAGGGCCATCGGCATCTGGTTGATAGATAGAGGAAGTTTGTGTTGTGTGGAATGAGAATGGCGAGGGGTGGCAGTTTATATACACGCCTCTAAACTGTTTGGTAAACAAGTTTGAATTTGTACTTTTCAAATATTGACAAAAGATCAACCACGCCATCTCTCTGATGGCGATTATCAACTGCCACCCAGGTTAATGTCTTCTTCTCCACATCAATCCTCCCACCTCCGTCTACCTACGACTTCACCTTCCTTCACAAGAATCATCCTATGAAGATATTATTTCGAAACTAGCTTCCCTCCTCTCTTCTTCCTCGTTGGATACAGTTGAAATCTGCAAATCTCCCTCAAATAACCCACAAGCAGATTGACACCATTACCTCTTCTTCAAGCTTCTAACCCAGGAAGTATACCCTCCCCACATCATCTCCTCTACAATTCCTCGATTATGGAAGATCAAAAGTAACGTCAAGGTGTCTGAATATCATGATGGATCGTTTGCAGCAAAGTTTGATAATTTGGAAGATCTGGAATTTGTGTTAGCCAATGGTCCATGGAAACTCAACAAACATATGCTGATTATTGAAAGATGCCTTCCCAATAAAGTATCCAGTGATTACAAGTTTTCCGAAAGCGATTTCTGGGTCCAACTTCATGGTCTCCATGTGAATCTTCTTACCATTGATTTTTGTTTCAGCAATTGCTTCTCGGATAGGCCCAATTCAAGCTCCATCTGCTGATGATGCTATCAAATGGTCCTTATTTGCCAGGGTGAGAATTCAAATTGATATTACACAACCACTCCTCAGGAACCTCAAAGTATCATTGGGTATCAACAAGGAGTGTACTGTTTCATTGAAGTATGAAAGGGTCCCAAAATTTTGCCTATTTTGTGGTTGCTTAGGCCACAGTATCAGGAAGTGTTGCATTCATAAGAAGTACGAAAAAATGATGAATGATAAGTGGTCGAAGGATCAGAAGATTCACTTTCAGGCTCTATTAGACAAACGCCTCGACTTCTCAATTTGTGTGACTCATGCAGACAGATTCAAGATTGCTCCAAACAATAGAGGTAAATCAAAGAATATCTCTCCACCTACCAATTCTTCACATCTTGAAGTTAATGTTCCAATTCATCAGCAATCTGTTAATCAGTCTTATCCTCCTAAAAGTTCATCTACTTCCACATCAATGTCTATTGATCCTCCATCCCCTGTTCCTAGTTCATTGGTCCAAAATTTGACATCATCCATACCTGCCCAGAAGATGATATCACCTTCCCCACCATCTCCATTTGATATTTCCGATCATCTTCCGGCGACAGTTACTTCCAGGGATCAAGTAGTTACACGAGACATGTCTGATCAGTTACTTCCCACTATCCCCTCAAATTCGGCCTATCCACATATTTCTTCAACTACCTCATCAACTCCTAAAAATAACCAACCTTCACATACCCTGCCTCAATCTCCTCCAATTCCCAATTCTACTAGCTCTGAATCTCCATCGTCCACATGTCTCCTGGATGCTACTCCTTCAAAATCAGTTGATACTGAATTCAAAAAAGGACAGTCTAACTATCTTCTAAACAAACACTGCAATATTGTTGAGCTCCCCTCAGTTACAAATACCATATCACCATCACAAGTAATCTCTTCTACTAACAAATCTACTACTATATCAGTAGTACATTCTAATGTTTGTAATCTGTCATCATCAACTCATACCATCCCTCCAGTCACAAATTGTCTTCATAATCAGATATCCACTTCTCATTTCCCAAATCTCCCAAATAAAGATTCAGTATCATCTAATCCTGCCAATAGTGTAGCACCTATTCCTTCACCTGCTACTTTTACATCTCTACTGAAATCCCTATCACCTATAAATCCCACCTCAATATCTGAGAATCAGATTGATGATATTTCTATCATTCATCCACATGAAGACACAATCAAATCCAAAAGACCCAGTTCCCCCAGTCCTGTTAAAGATATGGCTACTGATGATAATCGACCACTTAAACGAATGTTACTACCTATTAAAGGAGGAAAAGGCGCGGCTGGCCTACAACAGCCTCCCATCTCATGATTCTATCATGGAATTGTAGGGGTTTAAGAAATGATCCTACAATTCGGACAATCAAATCATTTCTCCGTGCAACTCGTCCAAAAATTATTTTCCTATCGAAAACGAGGTACTTGTCAACAAATGCTGACTCAATTGCATCCAGATTGGGTTATTCATGTCATAGTTCTATGGCTGCTAACGGGTTTTCTGGTGGACTTCTTTTATGCTGAGATCCAGATATTACGTTATGTATCATTTCTTCTTCTGCAAATCATATACACACGAGCCTCCAATTGCCAGGTTCACAACAGTGGCATCTACTTTGTGTATATGGTCCTTCTGGGATTACTGATCGACATAATTTTTGGAGTGATATGGAATCAATAATTTCATCGATTACTGATCCATGGATATGTCTTGGTGATTGCAATAGTATACTGTCTGCTGAGGAGAAATATGGAGACAATCATTTCAACTACAACCACCATAAATCTTTCATTAGGTGGTTCAATCATTCTGCAGCCATAGATATAGGCTATTATGGTCCGGCCTATACTTGGAACAATCGGAGAAAACCTCAAAGTTTTGTGGCTGAAAGTTTAGATAGACCCATGGTTGATATTCAGTGGCGATCTCTTCATCCAAATGTAGGTCTTCTATATTTACCCAGTCTTAATAGCGACCATAGCCCTATTCTCCTTCTACTGAATATTAATACTAGAAGGCGAAGACCTCCTAGATTCGAAGCAGCTTGGGTGTTAGAAGATGATTTCCAGCAAGCTTTATCTTCCTCCTGGAACAATATTCACTCAACGGATCTCATATCTAAGCTAAACAATTACTCCCTCAATTGAAAAAATGGGGAAGGTCTCGGGTTGGAAGGTTAAACGAGATTATCAAACAAGAGGAATCTAGTCTTCTCAACATTCAGTCGAACCCACCAACAGACGACTCCTATGTCAAGGAAAGGGAAATTCAAATGTCACTGAATAAATTACATCCTCAAAAGAAATTATATTGGAAACAAAGATCCAATATATCATGGTTAAAAGAAGGGGACAAGAATACTAGGTTCTTTCATCTCTCTGCTACAGTCAGGAAACAAAGAAATCATATTCATATCATCACCAAGGATACTGGAGAGCAAGTAACTGAATACAAAGATATTGCAGATACCTTCACTGCTCATTTCAGATCGATCTTCAACTATGTGGAAACCTTTCCTGTACCCGAGCATATACTTGCTGATCTTCCTAAAATCTCTGATGCTGACAACAACCTCTGTTCAGTGCCACAAGAAGAAGAAATCAGGAATGTTATCAACAGCATGAGCCCATTCAAATCCCCTGGTCCAGATGGCTATCCTGCACTCTTCTACCAAAAATGTTGGCCCTCTATTGGTTCAGAGGTAATCCTGTTAATCCAAAACTTTTTCATCACTGCTTCTATGCCCAAGCAATTGAATCATACTCACGTTGTACTCATACCAAAAGTTAAACATCCCACTAAGCCTGTTGATTTCAGACCCATTGCACTTTGTAATGTTTTATACAAAGTCATTTCCAAAATCATTACAAACAGGATTCGTCCCCACCTTCACAAAATGATTAATCCATATCAGAATGCGTTTGTTCCCGGTCGTCAAATAGGTGATAATATGGTTATGGCTCATGAAAATTTTCATTCTATCCATAATTTATCTCCTACTAATAGTGCTTTCGCTCTTAAAGTGGATATGTCAAAGGCCTATGATAGACTACGGTGGGGTATCATCAGTCAAGTTCTCAAAGGTTTTGGTATTTGTGGTAAATCTCATGAGCTTATATCACAATGTGTTTCTACGCCTTCATTTGCTATTCTTATCAATGGAATCCCATCAAAAACATCAACTCCTGCTAGGGGCATTCGTCAGGGTTGTCCCCTTTCCCCTTACCTTTTCATCATGAGCATGGAAATTCTTTCAACACTTATCAACATTATGGTAAGAAACTCTTTGTATGACAGCTTAAAATTTCAAAACAGTCCACTATCCTTCTCACACCTTGCTGTTGCAGATGATTTACTTATCTTTGGCACAAGTTCACTTTCTAATATCACTCAAATCAAGATCATTCTCAAAACTTTCGAAACCTGGTCGGGTCAACGCATTAACTATGATAAATCCTCTGTTTTTTTCTCCAAAAGAACTGATCCTATTATGCGTGACTTGTACATTCATCTTCTGGGAGTCCAATCTATGAAAGTTTCAGATAAATACCTGGGTCACTTACTCCTTCAATCGAAGAAAAGAGTATCTACATTTACCACACTGCTTGATGCTAGTTCTTCAAAACTTCAAGGTTGGCAAAGAAAATGCCTATCACATGCAGGGAGAACAACTCTTATCAAATCCACACTTGGATCACTTCCTACCTACTATCTTTCTTCATATCAAATTCCTAAGAAGGTCTCTAAGATCCTTGTCAAAGACCAATGCAATTTCTGGTGGGGTTCTATTGAAAAGAAAAGGCTGCACTTCACTGCTTGGAGTTCATTTACTAAACCAAAATTCCAAGGTCGGTTAGGTATTAGGGATCCTCACATTTCAAACCTTTCCCTTCTACTTAAACTCTGTTGGAGATTCATCTCAAATCAGGATTCACCTTGGACTTCATTACTTCAGACCAAATATCTTACTACAACAACCTTCTGGTCAGCAACTCCGTCACCTGCAAGTTCATGTGTATGGTCCAGCATTCTCAACAGTAGAATCTTTCTGAAGGATAATGTGATATGGTCAGTAGGGGATGGATCCCTTATTAATATTTGGCATGATCCTTGGGTACCATCAATATCCAATCATCGGGTCCAGGGATATGCATTTAGCAGCAATTGGGTTCATCATGTTTTTGATCTTATCAACGAGAACACGAAAACATGGAAGAAGAATTTGATTAACTTACTCTTCCCACCTAGTGAAGCCACTGCAATTATGAAGATCCATCTCTCTTCAAACTGTTCTATGGATAAACTCATATGGAAGCATACTGTGGATGGGGTTCTTACTTCTAAGTCTGCATATAGATTAATCCATGAGCTATTGAGGCAAAATGATAGTACCACTTCTCTGCAAGATTTCACTGACTGGAAGAAGCTATGGGGTCTTAACTACATCAGTCCTAAAGTGACAATATTTGTATGGAGAGCTCTTACCAATTCTCTTCCAACTAAAGAAAATATTCATCGTCGCATGAGCAATATTGAGGCAACATGTCCACTCTGTCATGTACATATTGAATCAACTAACCATCTTCTCTTTCATTGTCCAATAACAGGTATTACATGGAGTTATTACCCATCAATTAATTCCATCTTAAACGTTGATTGCTCGATTACTTCATTCACTAATTCCTTGCTGAAAGAAGGAGATATGGATAAAACTACAATGAGTTTCTATATATTGTGGCATATTTGGAAGGCCAGGAATAAATCCATATTTGAAAATCTAGCTATTGATGGGAGAAGAATTTTTGAAGATGTTGTCAACATGAAGGAAAAAAATGGAGGCTATAAACAAAGGCCTCCCTACAACTGTGCTATCAACATCCAGTTTTCACGCCAATGCCTGCTGGTTTCCTCCTATTGGCAATGGGTTAAAAATTAATTTTTGATGGTGCATTTTTGGAGGGGAAGATGTCGGCAGGAGCTGTGCTTCGAGATGGTCATGGGAATTTCTTGTTAGCTCTTTCGATAGCTGAGGATGGTGGCTCACCAATTAAAGTCGAAACCTTGGGAATACGTCTCTCACTAGATATTTGCAGCAGAAAACAACTTCAAGATGTTATTATTGAAGGAGATTGCAAGCCCCTAATCGACTCAATCAACACTTTTGACACATTTCCTCTTTGGCGTGCTCGACATATTATTGAAGCTGCAAGAATGGCTCTACGATCTGTCTCTAATCTTTCTTTTACTTACATCAACAGGAATGTCAATCTATGTGCTCACTCTCTAGCTTCCCATGCTTTACTATCTAACATCTCTAATCTCATTTGTGTATATGATGAGATTCCATCTTGTATTACATCTCATGTTCGACATGATATGAACAATGTATCCTCTTGATCTTTTATAAAATATGATTATCTTAAAAAAAAAATATTGACAAGTGTATGAAAAAATTTATGTTTTCTTTTGTACATTGTAATTTTGGAAAACTTTACACAGAAATAAAATTTGTTCTATTTACCTAAAAAGGAATAAGTTAGAAAAAATTACAAAGAAGAGGAAGTGGCGCCATCAGTGATGGCGTTCAAAAAAATTAAAATGAAACCACCTCCCGACGCCATTAGGGATGTCGTCTAGTTTGTGGCCTCCCACCAGGCGTGGCCTCGAGGGCCAGGAGAACGCCGCCCGCGCCATCGGCCTCCTCAGCCGTGACCCCGAGAGTGTCGAGCAGATGGTCCTCTACGGCGTCTGCTCCGTCTTTGCCAAGGTCCTCAACGAGGGCCACATGAAGGTGCAGGCCATGCCTGCCTGGGCCGTCACCGAGCTCGCCGCCAACCACCCCCAACTGTCCGGACGCCTTCGTCTAGAGCAACGTCATCCACCTCCCCGTCAGCCACCTCACCTTCGAGACCGTGCAGGAGCACAGCAAGTACACCATCCCCTCCAAAGCCACCTCCATACACTCCGTGCTCATGGCCAACACCACCACTACTACCAGCGCTGCTGTCGACAGCGTCCACGGAAAGCAGCAGCACAATCTCTCCGGTGCGAGCATCAAGGGGAGGGAGTTTGAGGACCCCGCCACCAAGGCCTACATAAAGGCCAAGGCCCTCTGGAACCTTGCCAAGGGCAACGCCGGCGTCTGCAAGAGCATCACCGAGTCCAAGGCTCTCCTCTGCTTCGATGTCCTTCTTGAGAAGTGCTCCGACGAGGTCCAGTACAACTCCGGGATGGCGTCCCTTCCCTTTCTTCATAATTTTTTCTAACTTATCATTTTTTTGCGTAAATAGGACAAATTTCATCCCTCTGTGTAAAAAATTTTGTTGTAATTTTAAAAATGAGTAAGGCTATTTGTACCTCCAAATTGTTCCTCCAAACAACCTCTATAATTTATTTTTTAGGAAAATACTATATGTACCTTCAAAACTCTATATCTCCATGTCCCTCCGCCACGTGACCCTCGCTTATTCGCTCATGTCTTTCCCCAACCTCTATCTTCCCCTACTTGCTTAGGTCAATAAGGGAGTACACGTGGCGGAGGGACATAGAGGAATGAGTTTTTTGGAAGTACATATAACATTGCTCTTATTTTTAATATTTTCTTCGATACATTGTAATTTTAAAATATAACAAAGTAGATAATAAGAATTTTATTTTAATAATACTAAATATTAATTAATTTGTTCAACAAATTAATACATACTAATTATTAGTACTAGTAAAATAACGTGTTGCACGTAAAATAGTTTTTTTATATTGTTGATAAATAATTTAAATATTTCAATACATTTGAATTAAGATTTGTTATATATATATGTTTATATTTTAATTAGAATTTACTAATATGTTTATATTTTAATTAGAATTTGTTATACATATATGTGTAGGTAATTATAGATAATATCAGTTATAGATATGTTTATATTTTAATTAGGATATTTTCCCTTAATTTTTAATTGTGATGGCTCATTTATACTAATTTTTAGTTATGAATAAAACTTAGTTTTATAGTTTTTTTTCTCCCATATTTTCCCCTTCATTAATTGAAGATGTACATATGGTTTAGACAGCTCATTTTTGCATCATTTTTGTAATATCATGCTCTGCGTGATTTATTGGGCTAATTTTTTGACTCGAATGCTTGGTATGACTTGGATTCGTCATGCAGAGGAATCATTCAAAGATCTTATGTTCGGGACAATCGATTCGTCATGATGGGTGATTTTAATCATCCTCTCTTTTTTCTTCACACTTAATAAAAAGATGTTGCATGTCTTGCTCTATATGCCATGAGTTTGTTAAAGCTAATAAAAAGAACCAAGATAAAAGCGATTAATAGGATTATATTAAAATTGCTATATAAAACGTGGATTATTAACTTGTTATATATATTAATTTTTGTGTTGCTACTATAGACATGGAATATTAACTTCTTTT
This sequence comes from Iris pallida, assembly GCA_029216955.1. NCBI lineage: Eukaryota > Viridiplantae > Streptophyta > Magnoliopsida > Asparagales > Iridaceae > Iris > Iris pallida. The sequence goes on from JANAVB010011399.1 coordinate 16,051,051, forward strand.
TATAGGTATTGATTTTTGCTGCTACTATACACATCGATTGTTGTACTGTTGTAGTATCATGTGGAGCATAGTACGATTGTTATGTTATAGATGTGGAACATAGTGATCTTGTGATGTATCTTGTGGAGTATAGTGTTGTTGTTTCAGAGGAATAGAAATATAGAATGGTATGGGACCGTCGAGTCCCAATGTAGAAATTTCTGGATTCAGGAAGAATAGAAATACGAGCGATGGCTCGAGGAATGTGGTAATATATAATAGTTGTGTTGTATGGTTATTTCAGTTTATATTACATGCATATAATTTTGTAGTTAATCTGTTCACGCATTTGGATGATCATAGACAACTTGTGCTTAAGGATTTTTTTGAACGATTGTTGGAGAAAGGGGTGATTTGGGGCTAGGTGATCTTGTGATGTATCTTGTGGAGTATAGTGTTGTTGTTTCAGAGGAATAGAAATATAGAATGGTATGGGACCGTCGAGTCCCAATGTAGAAATTTCTGGATTCAGGAAGAATAGAAATACGAGCGATGGCTCGAGGAATGTGGTAATATATAATGTAGGATGTGGAAAATTATGACACGCTGTCATTTTTCATCCATACGCTTAAAGACAGATGTCAGTTGAAGCCATACGCTCAATTCAGAGTTGTACGCTCATTCAAAAGCCATACGCTCAGTAAATATTTTATTATTTACTGAAGTGACAGCACAGCATATGTTTAAATGAGGAATGAATCTGACACTTCATCTTTCGTGCAAAGACAGCTGTCACAAGAAAAGTAACCATCGTATAGGTTTTCGAATAGTCGATTTTGTCTTTTACGAGGACAACTCAGCAGCCTTCATAAATACAAAAGCCATCATTACTGTCAGTTATGACAGTCTGTCAGCCGTCAAATCCGCAGTCACGACGCTCGAGAAGATTTTGTCAGCTATGGGAAGATATGGTGTACCAAAGAAGATTGATGATAGCCACGTGGCCACTTCTCCAGTGAGCGTATCGACCTCACATGACTCCTTCTTCACACAGTCAAGTGAGCGTATGGACCTCACATGATTCCTTGCTAAACAAGCGAGCGTATGACCTCACATGACTCCTTGCCCATAAAGTGAGCGTATGGATTTCCTATAGCACTACGCTGTCCAAGTCAGCGTATAAACTCTCCTTCAACAAGGCAGCGTATTACAGCAACCATATCTAGAATTACAGTCAACACACGTTCTCACGTGTCCTGTACCAGTTATCCACTTCTCTAGAAGTTATGCAACGTGGCATCCAGGCCATCAATCTCTCCTGAACATGCTCCACTACTTTCAACCGCACGCTAATGTGTCTCCATCAGAATTCGCCATACGTCCCTGCAGTTATGCACACGTCAAGTAACTACCTGAGCGTATGCTTAAGGACAGTTATTCTGAACTCTATAAAAAAGAGTTTCTTCATCTTCATCAGAGACTACAGTCATTTTCAGAGAGAACAGAGAGATTGCCCAGTTACTGTCCAAGTTCTTCGAAGTTCGAGTTTTCTTCATCGCATCGTCCAAGGGATAAAGTAATCGTCTTCTAGATTAGATTCCTACAGTTGTAATTTTCTCAGATACAAAATAAATAAAGTGAATTTATTTATGGAAAACAAATTGGCGACTCTGCCGGGGAAAGCTGTCTCCTCCAATGAGATAGCAACAACTCAATGCAATACTTCGTCGATCGGCTTGACGAAGAAGACGATGGTTGTACAATTCGACCAATCGGCTTATGAAGAAATGCTCAAGGCGAAGGAGGGCCGCACTGCTTCCTCCGCTCTTCCTGTTGCCAAGAAGAAGGGACACTCCGTCTATGTCCCTAAGTCTTCTGCAGCAATCCGAGACGCTTCTGTCACTTCTCATGCTGACAAGAACACGTCTTCAACTTCTATGAAGCACACTTCGGCTTTTCGGAACACGGCAACAGTGGTTTCCCCTAGTCACGCTGACAAAATTGGTTCTTTAACCAAGTCAATGTGTCCATGGAAAACCATCTCTGGACATGTCAAAGTCCCTTCTCCTTCTATTCTTACGACAGCAGTCGGCTCTTTAGCCATTGATGACTCTGAGCGTATGGCATTCAAAGGGCAGCGTACGGCAAAGGCAGTGTACAAAAGCCAACATCAGGCATCGTACGCTGAGCAAAAGCCAGTGTATGCTAATAAAAAGGCAGCGTATGACCAGAAGTCCAAACTGAAGTCAGCGTATGCTAACAAATACAGTCCTTTGACTGTTTCTGAAAATCAAATTGGGGGTTCTCTTCCACAGAACATACAAATGATTCCCCCTCAACTTGCACATCTTGTGCCAACCAAGGAGAAAGACTCTTTAGTCAACTCCTCTACTCCTAAGGTCTTTTCCTCTGGAGTTAATTTGACTAGTACTCTTACTAGATCAAACAATAGAAAACGCCTTTTGGCTAATTCCTCCAAAGATGGATTATTACCGACTCCTAGTCGGAATAATACTCATCTTCCTTCTCTCAAAATTTCTCGGTCTGAGAAAGGCAAATTACAAGTATCCAAGACTGATATCAAAGTCAAATCTCCCACGGATCTTCGTAATAAGCTTAATCAGAATCGGTTCGGTTCCACTGAGACAAGTATATTAGACCCTGATGCAGAATATGCCAAGAACTATGTGGCTCAAATTAATCAGTCTTTATACACTCAGGAACCAAGAAGACAGAAGAACAAAAGACAAGTTTCTACACAGAAACTATCTTCAAATACTTCCCAATCTGTTCCTACAGATCTCCGGGAATATTTGCAAAATAAACAGAGAATTGACACTCCATCTGGCTATGACATTGCCCATATTCGCCATGAAAAGCATGGTTGTGACTTTCAACCTCGGGTTGTCATCCAATGTTGTTGTTCACCAAAAAGACAATCTATTTTCGAACGGATTCAATATGAACCAATATTGGATGAAGATGAACCTCTTTATGCTTCTGTCAACATGACTTCCAGAAATATTGGGGGTAGCATACGGTCTGATGCTATATCAGACTCTGAAGATGGTGTTTATCTCGGCACTCGATCCAGGACCGGAGCCTTGACCAGAGCCTCTTCTTCTTCTCATCCAAGTGGTAATCCGGAGATCACAGAAGACTTCCTTGGAGAGTCCAATTTTCCAGTATTGACTCCTGTAAAAAGCCCTGGGAAAGATACTGATTCACACAGTGATGATTCAGAACAGACTGTTTCATCATCTATTCCTCGAATGATTACCACTTACATGGCAGAAAGTGATCATGAACCTTCGACTAGCAATGAGGCTCATGAACAGAGGATTTCTTCTTTAGAACAACAATTACGAGCTATGGCAGATACATTGAGTGCTATGCACACTCTAATGCAGGCTCAACAACAGACAGCACCACCAGTGGTATTGAATACCCCTGTTGTTCCAAACCCCGAACCCTCTACTATTCCGGGGGTACAATCTAATGTTCCTGTACAAACCACACCAAGTCACTCTGGAGCTGGGGGTGGTACATATGCTGCAGTCCCTCCTCCCAATTACACTCTACAAGCCACAACTCCACAATCTTCGGGAGTTGTCTCTGAAGAATTGAAGAATCTTAAAACTCAATTCGAGGCATTCAAACAGAAGGATGGTTTACAAAGGTTAGGCATCAAACAGCCTTATCCGATAGAATGGAAGCAGGTATCGTATCCACCAAAATACAAACCTCCGACCATCTCTTTCTATGATGGGACAACCTCTCCAAGTCAGTTCATTAATCATTTTGAAGTAATGACTGATCAACTGCAACCAAGTGACGCTTTCCTTACTCGGGTGTTCATTGGATGTCTCAAAGGAACGGCTTATGAATGGTATAGAAGTCTCCCTGATGGGTGCATTACCTCATTTGCCGGCTTTAAGCAAATGTTTCTTGAACGATTCTACGAAGGGCTCAATGATATGACCATGTCAGCCCTCATAAGAATCAAACAGAAGAATAATGAGACCACTGAGGAATTTATTGAGAGATTTAGAAAAGAAGCCCTCAAAATGCCTCTTGGAACTCCCGATGCTGTTACGATCGACACTTGCAAGTCGAACCTCTTACCAATTATCAGCATGTGGACAGGGTCCACTCAGTTCTAAGATTGGCCTTCATTCATCGTCAGTGCCAAGGCTGCCGAGGTCAGTGCTGAGACCTTCAAGGGTCTGGGGGTACAAATGGCTCCCAAAGAATCAAATCAGAGTGCTAGCAATAGTACTCGACCCAACAATCGCAAAGGGAAAGAAGCTCTTGAAGTCAATCTCCAAAACAGTAGTCAAGAGGTAAAGACTACCCAAGCTACTTCAGCTCCAACAAATCAACAACAGAGATCTCCTCGGCCGAAAGAAGAATATTCTTTCGATGATGACGATGTTCAGGGTATCTTTGAATGCTTACTCAAAGGTAATAAGATTCAATTGCCAGAAATTAAAAAGCCTGATGAAGCCAATAAGACAGATCATCCAAAATACTGTCCATATCATAGAATGCTGGGTCATACAATCCGGTCTTGCTATGTATTAAAAGGGAAGATTCAAGAGATGATTAAATCAGGAGCTGTGATATTAACACCCAAAGACAAAACAGTCACAGCAAATGTAATTTCAATGCAGTTCGGTGACTTCCCTCCCTTAAAGGTGGAAAGTGGGATTGTTCCTATCCCCAAAGTAACTCTCGAAGTTATAAACATCCCACCAGCACAGAATGACGGACTTGTTCCTGTCACAACTAAGAAGGGAGAAATCATGTGGATTCACCCAGACTTAAAGACAGAGTTTGTGACGTCTTCCTCTTCTCCTCGGAAGATTTCCTCATCTAAAAAGAAGTTCGGGAAGACTAAGTCATGCAATGTGACTTCTAGTTTCTCACCCGATTTTTATCTAACCTCTACTTTCATCTCAGCAGGAAATTCACTCTCTACGAAGATAAAATCTGTACCTCAAATTGAAGATAGGTACAAACCTGCTTTTTATTTATACAGTTCACAATCTCGTGAATTGATGACGAAGATGGGTTATGATCTAGCCACTGCCCCAGGTTTGAACTCAGGCAAGGGACTCCGAGCACCTTTGGCCATCACAATGAGACATAATCAATCTCGTGTTGGCCTTGGTTTCTGGAATGAAGCTTTCATCAAACATAAAAGAACCAAGAGCAAAATAAAGAATTGCAGCATGGTTTCCATAGACCTTGAACCAGAATCTGAAGTTGAAGTTCATGCTGGAACTCGGTCAGGAAAAGTATATTTGAAAGATTATGCTGAAGTTCCTGAAGAAATTTCTGACGTTCCTCCGGTTACAGCTTCAACTCCAGTCTCTACTGAAGAGCCTTTAAATGTTCCTGTTGAGACAGTTCCTTCTAAACCAACAGCAGCTGACAAAGGCAAACAACAAGTCCGCTTCGACAAACCATTGAAAAAGTCATCTCCTACAGGACTTGAAAAGCCTTATAATTTTGATATATTGACTCAACTAGCCAATACACCAGCTAAATTGTCAATCTTCGAGCTCTTACGTCTCTCTAAAGAGACTCGAGAAACTTTAAGTGAAGCACTGCTGCAAGCAGAAACCTGCTTAACTCTTTTCAAAAAGTTAGAAACAGAACCTGTTTCTCATTGCCATAATGTATTGGAATTTATTCCAAACATTACCTTTACGCAGGACGATATGCTGCTAGAGGATAATCGACATGACCGTCCTTTATATCATACAGGATATATTGATTCTATGAAGGTTGATCGTTTATTGATTGATCCAGGATCCGCTCTCAGTATTATGCCAAAGACTATGTTAGATGCATTGAAGATACATGTGCATAGTCTCTCCAGCACTATCACTACCATCTTGGGATTCAATCAAGGAAAAAGTGAGCCTTTAGGCAAGATTCGTCTTAAATTTCAAATAGGCGATCTTCGTACTAAGGTTACTTTTTACATCATCGACAATCATGGTTGCTCATATAATGCTCTATTGGGGAGACCTTTCTTGCATAAACATAATATTGTTCCTTCAACCCTTCATCAGTGCTTCAAATATGTTGATGATAATGGAGAGGTTCAAAAAGAAGTGGCAGATCTTTACCCATTCAAAGGAGTCGAAGCTTACTTCAATGACGCTCGCATGTACAAAGATGAATACTCGAAAGTCTTGCAAGCTATGGATAATGAAGATGAGACATCCAAAGTTGACACTTTTGTTATTCCTGTAAAAGGGCGTATCACTCCTCCGCAGTCTGTTAGATCATCCGAAGAAAGCTCACTGATAATTCCGGTCAGTGGACGTACTACTTCATCATCTGCCCAGGGCTCACTGATAATTCCTGTCAATGGACGCACTACTGCACCATCTTCCCAAGCTTCACAAAGTTCGCTGATCATTCCTGTCAGTGGACTCATCACTCCCCCTCCATCTTCTCAGGCTAGATCAGATACTCTAGTCATTCCAGTCAGTGGACGCATTACTTATCCACGGTCTTCTTCAAGGGAGCTCACCTCTTCTGAGCCTTTTGTTATCGATCTTAATCGAAACAAAAATTCTAACTGTTCTTCTTCCTCCCCCTTTGTCGTTAATCTGACTAAGTCTGATAAGGCTCAGCCTTCTGTTGTAAATACAGCATCTAGTATTAATGAAGCATCTCCTTTGCAGTATATTGATGTTTGTGGTTATGTACAAAGTTATTTACAATTGCTAAATAGCTTAGAGCCACTGACTATAGGGGTTGTTCAAGCTCTTCATACAGACGTATTATTAGACTCTATACAGAAATCATACTTTGTGGTCCCCAGTCGAAAGAAGGAAGAAAATCCAATATTTTTCTATAAAGGACCTCAGAATCCTCCTAACTTGGAAGAAGATGACATAAACGATGATACTGGAAGGTTACAACTGCGTCGCTACAGTCAACAATCCAAAAATATCATCAAGAATATGGGTTATGATTTCAGAACCAGTCTTAATGGAAAAGGAAGAAGAATGCCTGTTCGAATTCCTCCATTAAAATACGGAAGGACAAAATGTGGTTTAGGTTATATTGCTCCTACCCCTTTTATCAACATAGTCCATGAAGAGTCAAAATTCAATAAAGACGAACAATCTGAAGATGAACGATCTGAGTCTTCTGATTCTCTCTCTTGGGATTCTGACACGAGTGTTGGCGATCTTCATCGCGCTATTCTATCCATCAATATGGTCTCTGTTGATGGCCCACAAGAAAATGATGAAGATGAGGATGATTTTGAAATATCACCTGAATCAGAACAATGGGCTCAAAGATTAGATGATCAATGGGAATTCAGGTTCGAGCAGAGGGAACCTCCAACCGAAGATAAACTGATCCAAATTGATATTGGTGAAGAAGGTTCCCCTAAACCAATATTCATCAGTGAGAGTCTTTCAGAAACAGATAAGCAAGACATGATCAAGCTTATTCGTGATTATATCGATGTCTTCGCCTGGAGCTAAGAGGATATGCCAGGACTAGATCCGAAGATCGCAATGCACAAACTCAATATCATGCCAAATGTTAAACCGGTCAAACAACAACAACGACGATTTCGTCCAGACATTATGGATGCAATTGAAGCTGAAGTCAACAAACTTATGGCTTCTGGATTTATTCGAGAGGAACAATATCCTGAATGGGTGGCTAACATCGTTCCTGTCCTTAAAAAGACTGGCAAGATCCGAGTCTGTATAGACTTTCGCGATCTCAATGCTGCTTGTCCTAAAGACGAGTTTTCTCTTCCAATTACTGATGTCATGATCGACAATACATGTGGTTTCGAACGAATGTCATTTATGGATGGGTATTCGGGATACAACCAAATCAAAATGTTTCCAGATGATGAAAAACACACTTCCTTCAGAACGTCGATCGGTACATACTGTTATACAGTGATGCCGTTTGGTCTCAAGAATGCAGGAGCAACATATCAGCGAGCAATGAGCACTATATTCCGCGAACATCTCCGAAAAATAGTCGAATACTATGTTGATGATATTGCAGTCAAAAGTCGACGAAAGGAGGATCATATCCAAGATTTGAAGACTATCTTTGATTTAATGCGTCAGCATCAACTTAAAATGAACCCTACTAAGTCCTTCCTGGGCGTCTCTAGTGGTAAATTTCTCGGCTTCGTCATTACCGCTAAAGGTATACACGTGGATCCCGAGAAGATCAAAGCCATCCAAGAGATGCGTCCTCCACGCACCTTAAAAGAGCTACGAGGATTTCAAGGAAGAATTGCTTATATCAGGAGATTCATTTCCAACTTATCAGGACGCTGCAGACCATTCCACAAACTTCTGAAGAAAGGTGTATCTTTCATCTGGAACGAAGAATGTCAAAAAGCATTTGATGACATCAAACAGTACCTCATGAACCCTCCAGTTTTGGTACCTCCCGTCTCGAGAATACCATTTCTTCTATATGTTCGAGCTATGGATCATTCTCTTGGTGCATTACTCGCCCAGAAAAATAAAGATGGTCATGAACAGGCCATTTATTATCTCAGTCGCACAATGACAGGCGCTGAACCGCATTATTCTCCAATCGAGAAAGAATGCCTAGCATTAATGTTTGCTGTTCAGAAAATGCGACATTATATTATCGGTCAAACGATTCATGTCATTTCCAGAGTGAATCCTATCAGGATTATGATGAAAAAACCTGGTATTCTCAACTCCAGACTAGCTAATTGGGGAATCTTGTTAGCCCAATATGACATGCATTATATTCCTCAGAAGTCAGTTAAAGGACAGGCTCTTGCTGATTTTCTAGCAGCTCATGCAGTCCCAGAAGATTCTAAATTATATGATGAGATTCCCGATGAAGTTCTGGATTCAAATCTGGTTTCTGAAGAAGTTCCTACCTGGCGTCTATTCTTTGATGGAGCATCTAGAATAGGTCCTAACGGCAATATTGTCGCCGGAGTTGGAATTGTTCTTGTATCCCCAGAGGGATTAACTATTCAGAGGGCTTATTCTCTAGATCAATCATGTTCAAATAATGTTACAGAATACAATGCGTTGCTCATAGGTCTTCAACTCGCTAAACATCTGGATGTTCAATATTTAGAAGTTTATGGAGACTCTAAGCTTATCATCAATCAGATCAGAGGAACGTATGAAGTTCGTCATCAAGATTTGATACCTTATCATCGAATAGCACTCTCTATGGCCTCTTCCTTTGAAGGTTTCTTTATCGAACATGTTCGACGAGCCTATAATGCAGAAGCTGATGCTTTGGCTAATCTTGCTGCTATATTAGCCATACCAATCAGACGTCAGCAAGTGATAGTGGTTTATAACCGAGAACTATTCTGCGTTGAAAATAATCTGGCTTTGGCTTTTCCCCATAATCCAGACAAAGATTCTCTCAACTTTGATGCTGAATTAAAATTTGACAAAGTGTCCTTGTCTTCTTCCGATTCTACTATGGAATATGTCTTTTCTAACAAAATAGACACCGTAACTGAAGACTGGAGACGTCCGTTTCTGGACTTTGTGTTGTATGACATACTTCCTGATAACCCGAGTGAAGCAGCATCTATCCGGCGTCGGTCTCTCAGATTCTATTATAATCATACTACAAAGACACTATATCGTCGAGCCTATGATGGTCTTCTCCTTCGATGCATCGCTGGTGAAGAAGCACAACAGATAATCCGTGAAGCATATGATGGCGTCTGCGGAGCTCACCAGCCAGGTCCAAAACTTCAAGATCGTATTCGACGTATGGGTTATTATTGGCCCACGATGGTAGCTGATACTATTCAATATGCTCGGAAATGTAAAGCCTGTCAAATTCATGCAGACTTTATCCATCAACCATCGGAGTTCTTACATCCAACAGCGGCATCATGGCCCTTTGAAGCTTGGGGCATGGACGTCATCGGTCCTATCAATCTACCATCATCAAAAGGACATCGGTTTATTCTAGCAATAATTGATTACTTTTCTAAATGGGCTGAAGCAATCCCGTTATCTGAAGTCAAGACTTCTAATGTTATCAACTTTGTCAAACATCATGTCATCTATCGATTTGGTGTTCCTCGGCGTATTATCCATGATAATGGACCACAGTTCGTCAGCCAGAAATTCACTCGATTCTGTGATGATCATCGGATTAATAATCTGGCTTCTATAGCATATAATCCAGCAGCCAATGGACTAGCAGAGGCTTTCAACAAAACAATCATCAAACTCTTGAAAAAGTTCGTTTCTTCCAATAAATGTAACTAGAGTGAGAAGCTTGGTGAATGTTTATGGGCTTATCGTACCACAGTTCGCAATGCGACCGGATGTACACCTTTCTCTTTGGTATATGGGTGTGAAGCTGTTCTTCCTCTGGAGATCCAGATTCCTTCTCTGAGAATTGCAATCTCCAATGAACTTACAACAGAAAACAATGATCGACTTCGACTTCAAGAGTTGGAAGCTCTAGATGAAAAACGATTGTATACGCAACAAAATATCGAGCTATATCAAGCCCGAATCTCAAAAGCTTTTAATCGGAAAGTCAAAGTCAGAGCATATCAAAAGGGAAAATTGGTCCTTACTGTCAGACGTCCGATGACCATGACACATATGAGCAAAGGCAAATTTGACGCGAAATAGGAAGGCCCATTCGTAGTAAACAAAGTCTTCTCTAATGGAGCATATCAGCTTGCCTCTATGGACGGGAAAGTCACAATGATGCCTATCAATGGCAAATTCTTAAAGAAATATTATTTATAAATAATATTTTTATTACTCTCCAGCAAGTGTAAAATCAAAAATTTATTCTTCTCTACAAAAGCTATTTCGATGTCATTATCCCCAGCGGAAACTGATATTCTACCATATATCATTTTCCCAGAGAATTTGATATTTTGCCTAATTAGATTCCCAGTGGATTTAATAAAGATCTTGTATAGAAAATCATGTCCATATCACCTCTGAATTTTCTATCTCAGTATGTACCATATTCTATGAAAATGATATCTCGTCCTTTTGATTTCTGAGTCTAAAAGATCAGTGAATAAAGGCAAAATAATATAAAGCAGGAAGGATACATCATAAACAAAGTTTTCTTAAACAGAGTTTATTTGAGACAAATTCTTCAAGACATACATCATCATGGAAGATCACTGTAATCCCTTTCATATTTGGGACGAGGACCACATACATAATCAGCAAAAGAATTGAGTACATCTTTTCCTGATCGCACCAAGAATTGACAGGCAGCCAGCCTCATTGCTTCTTCTTCTTCGGTTTCTCCTGGTTCGACCAGGAAGTCCAGGATATCCTTCGGCGGCTTGGGAGTAAACGAGCTTTTGCCCATTTTCTTCCTCTGCGGAGGTGGATGTTCTTTAACACCTTCAGTAGCTTCGGGGGCGACTTCAGCCTTCTTTATATTCTCTTCAGAAGACATTGTGGATAAAATGCGATCCTTCTACTCAAATATATGCTCTATTTATAGGCATATGGTTACAAGGATCGAAGGGACGTATTCTTTCCCGATATTCAGTTTATCCATTTATTTCTCACATTCATCCGACGTTTCACATGTTCATTAATACTTGACGGTTCGTCCGTTCATTTATTACATTCACTCGACAGTTCATCTGTTCATCATTTCCTAACGGTTCGTCCGTTCATAATCTTCTATCAATTTATTAAGCGGGGATTCGTTATTTATCATGTTTTCATAACCTCTGAATCAATTCCGAATCTGCTTACTCATTTGTCATGTTTTGACCTCTGCATAGAAATCAATCTATTTTCTTTCGAGTTCCTATATATTATCATGTCCATAATACCTCTGATAATATCATATACTCTAAAAACAGAAAAGATGATTTTATTATCTATCATGTCCATAATTCATCCATAAATACAAATCATTGAGCATAGAAGAATTGTCATTTCCATTCCCATTTCACCACAAAAAGTCCATTACATTTTCTTAGACTTTCCTACAAATCATAATAGAAATCTATTACAAGTCTTGGATTTTCATTCTACACCACAACGATAACCTAATAGAGATCTATCTTCTTCTTTGGATCTTCTCCGTCGGACCTTCTCCGTCAGGTTCGTTGTTGGTGGCAATTCCTGACTGTCTGGGTCTCAGTCACGACCAGATCAGCAGGAATCAAACTCTGGTCTTCTCTCTCAGACGAGAGGAGAACCACAGAGTATGGCAGCCCGACGGCGTGTTGCTGCCAATACAGCTCGTGGAGGAACGGCGGCACCTCAAGCAGGTAGGAATGTATCCAGCATTGGGATACGATTCCTAGTTCTGCCGTAAAAGGAACTCTACTACCCGATTTCTCGGGGTAGAGTTGACTCCACCATCCAACTCTCGTGTATAAAGGCTCTTCCTACCATCTGAGGAAGACCCTTCTATCTCACGAAGAGTTCTGAGTTGTCTGATATACGCGTCAAAAGCGTATGAGCTCCCTGATGTAGATGTCAGAAGAATATTGTCCACAGCATCCATATCACCAATGCCAGTTCTGAAGAAGGTTTTCAGCCAAAATTCTGCAAGAAACAGTAAAGAAAAATCAGTTAACGGAAACTGGCCAAGCAAAGACAGATGCATTCTGTTCATTTCGGGAAGATGAATTTGTCCTTAGCAAACAAAAATTTCGATGCGTGTATATTGAACTTACCGCTGAGTTTGCTGCTAAGGATTGACAGATCCATGTCTGGTAGCGTGCACAGAGATTTGACATCAGACAACATGGCTTTCCTATTTCCTTCTCATAGAAAATTCATTCTCAGAAGAGAGGAAGAAGAATGGGAAGATGAGTTTGCGTGGAGTTCATCCATCTATTTAAAGTATAGAGCATGAACCTATTCTTGGAAAGGATCCGCATGAATAGCGCTCGTAAACGTGGAATGAATGACACGTGTACTTTGGAAACCAACATAGCCTTGGAAATATTCAAAGAGTGCTTTCCACAACGTTGGAAGATAGCGTAACTTACGGGCTATTTATTAGTGCACGCTATTCATTGGCATACGTTATTTAACGTAACTTACAACTTGGAAGACGGCGTATTCTATAGTTATTCATCGGTGCATGTTAGTTTTCAACACAAAATTATACTAAACAGAGAATTCTTGAATATTCATTTTCATTAAAGGCACTGATGGCCTTACAAAACAAAAAAAAGAGAGGGAAAGAAAGGGGTGCAACAAAGTCACGCTCTATTTTTCAGAGCGACTAAGCTTAACGCCTAACTCTTCTACGCTTTGGACCCCCATACGGTGTAACAGAGCAACGAACATTTTACGCTTCTCTGCAAGGCTCTGCCCATCAGAAGAAGAGGAGCCGTCCAGACCAAAGTAGCCCAAGAAATTCTTGGCTAAATGCATAGGGTCGTCCTTGAGCTCGATGACGACAGGTTCGGGTTCTTGGCCCCCAAAAGTGGGGTCACCATGGGAACAGAATCCCAACTTACGTGCTTCTTCTTCAGCAGCTTCTTTTTGGAGTCATGGTTTCAAAGATGAAAGTCAAAAAATTGAATTCTCTCGGTTTATATAATAGAGCTTGCTGGCTGTTCATATTCTTCCATCAGATTCAATCAATCTCGAAAAATGAAGAGTCATCATGACATTTAATGGACTCATGCCAGCGTGTCAGGACTCATTCCCACTTTCTGTTCAAAGTAATTTCGAACTTTTGAAACTCATAAAGTTCGAAAACTTTGAAGGGGGTCTTGTAGGATGTGGAAAATTATGACACGCTATCATTTTTCATCCATACGCTTAAAGACAGATGTCAGTTGAAGCCATACGCTCAATTCAGAGTTGTACGCTCATTCAAAAGCCATACGCTCAGTAAATATTTTATTATTTACTGAAGTGACAGCACAGCATATGTTTAAATGAGGAATGAATCTGACACTTCATCTTTCGTGCAAAGACAGCTGTCACAAGAAAAGTAACCGTCGTATAGGTTTTCGAAGAGTCGATTTTGTCTTTTACGAGGACAACTCAGCAGCCTTCATAAATACAAAAACCATCATTACTGTCAGTTATGACAGTCTGTCAGCCGTCAAATCCGCAGTCACGACGCTCGAGAAGATTTTGTCAGCTATGGGAAGATATGGTGTACCAAAGAAGATTGATGATAGCCACGTGGCCACTTCTCCAGTGAGCGTATCGACCTCACATGACTCCTTCTTCACACAGTAAAGTGAGCGTATGGACCTCACATGATTCCTTGCTAAACAAGCGAGCGTATGACCTCACATGACTCCTTGCCCATAAAGTGAGCGTATGAATTTCCTATGGCACTACGCTGTCCAAGTCAGCGTATAAACTCTCCTTCAACAAGGCAGCGTATTACAGCAACCATATCCAGGATTACAGTCAATACACGTTCTCACGTGTCCTGTACCAGTTATCCACTTCTCTAGAAGTTATGCAACGTGGCATCCAGGCCATCAATCTCTCCTGAACATGCTCCACTACTTTCAACCGCACGCTAATGTGTCTCCATCAGAATTTGCCACGCGTCCCTGCAGTTATGCACACGTCAAGTAACTACCTGAGCGTATGCTTAAGGACAGTTATCCTGAACTCTATAAAAAAGAGTTTCTTCATCTTCATCAGAGACTACAGTCATTTTCAGAGAGAACAGAGAGATTGCCCAGTTGCTGTCCAAGTTCTTCGAAGTTCGAGTTTTCTTCATCGCATCGTCCAAGGGATAAAGTAATCGTCTTCTAGATTAGATTCCTACAGTTGTAATTTTCTCAGATACAAAATAAATAAAGTGAATTTATTTATGGAAAACATATAATAGTTGTGTTGTATGGTTATTTCAGTTTATATTACATGCATATAATTTTGTAGTTAATCTGTTCACGCATTTGGATGATCATAGACAACTTGTGCTTAAGGATTTTTTTGAACGATTGTTGGAGAAAGGCTGTCTCACTAAGAGTCTATGATGGCTTGTGGTACGAGTAACTTTCACATAGACTAAGTTGCAAAGTTAATGATGTCTTCGGTTTGCAGAGAGGAATATGTAAGCCTTGTTTGCGGAAAAACATGATAGGTTTGGGTAAGGCGCCATTTTGTGATACATATTATTTCTTCAATTATTGTCTTATGAATCCGAACAATTGATGCATACCCACCCACCCACCCACACACACATTATGGTCCCTAAGGCACTAGCTTAGTGGTAGTATGGCGGGCCGTCCAAGCACAGTTCTTGGATTCGAATCCCCTCTCGGACGGCTGGGTGGCTTGTATAACCACGACCCGACTTGGAGAAATTGTCCTTTTTCGAAGCCACGTCGTGGTCCAAAGCCACCCAGCCGTACAGGGGTAAATTCGAACCCGAGAAATATGCTCGCACGGCCCCTTGCACTACCACTAGGCTAGTACCTTAGGGATATATATATATATATATATATATATATATATATATATGTATATATATATATATATATATATATATGTATATATATATATATATTTTTATATATATAGGATGGAGCATCTAGGGTTTCGAAACAGGGAGTTTCTCCAAGGAGAGACAAGCCAACCGACGGATGTTTCTCAAGACACAGGAGACCCGGCCCCTCGCGACGAAGGGGGAGGGTGGACGACGGTGGAGCGCCGTCGCCGTCCGAGCCAACAAGGCCGTAGAGAACGACAAGGGGGAGGAAGCATGCAGCCCTGGAGATAAGGAGATGGCAGATCTATGTAAAACAGATCGCCGCAAGGCCCCAGCCGCCGTGTGGGTAATCCTCGGCAGGAAGCGGGAAGTAAATCAAAGGGGTATGATGGACATCGGGCCCCTACAGAAGGAAGAAAGATACTGGCTTCGCAAAATACAGGAAACACAACTCAAAGAGAAGACAACGCCCATCGACCCCGGTCGGCCCCAGTATCTTGGGAAGATTTATGTAAACCTGCAGCAGTCCAAGAAGAGGTAGAGTTACAATACGTCGAACCCCAGATGATCGAAGGAAGGAAAGTAGTGGAGATCACAGCAGACGACATAGAGAAGACTTCGACGTATTGGAAGAATACTCTAATACTGTATGTGATGGGAAATAAACCCTATTACGGACAGTTGAGAGCATATGCATTAAGGGTCTGGAGACCTAAAGGGGAGCTGAAGATATTTTCACGAGAAAACGGATTCTATTTCATTAAGTTTGACCTAGCAGAAGATCTGGAGCACGTTCTAGAGGGGGACCGTAGACGTTCGACGGAAGATTGGTGGTGCTAAAGAGATGGTACCCTGAATCATGCTTCGAGAAGGATCGGCTTTCATCAGTTCCTATTTGGATCAAGCTCCCCTGGCTATCCCCCCAGTTATGGAGTACGCCGGCCATTATGAAAATTGCTAGCATGGTGGGGAAGCCTCTTCGAACAGACATCCTCACAGCCCGCCGCAAAAGATTATCCTATGCATGGGTGTTTGTTGAAATTGAAGTCTCCCAGGAACTGCCACGACAAGTCGAGCTTATCCTTCCAAACGGCGAGGTAAGATGGCAGTCCATCGAATATGAGTGGGTGCCACCGTCTTGCATGAATTGCAGGTGCTTCGGACATGTCAAAACTCATTGCCATGAGCAAGTGATCCAAGTGGAAGAGGGAACGCCGACTAATGCCAGCCCGCTAGAGGAGGATGAAGAAAATAGAGGGGGTCGACAGGAAGACAGGAGGCAAGAGATGAATGAAGGAGTGGTGATGGAAGAGGATCATGTAGAATCAATTCAGAGGGCTAACGAGCCTGAGGGGGGACAAGGAGAATCTCTACTAGGGAAACGGCCGGTTCCGGAGAAAGATGGAAGCGAAGGAGGAAACCTTCAGCTATCCATATGGGAGAACAGACCTATCAGCGATGAATTACAGGAAGGGGCGAATAGCATGGCCATGGTTAGCCTGCAACCAACAACTAGTGCACGGGAGGACAACTCGGGAGGAAGGGTTGCTAAAGTGGTTCGATTATATGGGGAAGGAAGCCGATACCAAACTAGTAGAGGATATTATGGGGAACTTTCAGACGGGAATTGCACAAGTACAGGGGACCCTACGACAGAGAACCCCCTCTGGCTCGCCCGGTTGCAGAGTATTAACTCGGAGAGGGTTAACGAAAATGTCCGGAACAACGAAGCGGTGAAAGACACGACTCAATCTAATCGTCCAAGAGAGAGTCTTTGCATCACGAAGGACGACAAAACTTCTCATTAATGATGGTCTTAACCTGGAATGTTAGGGGGGCAAACTCGGTGGGAAGGTGGAAGGAAATTCAGCAGAGAATTTGGAGCTCTAAGGTTTCGATTGTGGCTATTCTAGAGAGTAAAATAAAGTCGATTGACAAACTAAAGCAGCGAACTCCTACTAATTGGGAGGTCGCCCATAACCTCCTTCCGGGAGGAGCGGCACGGATTTGGGTTATGTAGGATGCTCGTGAATGGACGTGAAACGTCCGATACTGCTCGGATCAAATAATAGCTCTAAACTTCATCAATAAGGGTGGACTAGAAGTAGTTTTTGGGGCCGTTTATGGTCATAATGATCGGCATCTAAGAGAAAGATTGTGGGAAGATATCAACAGATTATCAACAGAATTGCAGAACCAATCTCCATTTCTAGTCAGCGGAGATTTCAATGCTGTCCTAGCAGGGCATGAGAAAGACGGAGGAAGACCAGTTCCACCCAATATCCTGGCAGACTTTCAAAATTGCTTAACCAGGTCGGGACTTGTTTGTGTGGAAAGAACGGGGCAAATTTGGACTTAGAACAATAGTTCAACCTCTAATCGAGTCCAGTGTCAATTGGATAGAGCTCTTTGTAATATGAGATGGCTCGAGATGTTCCCCAATGTCAGGACGGAGGGTCTCCATAGGGGAACTAGCGACCATGCTCCCCTTCTCATCCGTATGGTACCATTGTTGAAAACTGGTAGACGACCATTCAAATTCTCGAACGCATGGACATTGGTGGAAGGATATAATGAAGCGGTCGGCAAAGGTTTACAGTTGGATGTTATGGGGACTCCTCAATTCAGACTTATACGTAAACTTAAGCAGGTAAAATTTGAGCTCAGAAGATGGAATAGGCTTAGACCGTTACATTCGCTTGAGGAAAAAACTCAGCAGCTCCAGGACGTGCAAGAGCGGATTAAAGAGTTCCCGTTTGACCCAGAGTTGGCGAGTCGAGAGGCGGTCTTGCAAGAAGATGTTCGAAGGCTGAGATTCCAAGAGGAAGTCCATCTGAAGCAAAGAGCTAAATGCTCGTGGCTTAAAGATGGAGATCGTTGTACGAAATTCTTTCATGCGACGGTTAAAGCGCGGCAAAATAGGAACTCAGTGGCCACTCTGCTTGATCCTAATGGTACTCTTCTCGACCAGGCAGATCATATAAAGGGTGTGGCGGTTGATTACTTCAGAAATCTCTATACAGTGCCTGATGAGGAAGAGGCGCTCCCTGAGATTATTTGCAAAAGGATTGTTACGAATGCCGGTAACGCGGGACTCAAGAGGAGGATCCGGATGGAAGAAATTGAGAGCGTTATTAAAAATGCTGATCCGGATAAGTCTCCGGGTTCGGATGGTTTCAACGCAGCATTCTTTAAGCAACACTGGCCATAATTGAAGGAGCTCCTATACCATGTAGTGGATGATTTCTTCAATATGGGGCGACTCATTAGAGAACTGAACCATACGTTCCTCGTGCTTATTCCTAAAAAAGAAGGGGCTACCGAGTTGGGAGATTTCAGGCCTATAGCTTGCTGTAATTTTATTTATAAAATTATAACTCATATTATGTGTGACAGGATGCAGGATATTATGAAAGGTCTCATCTCATTGAACCAGGCCGCTTTTATCAAATTGAGGGCCATAGCGGACAACTGCCTCCTCGCGCACGAGCTAGTTTGAGACTTCAACAAGGAGGGTGGTCGTAAGGGGTGCCTTAAACTGGACTTGAGAAAGGCATACGATACGGTGAATCGAAGATTCGTCTGCAGGATTCTTACTGCTATGGGTTTTGATCAATGGTGGGTGGATCGAATTGAAGAATGTATTACCACTCCGTCCTTCTCCGTCATTCTCAATGGCCAACCAAATGGGTATTTCACTAGTAGCCGGGGATTGCGGCAGGGAGACCCCCTGTCTCCGTATTTATTCACTATTGTCATAGAGTTTTTCACTTGTTTGATGGATGTAGAAGTACACAGGAATAATATCACGCCTCTCTTCTGCCGCATCCGTCCGATTGTATCCCATCTCATATATGCGGATGATTTACTGGTGTTCATGGAACCTACTGACAAAGGTGTATCTACGCTAGAGCAAGTGCTGGAGGCATTCAGGAGAGGTACGGGTCTGGAGCTGAACAAAAACAAGTCCCAGATATTCTTCAGTAAAAGTTGTCTGCAGCAAACAGTTTGGGCGAAGAAGCTCGGGATTGAGCCGGGCCATCTACCGGTTAGATATCTTGGTATCCCCTTGTAGATCAACTATGTATCTAATTCGGATTGCATGGGATTGGTCAACTATGTGCAGAGGAGGTTGGAGGGGTGGCAGTCCCAACTTCTCTCGTTCGGAGGACGTATCGAATTGGTGCGCTCCGTCATATGGGCGATCACAGGATACTGGTTCCAGGCTGTCATTGTGCCGCTTGGAACGCTGAAAGAAATAGAGCACCTTTGTGCCAACTTTGTGTGGAAAGGAGGGATGCACACAATAGCATGGGAAGAGCTTTGCCAGACTAAGGAGGAAGGTGGCATTAGACTAAGGTCCCTCCGGACACTCAGAGATGTAGCTAAACTAAAGCTCGCATGGAGATTTTTGACAGGTACTTCCATATGGGCTTCATGGATGCGAGCTCGATATGATAAGTCGGGCAATTTCTGGGTAATGGAGAGTAACAATAATTTCTCCGTTACGTTTAAACAAATCCTCGCACAAAGATTGACACTTAAATCTTGTGTTACTAGAATGGTGCGAAATGGATCCTCGACCAACCTATGGAAGGACCCATGGCTCAATAAACAGAGCTTCATCGATCGCCTAGGATGGCCTACGTATGAGATGGTGGGGTTTGATGCTCCTTTGAGCAGCATTATCGAAGGCGGGGAATGGCGGGTGAACAACCGCCACATTCAACAGTGGTTCGGAGAGGAGATAGGTAGCGTTCATATACTCAATGAGGAAGGAGAAGATTATTGGGCTTGGGATGGCTCGGCAGATGGTACTTTTGCGCAGGGCCAGGCATATGAGGCGATACGGATGGTATTTCCCATGGTATCGTGGTCGGAGGTCGTCTGGGCTAGTGAGGCTGCGAGCAAATGGAAATTGTGCCTCTACAAAGCTATCAGGGACAGATTGCTGATTAGGGAACGACTGCTCCGGTTTGGAGTTCAGATTCCTGATATGAGCTGTGTGCTATGTGGAGGAAGTAATAAAACCAGAGATCACTTGTTTTTCGAGTGTCCGTTCTCGGACAGGATATGGCAAAATTATAGACAGGCGACGGGTTTACAGAATAGACGGCATACTACGCTGATGGAAGTAGTGAACGAGGTATGAGGGCTGGGAGTACAAGGCATGCCGAACTTTAGAAAGGCGAGAATTCGACTGCTAGTTGCGGTATGGCACATATGGCGAGAACGTAATGGTTGATTGTTCCAAGGAAGATATCTCTCATATACTGGTCTCCTAAACAACATCAATACGGACATCTCAATCATAGAAGATAGGAGACGGAGACTAGGCGGCTGAGCGTGTAGGATACATTAAAGAGTGCAGGGATACTGGGTTGTATCAGGGAGGTTGGGGTGGAGTCTTTGCATTTAGCTTTCTGTTGAGCTAACTGATGTTTGTACTATTTTAGTTTTCTCATAAATAAGAAGAACCATTTGCTTCAATATATATATATATATATATATATATATATATATATATATATATGTATATATATATATATATATATATATATATATATATATATATATATATATATATATATATATATTGAAGCAAATGGTTCTTCTTATTTATGAGAAAACTAAAATAGTACAAACATACATATATATATATATATATATATATATATATATATATATATATATATATATATATATATATATATATTAGCCTAGTGGTTAAGAGAGATGCATGCCGCCCGAGTGGTTAGGAGATCGATTCCCGGTGGAAGCGTTCGCCACGATTACCTTCTTTCAATATATATATATATATATATATATATATATATATATATATATATATATATATATATATATATATATATATATATATATATATAGGAAGCGGATCAAAAGCCCCCCTTAGAAAACCCCCTAAAAACCCCGCTCACTCTAATCCGTAATTTATTGTTAATATTAATGTCAATATTAATGTTAATGTTAATATTAATATTAATGTTAATATTAACATTAAATACTAAAATTAACATTAAAC
The DNA here is from genome assembly GCA_029216955.1 of Iris pallida. NCBI lineage: Eukaryota > Viridiplantae > Streptophyta > Magnoliopsida > Asparagales > Iridaceae > Iris > Iris pallida. The sequence continues at coordinate 16,072,532 of JANAVB010011399.1, forward strand.
TTAACATTAAAATTAATATTAACATTAACATTAAAGTTAATATAAAAATTAAAAAAATAATATTAACATTAATATTAATATTAACATTAATATTGACATTAACATTAATATTAACATTAATATTACGAATTAGAGTGAGGGGGTTTTTAGGGGGTTTTCTAAGGGGGGCTTTTGATCTGCTCCCATATATATATATATATATATATATATATATATATATATATATATATATATATATATATATATATATATATATATATATATATATATATATATATATGGTAAGTATTAGGTAATATATACTGTGTTGAGTGACACTTTTATGCTTATATACACATGCATGCTTATAAATTGTTAACTGATCCTAAGCTAAGATTAGAAGACTACATAATATTTGCTTACACTCACATAATCAACATGTTAGTTTTTGGCGAGTTTTTTATGCTTATATACACATGCATGCTTATAAATTGTTAACTGATCCTAAGCTAAGATTAGAAGACTACATAATATTTGCTTACACTCACATAATCAACATGTTAGTTTTTGGCGAGTTGGGTTTAGGCCATTCATCAGTGTATTTCCTAATGTGATGACATCCCAACTCTACAGGTGTAGAGATGCTACTTCGACATACTGAGGCATTGTAGCTTGGTTGGCAACTTAAAGTTGTTTGACTGGAGATGTGATGTTCTGTTTATAAAGGACATAATGTACGGAATAGTATTTATTGTATTAGTTTCATGAGTTGCAAGCCATATAGTATATTTGCTTTTATTTCCGCTTCAATGAATTGATTTTGAGATGTTGTATCAAGCATGTTTAGTTATTGGCTTTTGTAAGTGTCATTTATGCTTGTACGACGTCACATTAGTGGCGACTTTCGGTTTTGCGTGCCATGACGTGACATAATAGTTTCATAGCACGACTTTACTTCCATTAACCCTCATTGGATTCTCTTCGACTCAAAGTTTCTTCGATGATCATATCCTTAGATGTTTTGTTGAATGTTCCATACAATAAGTATATATATATATATATATATATATATATATATATATATATATATATATATATATATATATATATATATGTTATAATTTCTCATATGGGTATTTTATTGGTTAGAGATGGTTTAGGCGAGCAACAATATATGGTTTGAGCAGGCAATGCGATATGATATTTGGAATAAGGATAAGTTGGATAATGGACAAGTTAAATATTAGATGAGTAACAAGATATCAGTAGAGGTATTGTGGTAAGTTGTGAGTACAATTATTGTACAACAAAAAGGATTTGGGCCTTACTTTAAGGAATGTGAATGCGTTAAGATATTCAAGCGGAATGATTACAATTTGACTTGAAGTGATTGCCAAGTGGTTGGAAAGTAGATGTTATGTTTGTGGCCGTTGAGGCCACCATGGTAAGAATTGTTTGGAATAGATGCTGACTCAGATTATGGCCATGGATTATTTGTTTGCAGAGTGGCTTAGTTCTTTGAGTGGTATAATTGGTAACCCTAGCAGTGTTTGCTTGATTGATGATATTGGCATCGATGAGTCTGTCAATTGTGGATGCATAGCAGAAGGTCTCGGTTTAGATTTTATACTTGGTTGATGCTATTTTGAATGTTCCTTGTTGAGTTGGCTCAGATTATCGAGAATAGTTTTTGGTAGATTAAGATATATATATATATATATATATATATATATATATATATATATATATATATATATATATATATATATGCAAATGACCTTAGCCTAGTAGTTAAAAGAGATGCATGCGGTCCAAGTGGTCGGAGTTCGAGCCCAGTGGAGGCGAGTTCTCCACAATTACCCATATATATATTTTTTACCCATATATATATATATATATATATATATATATTTTTTACCCATATATATATATATATACATATATATATATATATATATATATATATATATATATATTTTTTACCCATATATATATATATATATATATATATATATATATATATATATATATATATATATATATATATATATATATATATATATTTTTTACCCATATATATATATATATATATATATATATATATATATATATATATATATATATATAGGATGAGAAGTAAAAAAAAAAATATATTTTTTTTATATATATATAGGATGAGAAGTAGTTTAAGAAAGGGGTGGCTTGGATAAGAAATCAATTTGGATCGTGCATTAAATTATGATTGGAGTCAATTGGATTAATCTTAAATTGAGTGCAAAGACTTGGTGGTGTGACTGGAAGTTTATTTGGAGCATTCACGGATGACCCTATGGATTTAGGAATTGTATTGCTCGATGAATTGAGATAGCATATATTTGATTTGATATGTTAAGTGTGGATAAATTGGTCTTGTATCAAATTTGGCCGTTAGCATTGGTTAAAATAAGTTTGAGTTTAATAATTGATGTTTTTCCTAGTTGCACATATAATCGATAAGATTGAGGTGTACAAAAATCGATATGTGTTGATTCGTGGATATTGAATATGAATGAATGATTATTTAGTAACATATTTAATTACTAAATTTTATTATCTTGGTAGGATCTAGCTTATGGATTCTAGATGGATTGAATGGTAGTATTATGTTTCCTACGGCTTGTTAGATAATTTTGAGCATGACATGAATGAATATTAGTTTGACTCGGCTTAGCGACTGTTATAATTCTTTGTAATTGACATAATGAATTCAGAGTGACAAACGGATTATGACAATTATTGTTTTAGTGACAAACGAATATGTTGTCTAGTTCCTGCTAAAAATCATTAGCAACGACCTGGCGATGGATATGTGATAGATTATAGGCATTGATAATTGACCCGTCGCTAGACCTGTCAATTGGGCCGGGCCGGCCCAGCCCGGTCCGAAAAATTAGCCCATGTGCTGGCTCGGCCCGTTTAATCGTAGGCCCAGTCCGGCCCTGGATATTGGGATATGCTGGGTCACATATACCGGCCCATAAGTTGGGCTCGGCCGGCCCGAAGCCCAGCCCGGCCCCGGCCCCAGCCCGAAGCATTAATACTTAACTGGACTCCATACTAATGTGACTCATTATTGTGATGAATAAGGATACTTCTTCACGTAGTGCAATATATAGTTCTCGATACACACAAAAACTACGTCAATGTACAGAAAATAAACACATTCTTTTCCCATGTAAATACCACAAACATATTATGAAAGCAGTAATGAAGGTATCAGTTTACAACAAAATGGACAGGGTTTATTTCTTTTGTTTCACATTCCAAATCCTCATGTGGAGGCAGAGAACCTATTATACAAAGGAAGGAACTGTGGTTTGTAAATGGAAGCAAGCATTAAGTGGTAAACTGGTAATGATCTCATGTGCTTCATTCACGTAAAGACATATAGAAGACTAACATATGCTACCTAGTGGTCATTAACGTAGAGCCATGCACACACTCACCCTAGGGGTGAGCATATAACGGTTGAAAATCGAAAATCGAACCGAACCGAATCGAACCTAAATATCACAAACGGTTCAGTTTTTCGATTTAAAAATTTAAAAATTTAAAATAACGGTTCGGTTTTCGGTTCTTGGTCCGTATAACCGAACCGAACCGAACCGAACCGAACCGAACCGAAAACCGATATAGATATAATAATTTATCAAACTATCATCAATCTACATATACTAATGTTTCGTAAATCCTAACTAAGCGCACTCTCCTCTCCTATTCTCTATCGGTATTTCTTTGAGCACTCTCTCTCTCTCTACCCTCAATTTATAAATACTAATATTTTTTACACTATGTAATATAATAATTCATAAATACAATAAAACCATATTTTTAAAATAAATTATTATTTAAATATGCTCATTTTGTTAAAAAATTTGAAGATCTGACACATTGGCCCATGAAATCGAACCAACCGAAAACCAAACCGAATTAATTCGGTTCGGTTTTGTTCGGTTTTCATAAAAACGGTTCGGTTTTCGGTTTTGAGAAATACGGTTTACGGTTATTTCGGTTTTCATATATACGGTTCGGTTTGAACCGAACCGAACCGTTGCTCACCCCTAGGACCCGGTTTGAGGATTATTAGTTTGCAGCTTTGCGTGGGTCATGTGTCAGCCCCAACCCGGCCCAGCCCGGTTCGATCCGAAGCCCACCGCGCCGTGGGTCACGTGCCGGGCTGGGCACATATTTTCACCCTTAGGCCCAGCCCGACCCACTATGATGTATGGGCCTGAGAGGCCCGGCCCAGGCCTACCCAAATTCGGGCCTGCCCGGTCCACTTGACAGCTCTATCCCCATCGCTAATATGCTTCCGTCGCCAAGTAGTCGAACCTTTGACGACAATGCGACTACATGATGACGTCCTATGCAGCGATGACTTGTTATACATGCAATGGACTAGTTTGGCGTCGTCTTAGCAACACCCTAGCGACCAAACATTCAGTGGATTAAATAATTTCTTAGCTATGGATTAGCATCACGTTTGGCATCTATTTGGCTACGCAAAAACAACGATTCCTAGTTTCTGATACTAAAATTGGTTTCTGATACTTAATTCGGTAACGACTAGGTGACTTATAAATGTTTCACCTATGAGTCACCAGAGTATCTTCGTACGTCGCTCTGCCGACACATACCTATGAATTCTCAATTAGCGACGACTTCGTACGTTGACTTAACATTGCTGGGGCATCGCTATCCGTCGCCAAGCTACCACTTTGCCGTCACTAAGCTAGAAAAAACTAAAAAAAATATTTTGAGTTACAAGACTCACAGCATATTCGCACTATATATTCTGCCAATCACAACAATCACATTATATCACAACCCAACACAACTCATCGTAGAATTCTTGTCCGATCGGACTTCAGTTGCACAAAACGTACGCTCGAACCACACAGTACACAAAAGAATAAAAATAAAAATCACATTCAAACAAAGATAAACAAATAATCTATGAACATAGATAAATATCACAATAATGTGCCAAAAGTACATAAATTTTTTTTGAAATCCCACGCACACACACGATTGGGGGGCTCGAACCTTGCCGACCCTCCAGATGTCCGCTCCACTACTACTAGACTAGAGAGCTCGGACAAAAAGTACATAAATCGAAATGTCAATACATAGACAACATCTGTAATACATACACTGGTGGTATACATATACAACAATAATACAAATCTTGAAAAACAATTATCCAGCGGTGGTCTATGGACCTATAGACAAGTCAAGATGTCCGAAAGAATTAAGCTCACTACGTAAGGTGGTAGAAAACTAACACGTTAATTTAGTGAGCGTGAACTATTCTTTTGTGGTGTTTCTAATCTTGCCTTAGGATCAGTTCATTTCATAACTATATGTAAGTCCCCTGAATTTCCGGAATTTATTTTCGAATTTTTCAAATAATTTATTCTCGATAATTAATTTCGATTTAATTGATTTTGATCATTAAATGCTCTTTACCGTGACTTGGAATTCTAGAGCATCAGGGATGCCAGTCTCTGGAAACTTCCTTCTTAGAGTTTGTAGTAGACGAGAATATCTTCACATTGATATTTCGTATCCCACTCGAACTTGCTCCCTTGTACTCTTTTTGCTTCACGCAAGTTCGGGTCAATTTAGACCATTTAATTAATAATTGATTTCCCACTCTTTTTCTTGATCATCATATGCGCGTTACCATGACTTTTAATTTGGGAGCACCAGACTAATCATTTTCTCGAAACCAACTTATCATGCATGATCTACTCGAGACGCTCTTTACCCATGACCTTCGTGTTCCAGTCAGACACACCATTTTGTGCTTCATTTCCTTCGCACAACTTTCGGGTCAATTTAGGCCAATTAATAATCTACCGTAAAACCTGATTTAATTTTTCATTTAATTTCGGGACCTGACATCGATCCAACCTAGCCGATCCCAAATATGGACATGGCCCACATTGAGCCTACTACCCGTCTGACACTTGTGTCACATTTATTTGACCCCCCCAAATGCTACTTAATTACCCATGATTATAAATACTTAAAAATAATTTATTTATTGCACCTAGTCCATTTTGGCCCAACCCGGATCCACTGAACCCAGTCCAAGCTCCTTGTTACCCTTTCATTAATATCCATACACTAATTTTTCCCTACTCTAAAATATTCTCTTTATACAAATATCTCTATTTCTCTCTCTTATGTATATATATATATATATATATATACATATATACATATATATAATATATATATGTAAATATCTCTCTTCTCTCCCCACACATCACACCTACACCCCTCCCCTCTCCCATCAGGACAACCCCCCCTCACCCATGTGGCCGGCCTACACACCCTCCCCATCTCTCTCTATTCTATTACTCATTCCCTCTCTCTAAATATTTTTAAATCTCTCTCTCTCTCTCTCTCTCTTTATAGATTAATATATACACATACATACTTCTCTCTCTCTTTCTAATCCCTCTCACCTCTCTCTCACAGCAGCTCCCCCATGCTTGGCCGAGCATTCCCCCACCATTCGGCCGAGCCCTCCCCTTTCTCCTTCTCTTCATCATTCTCAACATCATCTTCCTCAACTCCCACACACCACTCCATCACCATCTCCACCACCATCATCAAAACCGGCCACCACCACCGTACGCACGGCCCATCCTGACACCGAGCTCCACCCCCGCCGCTGACGCAGCCCCGCCGTCGCACCGTGGCCGCGCAGCAGCAACTGCAACTGCAGCCAACAGCAGCAGCACAACACCGCAGTAGCAGTGGCCGCGGCCCTGGCCGCGCGTGCAACGCCACCGCCGCCGGCCATGGTCGCCGTGGCCGGCCACCACCCACTCCGGCGAACCCCAGCGACCTTCCCGTGGCGGCCAACGTCCTCCGGGACGCGCCGTCTAGGCGATTCGTGCGTTTTGCACGGAATCCCGTCGACGCGCGCGCGGACGAAATTCAGAAAGTGTGTTTCGGGACAGCGACTTCGTACCAATTTTTGGACAATCCGACCGTTGGATCGATGATTTTTTTGCTCCGTCTCAATCTTGGTATATACCCTTTCATTCTTCTCAATTTTAGTCCGTTAATTTCGTCGTTTGATACATGAAAACCGGCCACCAAGTTGACGTTTTAAATTGAACTATTTTTGGACAGTTTCGTGACGCCAACTTTGCGGGTTCGTATCTTCGTCGTTGCAGCTCCGGTTGGTGCGCTACAAGTTCCTGTGCGAAGCTGGTATAACCCTCTTCCTGTCCCCCTTTAGATTTCATTTCAGTTTGAGCTTGTTAGGTCGGTCGAATTCGACGCCAAAGTTGGCCGTTCGAATTCTTAGTGTTGTACTTGTAAAATTCTATTTTTGAACCCGGAACTCCGAATTCAATTTCTGACACCACCAGTAGACTCGTGACATCGTTCTGACATATTTTCATATAAATTTTGCTTGATTTGGAGAACGTGAGCCCTGGCACGCATTTTGGTGCAAAGCGGGTCCCACTTTCTGGGTCAACGGGTCATTTTAAGTTCGGCTCATCGGAATCCAATTTCGGATATACCGTTGAGTTCGTATCGTCATTCTGGACTCGTTGACATATAATTTGCTGAGTTTTGAGGACATTAGCTCCGACACGTTTTTCCGTGCAAATCGGTTTCCAATGTCCTGGTCAACGGACCAATTTGAGATCGGGTCAACGGAATCCAATTCTGGATATACCGTTGGATTTGTATCGTCATTCTGGATTCGTGGACATATAATTTATTAAATTTTGTGCACTTTTATTTTGGCACATTTTTCGGTGCAAAGTGGGTCCGACACGGACACCATTTTGGTCCGAAATTACCTTTCTGCCCCTGTGTCCAAATTGGACTTATGGACGGGCTATCCTAGCTGATTTGACCATTCTGGACACGTTGGTGATGGTTATTTCACCATCCGACAACATTTGTAGGTTTTTACCCTATTATTATAATCTTTCTTCTTTTGTGGTATTTTGAGTTCCATCGATTCCGGTGATTTCACAATCACTGAAATTGTTGTGTTGACCTTGTAGATGTTTATAGAGACTAGCCTTGACCCTGTTTGACCATGGTTGACTGTTTTGACTGAACGTCGAAGTAGAGTCAACATTTGACCTAGTTTAACCCAGAGTTGACCATAGTTGACCAGTTGACCAAAAGTCAACTGTAAGTCAACCATTGACCCAATTTGACCTAGTTTGACCTAGTGTGACTCAGTGTGACCTAGTTTGACTTAGTTGACTGAGTCTGACCTAGATTACGTAGCTTATACTATAGAATCAAGCCTAACACTGTTGAACCCTAATTAGCTTATATATATCTTATCTTTAGGTCTGTGGCATCACTCTGAGCATCGACCCCATTTGACAGCTCAGGACCGCAGGCGAGTACATTCACTGATAGTTTTCATTGTCTTGATATCTGCTATATCCGATTCAGTCGTAGTGTCTTACTTGATTCTCAGTCACGATAGTTCACGGACTAGTATATACCGAATTCCTGTCATGAGATGTCATTCTTGGATATTCTTGGGATACTGGTACTTGCTCGATCTTGTTCTTGTACTTGTATTGACACCGATTCCTGAGAAGGAGTAGCTACCTTCTTAGGGAATCTCGTGCCATGACGTGCTATGTCTGGATCCGTATACTACTCGGGGATGGAGAATATTATAGATAGTATGATCAATGCCCACCTTGAGTTACTACTTGTATCATATCTATACCCTCACCTCACGATGGGTATAGCCTGAACTGTGCTACTACTTGCTCCATAGCTTACCATCCCGGTCGGACCGAGTCCACGTACTTGTAGCCGATCGGCTGGAAGCCTGATTCTTGACCCATACCGATCACATTAGGCTATAATATTCGAGGCACATTTTATATTTACTTTATCTTATCATATATCCTGTTCTGTTCTACATACAGTACTTCTCACCATGTTGTGATTTCAGTTACTCACATGTTTTATATGCCTCTATGATGTACCTTGATTGGATACTGAGTTCTGCTCGGGAGAAGAGTTACAACTCTGGTCCTTGTTTGGTTTAAGGGTTGTAACTCAGCTTCCGAACGGTTCCCAAGTCTTCATATATCTTTGTCTTGTAGTTCATTATACTGTCTCTTATAGAATTTGTCAATTCACATGGAACTGTTGTTAGTGCTTGTACTTGCTCATTTTCCTGACAGGATACCGTTGATAATATTTTAGGAGTAGTTGTGCCATTAGTGGACTTCATGATGTTGCTAGCTGAGGTGGATCTCACTATTCTTCTATGTGAGTTGCCTGTTAGTTATCCTTAGTTTGTCTTGTTTTCCTTTTTTATTTCCTGTCTTATGATTCCTTCTAGTAGTTTCTAGTTGTTCTTGTGCTTTAGTTATCTTTCTTGTCTTATCGTCCCTAGCTGTTGTGATGTGACTAGAGTATATTTATAGTTATTGGCCTTCTAGACGTAGTGTATATTTATTGGGTACTAGACAGCGTTCTACCGTCGATACTGCGGCGTAGGCTGGGCGTTGTCTACGTATTCGTACCCGTATATCCGGGTGCGGGTCGTGACACGTTTTTAGTGGTAGCCCATGCAGGTCAGTCTTTACAATTAATGCGAAGTCGTGGTAGTACTTGAGCTTTTCTGTACTACTGCGAGCCTGTCCTAGGATTAAGGTTGAGTCATGGAATATTTTAGGAATTTGATACTCAGTCACATATTAGGAACTCTTGGTAGATTCTAGGGATGACCCCTGGGAATCTTATTTCGAACTTTTTGAAACTTTTCCCATTTGTTTATGTCTGTCCTGATTTCTGAAGCATCTGTCCGTTATCAGCTTTATTCTTTCTTGGAATGAGTTGGTGGACCCCAAAGGGAAGGTATAAGTTGGACTTATTTATCTTCTAGGTTGAGACGAGAATATGATTTGTCAGTCTCATATTAGGTTGAGATTGTTTTAGATTATATTCCAATGATTTCCTTTATCTTGACCTAGATAGTATCTTTGGATATCTCCTGAAGAATTTTCTTCTAAACTCTACCTCGGGATCTGTTTTCGCTAGTTTCCATCTACTTATCCTTGATCCGTTGTTGAAAATTTTGAATCTTGATGTTCGTTCGTTGTTGACTTCGATTTTGATTCTGTTTAAAGATAAGTTTTTAAGGATTGAGTTAAGATATCCTGATAAACATATTTGATGGAGACGATGGGAACGATAAATGTCTACTTTACTTATGGAGTTGGAATTTATCGCAGTCATATTAACTAGCCTGACAGGGACATGGAGCCTTATTTTGGATATACTATCCTAGTTATGGAATTTAGATTCTCTTGCAGCCATACCGGTTGGCGTGGTAAGGAATCTAGATGACATGATTATAGGGTGTATACCTTAGTTATGTACTCTATCGTTTATTGTAGCTATGTTTACTGACGTGGCATAAATTCTGGCAACATAATTTTGGATAGACGTGTATGGTTATCAGGTCATATCTTAAGTTGATTCACTTCTTTTACCAATTGAGCAAGATAATTCTTACCATTATTTCTTGTTTATCATTATTTTCTCTCCCATCGCATGATGATTTTCTCATCTTACCGTCATTTCCTTTGCCTTGTTTAGCTATGTCTTGATTACACAAATCAACTATCTCATATCTACATCTGTTATCTACACTTAAAAACTCTAAAATTTTTAAAATTTTTATATCTCAATTATTTCTTAAATTTTGATACTGTTAAGATTTTGATTCTCTTCTGTCCATGACCAATCAATTTTGGTCGTCTTGTTTATCGTGCCAAAGAGAGTCTTGGCTGCTGACTAGACTCTAGATGACTTTAAATTTTCTTGTGACTTGGATTTTCATCCTTGAATGCTCGTGCCCAGCCTTTGTTGATTTTATTCTCCATCTTGCCCAAATTTTGATTTATTCTAAAGTTGATCAACTTAGATCGTGTTGAGACTAATTTCTTTATCGTGGTTGAATTTCAATGCTATTAACCTTCGTGCATTGACTTCCGATTTTGATCATGTTTGGATTTTGGACACTCGTGTCTAAACTCTTTTCGACCTTGATTTCATTTCCTGACCACATCCAAATTCCTTGTGATTAGTCGTGCCTAGATTATTTGGCATGACTAAGACAACTTAGAATTTCCTTGACCGTGATTTTAACGATCATAACTATATATTTTATCTTGCCTTAAACTCGTGCCTAAAATTTTTGACTTTCAATCACGACTAACTAGTGTGACTACAAAATTATTCGTGTTAAAATTAAACATGTTTGACTTTCTACCGTGCCTAATTGACTTGGGTTCCTTCCTAAATTGTGCTTTTAAGACCTTGATTTTGAATTCATGATTATCGTCTTTCACAACTGAACTTGGATCTTGATCGTGTTTATCTGACCTATAATCCGATTTCTATCAAATCTATTTCTCAATCGTTCTATACTCAAAATTTTCTCCCCATTTGCTTCTCTTAGCCCTGTTTAAGATCATGACTATTCAACTTTGATTTTCATGATCTTGATTATCTTAATCCTTAAATCGTGCTAAAAATCTTGAACCCTAATCGACTGTGTCGAATAGATCTCCTTCGTACTTGAATTTTTATTCTCTAGTCACTCGTGCTCAGGTTTCATTCCTGATCATGACTAGATTTTCGATTTTCCTCTTTCTATTCCAAATCATTCCTAAGTGGTTAATCATCGCAAATTTTTAACGCGTCGGAGTCTTGATTTCACTCATGACCAGATGGTTAATCCTTGATCAATGTTTGTGCTAAACATCTGATTATTCCTAACAATGCCCAATCACCTCATTTCATCTTGATCGTGCCTATGTATAACCCTAAACCAAATTTTATCGAGCTGAAATCCTGTTAATCAATGTTTTGACTCGATTGTAATCGGACGAAGTTCAAGTTTTGATTTCGTTGTCATACCTCTATCGTGCCAAGTGAACTTAGACTATTTCTAATTTTAATCACGTTCGAACTTGGATCGTATTTCATGATTTTATTAATCAACTCCTTCATCTTCAATCGGGCATGTACGACTTTCGGGTTGATTTCCATCAACCTAAGTCCTACGGATCACCCGTACTTGAACTTCATTATATCTTCGATTATCCTTATCATCTCTTAAATCGTGCCCCAATGACTCGACTTATTTCTGAAATTATGCACATATAATTTTATTCATATCATGATTCTATCGTGCCAAATCCTTGATCGTGCCTGAACAATTTTGAATTGATTTTCTTGATCGTGCAAAACTCGTCATTCTTGGATCGTGCCTAAAATGTTGCCTAAATCTTCAATCATGTTTTAACCCTACTACCAACCTTTAATTTTGAGGACGAAATTTTTATAAGGTGGGTAGGATGTAAGTCCCCTGAATTTCCGGAATTTATTTTTCGAATTTTCCAAATAATTTATTCTCGATAATTAATTTCGATTTAATTGATTTTGATCATTAAATGCTCTTTACCATGACTTGGAATTCTAGAGCATCAGGGATGCCTGTCTCTGGAAACTTCCTTCTTGGAGTTTGTAGTAGACGAGATTATCTTCACATTGATATTTCGTATCCTATGCGAACTTGCTCCCTTGTACTCTTTTTGCTTCGCGCAAGTTCGGGTCAATTTAGACCATTTAATTAATAATTGATTTCCCACTCTTTTCCTTGATCATCATATGCGCGTTACCATGACTTTTAATTTGGGAGCACCAGACTAATCATTTTCTCGAAACCAACTTATCATGCATGATCTACTCGAGACGCTCTTCACCCATGACCTTCGTGTCCCAGTCAGACACACCATTTTGTGCTTCATTTCCTTCGCACAACTTTCGGGTCAATTTAAGCCAATTAATTATCTACCGTAAAATCAGATTTAATTTCCCATTTAATTTCGGGACCCGACATCGATCCAACCTAGCCGACCCCAAATATGGACATGGCCCTCATTGAGCCTACTACCCGTCTGACACTTGTGTCCTATTTATTTGACCCCCCACATGCTACTTAATTACCCATGATTATAAATACTTAAAAATAATTTATTTATTGCACCTAGTCCATTTTGGCCCAACCCGGCTCCACTGAACCCAGTCCAAGCTCCTTGTTGCCCCTTCATTAATATCCATAGACTAATTTTTCCCTACTCTAAAATATCCTCTTTATACAAATATCTCTATTTCTCTCTATTATGTATATATATATATATATATATATATATATATATATATATATATATATATATATATATATACATATATACATATATATAATATATATGTAAATATCTCTAAAAAAAATAATAATAATATATATGTAAATATCTCTCTTCTCTCCCCACACATCACACCTACACCCCTTCCCTCTCCCATTAGGACAACCCCCCCTCACCCATGTGGCCGGCCTACACACCCTCCCCATCTCTCTCTATTCTATTACTCATTCCCTCTCTCTAAATATTTTTAAATCTCTCTCTCTCTCTCTCTCCTCTCTCTCTCTCTCTCTCTTTATAGATTAATATATACACATACATACTTCTTGCTCTCTTTCTAATCCCTCTCACCTCTCTCTCACAGCAGCTACCCCATGCTTGGCCGAGCATTCCCCCACCATTCGGCCGAGCCCCCCCCTTTCTCCTCCTCTTCATCATTCTCAACATCATCTTCCTCAACTCCCACACACCACTTCATCACCATCTCCACCACCATCATCAAAACCGGCCACCACTACCGTACGCACGGCCCGTCCCGCCACCGAGCTCCACCCCGCCGCCGACGCAGCCCCGCCGTCGTGCCGTGGCCGCACCGCCGTGCAGCAGCAGCTGCAACTGCAGCCAACAGCAGCTGCGCAACACCGCAGTAGCAGTGGCTGCGGCCCTGGCCGTGCGTGCAACGCCGCCGCCGCCGGCCATGGTCGCCGTGGCCGGCCACCACCCACTCCGGCCAACCCCAGCGACCTTTCCGTGGCGGCCAACGTCCTCCGGGACGTGCCGTCTAGGCGATTCGTGCGTTTTGTACGGAATCCCGTCGACGCGCGTGCGGACGAAATTCAGAAAGTGTGTTTCGGGACAGCGACTTCGCGCTAATTTTCTGGACAATCCGACCATTGGATCGGCGATTTCTTCGCTCCATCTTAATCTCGGTATATACCCCTTCATTCCTCTCAATTTTTGTCCGTTAATTTCGTCTTTTGATACATGAAAACCGGCCACCAAGTTGACGTTTTAAATTAAACTATTTTTGGACAGTTTCGTGACGCCAACTTCGCTGGTTCGTATCTTCATCGTCGTAGCTCCGGTTGGCTCGCTACCAGTTCCTGTGCGAGGCTGGTATAACCCTCTTCCTGCCCCTTTTAGATTTCATTTCAGTTTGAGCTTGTTAGGTCGGTCGAATTTGACGCCAAAGTTGGCTGTTCGAATTCTTAGTGTTGCACTTGTAAAATTCTATTTTTGAACCCGGGACTCCGGATTCAATTTCTGACACCACCAGTAGACTCGTGGCGTCGTTCTGGCATGTTTTCATATAAAGTTTGCTTTATTTGGAGAACGTGAGCCCTGGCACGCATTTCGGTGCAAAGCGGGTTCCACTTTCTGGATCAACGGGTCATTTTGAGTTCGGCTCATCGGAATCCAATTCCGGATATACCGTTGAGTTCGTATCATCATTCTGGACTCGTTGACAAATAATTTGCTGAGTTTTGAGGACATTAGCTCCGACACGCTTTTCCGTACAAATCGGTTTCCAATGTCCTGGTCAACGGACCAATTTGAGATCGGGTCAACGGAATCCAATTCTGGATATACCGTTGGGTTCGTATCGTCATTCTGGATTCGTGGACATATAATTTGTTTGATTTTGTGCACTTTTATTTTGGCACATTTTTCGGTGCAAAGTGGATCCGACACGGACACCATTTTGGTCCGAAATTACTTTTTTGCCCCTGTGTCCAAATTGGACTTATGGACAGGCTATCCTAGCTGATTTGACCATTCTGGATACGTTGGTGATGGTTGTTTTACCATCCGACAGCATCTGTAGGTTTTTACCCTATTATTATAATCTTTCTCCTTTTGTGGTATTTTGAGTTCCATCGATTCCGGTGATTTCACAATCACTGAAATTGATGTGTTGACCTTGTAGATGTTTATAGAGACTAGCCTTGACCCTGTTTGACCATGGTTGACTGCTTTGACTGAACGTCGAAGTAGAGTCAATATTTGACCTAGTTTAACCTAGAGGTGACCATAGTTGACCAGTTGACCAAAAGTCAACTGTAAGTCAACCATTGACCCAATTTGACCTAGTTTGACCTAGTATGACTCAGTGTGACCTAGTTTGACTTAGTTGACTGAGTCTGACCTAGATTACGTAGCTTATACTATAGAATCAAGCCTAACACTGTTAAACCCTAATTAGCTTATATATATATATATCATATCTTTAGGTCTGTGGCATCACTCTGAGCATCGACCCCATTTGACAGCTCAGGACCGCAGGCGAGTACATTCACTGATAGTTTTCATTGTCTTGATATCTGCTATATCTGATTCAGTCGTAGTGTCTTACTTGATTCTTAGTCACGATAGTTCACGGACTAGTATATACCGGATTCCAGTCATGAGATGTCATTCTTGGATTTTCTTAGGATACTGGTACGTGCTCGATCTTGTTCTTGTACTTGTATTGACACCGATTCCTGAGAAGGAGTAGCTACCTTCTTAGGGAATCTCGTGCCATGACGTGCTATGTCTGGATCCGTATACTACTCGGGGATGGGGAATATTATAGATAGTGTGATCAATGCCCACCTTGAGTTACTACTTGTATCATAGCTATACCCTCACCTCACGATGGGTATAGCCTGACCTGTGCTACTACTTGCTCCATAGCTTACCATCCCGGCCGGATTGAGTCCACGTACTTGTAGCCGGTCGGCTGGAAGCCTGATTCTTGACCCATACCGATCACATTAGGCTATAATATTCGAGGCACATTTTATATTTACTTTATCTTATCATATATCTTGTTCTGTTCTACATACAGTACTTCTCACCATGCTATGATTTCAGTTACTCACATGTTTTATATGCCTCTATGATGTACCTTGATTGGAGACTGAGTTCTGCTCGGAAGAAGAGTTATAACCCCGGTCCTTGTTTGGTTTAAGGGTTGTAACTCAGCTTCCGAACGGTTCCCAAGTCTTCATATATCTTTGTCTTGTAGTTCATTATACTGTCTCTTATAGAATTTGTCAATTCACATGGAACTGTTGTTAGTGCTTGTACTTGCTCATTTTTTTGACAGGATACCGTTGATAATATTTTAGGAGTAGTTGTGTCGTTAGTGGACTTCATGATGTTGCTAGCTGAGGTGGATCTCACTATTCTTCTATGTGAGTTGCCTGTTAGTTATCCTTAGTTTGTCTTATTTTCCTTCTTTATTTCTTGTCGTATGATTCCTTCTAGTAGTTTCTAGTTGTTCTTGTGCTTTAGTTATCTTTCTTGTCTTATCATCCCTAGCTGTTGTGATGTGACTAGAGTATATTTATAGTTATAGGCCTTCTAGACGTAGTGTATATTTATTGGGTACTAGACAGCGTTCTACCGTCGATACTGCAGCGTAGGCTGGGCGTCGTCTACGTATTCGTACCCGTATATCCGGGTGCGGGTCGTGACACTATAAGCCTACTCGTGTTAAGATATCGTGGTCGTGCTCTAAATTCTTGTGTCCGTGCTACACAACAACACCATACTTGCCTTCTGACCTTCTCGTTTCAGTACACAACTGACTCAATCATAAACTTATGAACTTGGTGTCAACAACTCAAAACATACAACTGTCTCTGTAATAGCCAAATCTTAAGCTCAATAATGGTGATTGCATACCATGCACAGATTTCTTGACTCATTTGTTCAATGCATACACTTTTTGACTCAATCCTACGACATGCATACAGATTGCCACAAATACGCCTACTCAATCTATATGAAAGGTCACTAGCATGACAAGCTATTCGTGGACATATATCCTGGCGTAGATAAGGTCGATCGACACGGGTAGCGAGCCCCACCGAAAGCCTCGAATCACCTGAGCAGTACAATCCAGCTCAGTTATCGCAACATTCTCCTAGGTCGAATCAATCCCGTGGCCTCGGGTGGCCGTTTGAGGAAGCGAAACCCTTATGCACAATTATCCGATGACCATGTAGGACTTGACTCGACTTGCCATCCTATATAGTCTTATTCTTTTTTTAGTTTTACCATCTTCTATGCAGCTCCCAAGCGAGGGACTGCCCCGATGACAAACGGTCCCGAGAATTTTTTATGATTCTATACCTTTTGACTCAAACACAGGAACGACTATTCGATAGCCCTCCTGCTCAACTTGCACCCAACCGTGTTTCATGCAGTACCACCAACCAAGTTATCCTTTATGTGACAGGCCTAGAAACTGTGAGAATGTGATTATGAAACCGTGAGGACATGCTGTCACGACCCCCTCCCGAATAATAGGACACGAGTCGGACACGTCCAGCCTTCATCGTTAGACACGATGAAGTAAGTTGTACCAATATCTAGGGAGAACTATGAATCAAGATAAGAATGAAAGTAATCACAGCATCTAATATATCAAATCTCATATACAAGTCTAAATGTTATTACATTTCAGCAAATGTAAACTATACTAATGTCTCTAATACAAGTCCAGATAAAGCTAAAAAGAAAAGACTAGGCTTCCTCAGCCTCTAGGTCCTGGGCAACATCGACTGGTTCATAGGTGCCTCCAGGCTCCTGCCCCTAGTAAGTGTCACAGATAGCCTCCAACTCACCTGCAACATATCCTAGTCAGGAGCGGAGCTAAGTATATCCAAGAAAATAAACATGAACATCATGGTATGAACAAGAAACAAGAAATATGTATACAGTACGAGAAATGAGAATAAGACATGAAGCTGAACATGAATACTGAAAGTAAATACAGGGTACATGATATGAATCCTGAACATGAAATACAACCTGAATCCTGAATGTGCAACATGTCGGAATACATCCAGAGTGTGTGATAGGCTTTGGTAGATTCAATGAACATGAAATGGTACGGCTTCGGTCCCGCGTGCACGATACGGGGCCTAAGCTATTCACATAAATAGTAACACGAGTTTGATCACACATCTGTAGTATTTTCTCTCCCAGACACAAGTAAACAAAAAAAACATGAAACAAGACAATCCCGTGATACATCATGTCAACAAGAAGATACAGGAATGAATATACAAGACATAAAAAAATGAACAAGTCCGAGGAGTATACTTGCCTTGCTCAGGGTGATCAACTGTGGACTGTACAGCTGGATATCCTCCTGTTTATGATTACACTTGAGTTAATTACAAAGTATAGTGATACAAATTCCTATGAATCTAGCTAACTAAATTCTAGCTAAATACTCTCATTTATATAATTCACAAGTTACTTGGCTAACCCTCTAAGAATTGGTATGGTTGACCAAGAAGTACTATGAACTATCTAGTAGTCATCAGGTTACAATAAAATCCTATAGTTAACTAGTACTTGTCAAGTAATTTATAGCTAGTCCTAAACAAGGAAACTTCCTATGATAGATGACAGGTCTACGCTACACTTCTCTTCAATTGTCAATGCCTTCATGCTCTAAACATATAGGATGCTACTTTGGTGATGTATCAGTCCTAATTGTCCATATCTTAAACATCAGTCAATTAACCCAAGCCTTTCCTATTATTACTAAGAAATAACTAAACCTTAGTCCCTACATCAATATTCCTAACCATCACTGCTTCTATAGTTTGTAATATCAACTGTATCGTAGATTACATACATATATACGTACTGGCACTGTCTACAATTATTTGGTTAAGGAAATTGGCACTATCAACTACACAGTTAACCTCAAACAGAATTGACATAATATCAGTCCCATGTTATTGAGATAATCTACTCTATTGTATAGTCCAATCCAGGTTGCAAGTTTATTTCCTATAGTCTGAAACAGACTGCTAAACTATTAAAATGGAAATTCCATTCTAAACTCAGGACTTCAAAGTATTAATTCTTGAATCAGGACTGTCATATACTTGCCTAGACTGAGATCATTCAGTCTCAAATCCTCATCCAGGTTCAGGTGAGAACCAGTCCTTAGTAGGACTGGTACAGTCAGTCCAATTAGAGCTGATGTATGTCAGCTTTATAGGATTCACATGTATCAGTCCTCCTTAGGACATATTTATCAGTCGAATCCTAAGCACTGATACAACTACATGACAGTCCCCCATATTTTCAACCTACCATTCATTTCCTGCTCAAGCTCTTGTCTATTATAACTAAAGTATTCTCTAACGAGCTTTTATAGTTAACTTGATAGGAGTTACTATTTGTTGATATCAAAACTCCAGCTACCTGATCAATAACTATCCAACATATGGGATTCTATATAATAAAGAGAAGTATGGATAGGTTTATCAAGAAGTGGGTAGAACAAAAGCTAAAAAAAAACTTAAGTTCAAGTTGGTGTAACAAAGGATCTGATCACTAAGAATCTAAAAGCTGAGTCGATCCTAAAGTAGAGTCCCAACTACAACCACTGAGCTACAACTTACACTGTTTAATGATGAAACACCCTAGTTCTCAACTGTCTGAATCACCACAGGGTCTTAGGTTCCTCAAGACAGTACCAGGAACATTAAGAATGGTTTCATGCTAACTAATGTATTAGGACAGACTTCTTTTCAAACTGTAGTTATTCCAGCTACCTCAAGCTTAGATATACAAATCAAAATGAATCTCATCATACAATTAAAACTCAACACAAAGAAGAAGAAAAATCAAAAATAGGCTAGAGAGGAAAAGTTCCTTGCAACAAAAGCTCTCCTACTAAAACTTCAATTTCCAGGTAACATGTGGCACATATTACAGATTAGCCTTACTCCCAACTTATCCAGATAAACACTAGATTTACTCAAAAATGGATTATATCACGATAATCTCAATATCTGCTATTGCATTTGTACTGATACAACTCCTATTCATTACCACAAGTATAACTATAAGCACAATATAAAGTAAAATTTACCTGATATTAAAATAATCACGATAGCAGATACAAATCGAGGAGGACACAGACCTCTGTATCAAAGGATGAAACAGAGTCAACACAGTAGGGAGTTAAATCGGATTAGGAACTAGATTCGAAGGAGCAAAATTAAATACTTACTATAGAGATAGCTCAAGAGTTTCCTGAATATCCCAAGTATTCGACAATTCACAACTTGATTCAAAACAGGGGAGATATCTGAAGGATTCCACAATTAAGAACAGTTCACCCATCAACCAAATTCGAGAGTTACAGATGAATAAGGACTAAAAGAACTGATCAATCACCTGATCAATTAATTCCTCAGATCCAAGTTCTCTTGATCTAATGGTCCAATTTGATCAATCAACGAATCACTCTGAAACAATATTCGAGGAATCTAAACACTAATTCAAAGAAACATAATAACAACAAAGTTGAATGAAAATCGAACCAGCTTCTTATGATTCTCTCGATTCTAGAAGAAATCGAAATGATCGATCCGGACAATCCAGATCTGAAATCTCTACAAAATTTTACACAGGTTGAAAAAGAATCATCAGAAGAGTTTGAAGAATGAATTCTTAATGATCCAGAAGTAGAGTGGCAATCTATTGAATTCAACAAATCGACAAGAGAAATCACCCTTACCAAGGATCCAAACGATTTAGGGAAGCGATGAATCGAAGGAAAAGAAAAAGAACTCGAGAATCACCAGTCTCTGCTCAAGTCAGGAGCAAATTCTCCAGGGAAGGTTGCTGTTCCCATCGCCATGGCAGCTCTGTAGTTGAGCTCGAGAGAAAAATGAGAGAGAAAGGAGTTTGAAGGACTGCTATGAAATTGTTAGAGCAAGGTAAAGATCTTATCTGAATATATAGGCAGTTATCTGGGGATGGCGTGGGGATTAAGCTCACCTAGAGGCGGGAAATCCAAATTCCTTCCCTGCCAAATCGGTTAGAAAAGGAAGAAGGTTTGTTGAGATTACATTTGAATCAAACAAACGAATTGAGGAGAAAGGCTACAGTATCCTGAATCATATGGTAATAATATTTAAAGGGAAGCCCAAGAAGAAAGGCCCAAAAAGAATGGCCCAAGGCTGAAAACATAAAAAGACGAAAAATGATATATATAATAGCTTCACATATTTTAAAGTATAT
Source organism: Iris pallida (assembly GCA_029216955.1). Taxonomy (NCBI): domain Eukaryota; kingdom Viridiplantae; phylum Streptophyta; class Magnoliopsida; order Asparagales; family Iridaceae; genus Iris; species Iris pallida. The sequence continues at coordinate 16,093,840 of JANAVB010011399.1, forward strand.
AAAATTTTCTAAATTGCTTAATCAATATTATTATATTAAAAACTTTAAAAAATTTCAATTATCAGGAAGGTAGAGTTACACATGCCTGCTTTGACGTCAAATCGATAGCCCGCGACATTCTCTATTTTACCAAATCGTGAGGTCGATAGACCTAGTGCCAACTTTGAAAACCCATCGTGAAGTGCAATCTAGGCATCCAGTTCAATACTTCCATGTTCTACATAATCTGACTCAGAGCAGAATTATTTTTTTCAGCTATGTGAGTTTGTCTCTTTTATTAACATACCTACTCGGTACAAGTGAAAACATTCATTTAGTAAGTGTGAAGGCAAAGTTGAGACAAGTTCATTAAAGCCACCCACCTTAATGAGGAGTTGCCTCGACCGAGCGGAACTTCGAGAAAGCTGTTGCATAGCCAAGTCTGAACATCATTGTGCTTCGATTCATCATGTTGACCTTGTAACTACCACTTTTCTAAAACAAGGATAATTTTGTCATTTCATAATTGGTGTATATTTTTTCCTTTTAATATGATGGTTGTATTTATTAGTAGGTTATGGTAGACCCCATTTAATGTGACTTGACCAATTATTTGATTCATTAGACTCTAGTCATGAGTAGGTTAACAACAAGCCTTAATTAGAGCCAAACCACTTAGCCCACTTAAGGACCTATCTAATTCTAAGTATAATAAAGAGTTTAGGGCTTGTCTAATGCCTGTTTAAACCCCTTTAACCCCCAAATGGCAGCCACCATTCATTTAGGGTTTTCATCCATTTTTCTATTCAATACTCTTCCAAATTGTCTCCTCTTTCCTCCATTGTTGTGCAAAAGCTTGGGAGAGCGCAAAGAGGCTTGGTGAAGGCTTTAGTAAGGATTGGAGAGCTCTTTCTTCATCCATCTTCCCTAAATTTTTGGAGCTTGGTGTAGGCTCCATTCTACATAGGTATAACCCTCTAAACTTTCATTGCTATGGTAAAAATTTATCCATTCATGTAGGAGACCCTACCCATGACTAATAGGAAGTAGATTAAGGTCCTAATAAGTTCAATTGTGGAGATTACATAGGGTTTAGTGTCCATTTTAGGAGGACTACAAAATTTGACCCCAAGGTGTTTGTTAAAATGTTTAAATGGCCATTCTAGTTCTATTTTCAGTTTGTACCCATGTTTGCTTAATCTCCTCATTTAGATTTGGGTATGTGATGGATTCTAATATAATATATATATATATATATGTGTGTGTGTGTATGTGTGTGTGTGTGTGTGTGTGTGTGTGTGTGTGTGTGTGTGTGTGTGTGTGTTATGGGAGGGGTATGTTGTATCATACATATATATTATACTTAGCATTCAATCATATAGTAGTAGAGTATTGAGGTTTATTCGATGTTTAGAGATTAGGAGAAGGAAAACCCTACTGCCTCTGTTAGCAGCCATTGGAGTATCACCCAATGTGTGTGAGTGCCAAACTATGTACTAGTGAGTGTCATAGTGGTATCAATAAGTGTTAGAGTATGTGTGTGTCTTAGAGATACAAGGGTATCAGGTGTTCCTGTAGAGTGAATATCAGTAGGAGCATTAGCAGCTAAGGGGGAGTGGACTATTTGAGGCTTTCAGAGTTGTGAAAGTGGTGTGGCTAGCCCATTCTTTGTCTGGGAGCAAGCAGCAGGCAAATGCCTTGCCTAGCTCGACTGCTGGCCATGATGGGGCCTAATTAGCCACTGCACAGGCCAGACATTAGTGGAGTTGGTCTTTAGGCCATTGGCCTGTATCATTTTGGCCATAAACTTAAAGACCTAGTATAGTGCAATGTATTTGTGGCAAGAAAGTGAGGGAGCCAAGAGTGCAAGTGAGTGTGAGAGGGTTAGTGTGAGAATGAGAGTGTTAGGGGGATGAGCCTAGTATCAGAGATGATATGGGGCTCTAACCTTTTGGTTCAGTCTTGATACCTGTATGAGTATCAACATAGGATATTATCATGCATTAGTTATATATTTACAGGATTGGGCACAGGTAAGAGGTCAGGACAGGTGTACCAGTGCACATTTGTGCACTGGAATGTGAATGCAAGGAGGCACTGGCCTGCAGGGAGCATTGGCCTTGGTAGGCAATGCTGCAGGCCTTATGTGCTGTATTAGCTGGACAAAGATTTGGGGGTACTGCCCTATAGTGTATCGGTTTGTATTAATGCACATGTTTTAAGTGTGCTTGAGTGTCTTGGATGAGGGTGTCTTGAGTTCAGAGTTTGAGAGCATGTCATAAGGAGTGTTAACCAAGGTTAGGAGTTAGGTAATATAGGACAAGGTTGTACCCCAGTGTATTAACTAATTAGTGAGGAGTGACTCTAGTGCTAAGTGCCAATATAGTGTGTGTATCGGTTAGATGAGGGTGGCAGCAGGGGATCTTGGCCCTGCCTGCATTGGCAGCAGGCCATGGGAGCAGGTAAGGGTATTCACCTATGTCTAAAGATTTAGAAAATGTATTTTTATGTAAAGATATATGTGACTGTATATTATTTGATCATATATATATTTGAGCAGGGAGTACCAGTTAAGGGGGCTCGAGAAGAAGGTTTATGATAGAGGGATGAATGGGTGATACATGGTAGTCACAACATGACAGGGAATGTAATGTATAATTACTTGTGAACATATCTAGATGGTATGTGTTTTATATGTATATATTTGTATAACTAATGGGCTTACATTTTGGTAAAATTTGTAAGGTTTATATATGTATGTATTACTGTCATTAGAGAGTGGGGAGTGAGGACTTGAGTATCAGTCGAGTGGATTAATAGTAGTATGACTAGAGAAGTGTTATCCTGTGGCCGTGGCTCACATATATGAGCCACATTTGTGAAACTGATTTATGTAAGGGGTGAGGGCATGTTTGTATATCATAGGAATATGATGGGAATAAGTATCAGTCAACTCAGTGAAGGGAGTCCCTGTTTGGAATCAGAGAGGTGAGTTAGTATCAGATTGGGTATCACATAGGAATGAGTTAGTGAGTGAATGTTAGTCTGAGTGTTCATGTATCAGTGTTTGTGTCTAGTGTCCAGTTAAGTGAGGGTGTTAGAGTGTCTTAGTGAGTGTGCATGGGAGACTAAGGTATCAGAAGATGGTTCAGAGTGAGTGAGTGTCCAGAGTGGTTAGTATCTTGGTTGGTTGTGGGGGTTTGAGTGTTCAGAAAGGTTGTTTAGCCTTAGGCATGTGGTTTTGTTTGCCATGGCATGGCTGCCACGACCCGCACCCAGTGAAAGGGTACGAGACCGTGGGTACGTCCAGCCTACGCCACAGTGCCGACGGTAGACTGTTGTCCTAGGTCTCAACATCTAACACAATATAATATATCTGTCCAAAAAGATATACTCTCCAAAATAGAAGACAATCTCAGAAGGATACAACTCAATCACAAAGTTACTAAGATGGAAATCAGCACGAAATAGAATAGATAAAAAGATCTCAAAGTTTAATACAAAACCAGAATTGAAAAGAGCTAAGTGTTATCAACACCAAACAGAGTACAAATCAAATACATAACAAGAAACTAAAAGACATAACCCAGCAGTCTACCCCAAGCACTACTGGTATCTCCTCTAGGCTAGTTGGATCCTCCAAGTTCTCTGTAAAATTTTGTCAACGTATCCAGTCAGGATTGGAGCGATTACATAACTTTGAAAGCAGTTCCAAAATATGGTAGAAAATATAGAGCTAACAATAGAATAAAGTACATGACATTCTATAAAAGAAGTACAAATAATACTGAGTATATGAATATAATAGAGAAAATATAACAGTAACATATATATAAGTGATTCAGAGCACAATACAATTATGTGATTGGCTTAGGTTGTACATGGTTATTCTACGATAACTCTATTATACGTAAGGGTATAATAGACATGCACATTTTTACACTAGATAGATTTAATCATAAAACCACTTCTACTCTCCCTACCCCCAATCAATACACAAGGATCCGATCAAGTTACGTTACTTACATGATTGTTAGTTATACATGAAGCACATGTAAGCACATGGAAATACATGAGAGCACATGAGTGTACATGAAGAATACGAGTACAAGGAGTACATGATGCATATGATGCAGTACATAAACATGAAATACCCGATGTAACTTATAAGGGGATGTCACCTCCAGTTTTCGAATTAGGGGTATTTTCGTCATTTTCCAAGTTTTATAATTTTTGGAAATTTTATTTGATTTTATAGGATTTTTAGGGATTCGGTTGATTTAGTTTGAATTTTATCCAATTTTGACTTAAGTTGGAGACCCGGGTAGTCTGGACGCTAGTGGGACCCACATACTAGCTGGACTTGGCCCACATGCCATCCACCATACTGACATGGCTTAACTAGTCATTTAGAGGCTTAATTAGTCATATGAAGTTAAACCGAACCAAACCAAACCAAACCAAATTCAATTCAAACCAAACCAAGTCTAATGGGTTTGGAGGCCTAATGGGTCTCCACCCAAACCCATTAGGACCCTCCCTTGGCCGGCCACAAGTGGACCAACTCCCCCCTCTTTTCTTCACTTCTAAGTAAACTCTCTCTCTCTCTCTCTCTCTCAATTTTATTTCTTTTTTGGAGCTTCTTCTTCCTCAAGGAAATCAATTTTAGGTATGTTCATTAATCCCCATAAATTCCTCTTTTACATTTATTTCCTTCACAATAAATGTAGAGGAGATCATTCTCTACACATTGACCATAGCTTTTATAGGTTTCCCTAAAACCTAGTTTAAGGATTTATTAAGGGTTTTTCTTTTTAGAGAGATATATATATATATGTGTATATATATTTATGTGTGTTTGAGTGTGTATGAGAGTGTGTGTGAGAGTGTGTGTTTGAGTGTGTGTGAGAGTGTGTGTGAGAGTGTGTGTTTGAGTGTGTGTGAGAGTGTGTGTTTGAGAGTGTGTGTGTGTGTGTCCAAATATATATGTATATAGATGTATATATATATTTTTATGTGTATGTGTGTATATATATATATATATATATATATATATATATATATATAGCTAGATGATTAGATAGATATATAGATAGATATATATATATATATATAGAAGAATTAGAAGAATTAGAAGAGGAAGAATTAGAAGAAGTAGAAGAAGAAAAAGAATAAGAAGTAGCAGCAGCAGCTGCTGTTGGGGGGGAATGTGAGCTGCTGCCCCCCCCCCCCCCCAAACTGCACAGCAGCAGCAGCATAAGCCATAGCAGCAACAGCAGTTAGCAGTAGCTGCAGCAGCAGCTCAAGTAGTGGCAGCAGCAGCTTAGCATTAGCAGCAGCAGCAGATAGCAAGAGCAACAGTAGCAGTAGGATAAGGAGAAGAAGAGGGAAAAGAATAAGAAGAAGAAAAGATAAGGAGAAGAAGAGAATAATAAGGAGAAGAAGAAAAGATAAGGAGAAGGAAAAGCTAGGGAAAAGGAAAAGAATAAGGAGAAGAAGAAAAGAACAAGGAGAAGGAAAAGAATAAGAAAGAATAAGGAGAAGGGAAGGAAAAAGAATAAGAAGAAGGAAAGGAAAATGGATAAGGAGAAGGGAAAGAAGAGTGAGAGTAGTAGGAGTTGTAATGGGGATAGTAGAGGGGTTAGTAGTAGTGTAGGAAATGTAGGAAATCAAATTAGAGAGGGTTTGCGAGTGAGTCAAATTTAGTGAAAGGGTGAAATTGAGTTCTGAGTGTCGAAACGCGTCCAAAATTGGATGAGACTTAGATTACATGAATTAGATTTTGTGGGTAGGCTTCCGAGTTAAAATCGGGGTATCGTGTGGGAGTAGGACGATGGTATCGCACGATATCATTGAGTATCTCGCGATACTCAAGATAATTGGTGATTCGGCAACATACGCCGTAAGATGGACTGGATGTCCATTCTACCTAGGAAGCTTGGTAGGTAATGATAGTGTAGGCTATTATCCTACTACCCTAGGAAGCACGGGTCAAAATACCAAGCGTAGGTAGGCTAACTTGGTATTGGACTAGGTTAGAAATTTACCTTTATAAAGGGTAAAATTAAGATATTGGCCTACGGCCAAGATATGGGTTTCGGAGTTCAAGATGGACTTGGATATGGGTTTTAAGGGTTGGTAATGGTTAGAAATAGTCGCCTAGACCTAGTCTTGACCTTGGTTGACCACGGTTGACTTTTTAGACCAAAAGTCAACCATGGGTCAACACTTTATCCAATTTAGTCCTAAATTCTATTAGACTTGAACAGTTGATCAAAAGTCAACTGTTAGTCACCATTGACCTAAGGTTGACCTAGGGTTGACCTAGAGTTGACTAGAGTTGACCTGTTGACCAAAAGTCAACTGTAAGTCAACTTTCGACCTAGTTTGATATGGGTTGACTTCCAATGTTCTCCTATGACCAAGGTTGACCTAACTAGACTTGTCTTGACCTAGAATGACTTAATAGGATTTAAATTGATTTGACTTTACTTTCAAAACATAGTATTGATACGTCTTGTTATCTATAGGTCCTCGAGACGCTGCATTGGATCCAGTTGACATATTATATCATATTACAGGCGAGTACATTCTCTGATAACTTTTCCCAATTTATGATAACTGTTATGATTCATGCACTTAGTATAGATATACTTATTCCTGACACATGGTTCTCACGGATTGGTTTTCCTGGATCTCGACAAGAGATGTTGCTCCTTGTTAGCTTGGGATGTATTGTGCAAGCTCCCTTGTAGCTCTTGCACAATATATGGTCACCAATTCTAGAGAAGACTTGCTTCCTTCTCATAGAATCCTATGCAGTGACGTGTCCTGTTTGGATCCATTCTACCAGTTGGGGGTGGAGGAGTACTAGCGTATGCCTGTGATCAAATCCATCCCGCATTCTCGAACAGTGTTAGTCATATACCGCACTTATGACTAGCCAGACCAGTTACTTACAAGTGCCCAAGCCGATCATAAATTGAAACTACTACTCGCACACATTGGATAGATGGCTTACCCTGATTTATGTACATACCATGATCAGTTCTACTTTTCTGTTCTAGCTCTAGCTCTACAGCTTACCATGCCATGATACATATATGTACACTCCATGATTTTATTGTATATGCTCTATTTACAGTCTTATGGCTTTTATTCTATCTTGAGATCTGTTATGAGATTTATGCACTCGTTCCATCCTGACCGGATATGTTGAAAATGTTTACAGATGCAGAGGAGGACTATTACTGCACTTACTACAACCCACCGGACGTAGTAGGCTTAGAGACAGATACCCTAGATCAGCAGGGTGCAGTACCGCAGGGCGAGATACCGCCTATCCTGTAGATAGAGTAGGTTTTTGTACTGGACCTTGTCTCCAGTCACTCATGGGACTGTTATTATTTTGGCTTGTATTAGAGACTTTGGACTTGGACTTGTATATTCTTTGTGTTTGGACATGACATATTATATTTTATTGTCATGTTGTCTTTATCATTCAGTATTTTACTTATCATCTTAGAGTTGTGATTGAGTACTCATATATTATCATTGCTTGTCCTCCGTTCGGAGTTGACCATATTCTCGACAGGTTTTGATATTATATAAACTGTTGTTAGAGTAGTAAACCTACAACATTCTACGCCATTTTTACGGTGAGGGCTGGGTGTTGTTATGCACACGTGCCCTTACAGCGGGTGCGGGTCGTGACATATTTTTAGTGGTAGCCCACGCAGGTCCTGAAGTCGCAATTAGTGCGATGTCATAGCAGCACTCGTCTTAGAGTGTTGACTACGAGCCTGTGTTACATATAGGAGGTGGTAGGCTAAGAGTACTCAATCACAGTAGGATCTTTCCTTGTTTATCTTGCTTACTGTCTTTGATATTGATTTAATGTATTCTAGCTGTCCTCCTTTGATATAGTCCTTCTTGTGCCATATTGATATCTTCTTTTCAATCTGTCTCCAGGATGGTTATGACTCAATTCTCTCGGTGAGGAGCACGGAGAGACGGAGAGGTCTGCTACCTCTGGCGGATAGGCTCCAGTCACTTCTCCTGTAGTTGGGACTTCATTAGGGGCTCTCGGGGGTACTCCTCCAGCACTCTCGATGACTGTCCCTGGGGTCACTGCGGGTGCTCTTCCTGCAGTACCGAGGTCTACGACGGGAGCTGTCGGGGGCGTTCATCCTCCTCCTCAGTAGGGGACTCCTCCGCCGGTGGTGGGAGCTATTCCTCCGTTGCCTCCTCTGCCTACAGACATGGTGCAGATGCTCGCATTCTTTCAGCAGGTGCTGGAGTCCCAGCGGGCCCAGCACGAGGCACAGATGAGACAGACTGAGGCTATGCGCCAGGTATGGAGGATGCCCATAGCTTGGCCCTGGCTACGGTGGAACATAGGGCTCCACAATGGGAGGTGCAGGAGCAGAAGTCCGAAGACATCCAGGCTTTCAAGAAGATGGGTCCGAGGGATTTCAGAGGGACCGAGGGCATTGTATATGCTGATGACTGGCTCGAGGATAATGAGCGTCAGATGAGGGCTTTCCGCCTGGCAGACGACCTAAAGGTCGAGGCGGTTGTGTCACGACCCGCACCCATTTTTTTTAAAATGGATACGAGACGTGTCCAAGCCAGCCTACGCCGCAGTGTCGACGGTAGAACGCTGTCACGGCCATGAAGGTCAAAATTACAAACAATGCTCATTCACAACATTAATTTAATTTACAAGATCACAAGTTTTATATCTGTAGAAAAATATAAACTTGTACAAATATGGGATGACTACAATTCATCTATCTAGCTGGTCACTAGGCTTCCGTCTGCAAGTACACCCGTCACTCCCCAAGCTAAGTGAATCCACGGCTAACCTGAAAATGTTGGTTTCCAGTCAGGAATGGAACGAGCACAATTCACTGAATGTAATTTCAAATAAAGAAAATGACTATAAAACAAAGGTTAGACATCAATCATGGGTTTGAAAATAAATAGTAAAGCCGTAAGAAAAATCAATAGTAAAAAAATAGACCAATATACTTTTCCACCATTAGAAGTACCTTTGATATGTGATTGGTCTCGGGACAATTATGCGACACGGTCTACACGGTCTAAAGTTACACGGTCTACAATTACACGGTCTACAGTTACACGGTCTACAGTTACACGGTCTACAAAAAATATTGCAGTAAAGAAACACTGTCTACAAAATAATAATCACGATCTACACAGTTTTAATGCAGTAATAATCACGATCTACACTGTCTACTTTGCAATAAATAAAATACTGTCTACACTGTCTACAAGAAGTAAATAAAACACTGTCTATACGGTCTACAAGAAATAAATATAACACGGTCTACACGGTCTACACAGTCTAAGGTCAGATCACACATCCTTGGTACTTCTCATTCCCGACTCAACAATTTATAATAGAAAATAATCACATAACCAATGACTAATCAATGAAATATAGTAAAGATCAATATCGAAATACAACAATAAACTGTACTCGCCTGTGGTCCTTTGCTGGTGAAACCGACAATCTGAACTACTCAATGTGCCACTATAGTCAAAACCCGTACAACAGTCCCCGGAAGCTGAAATAAACAATACCAATGATCTTAGAATAGTCCAATTAGCTAGGATTGCCTGTCTTTAAGTCTAATTCTGGACACAGGGGCAAAACGGTAATTTCGGGCAAAAATGATGTCCGTCGTTGGACCCGCTTTGCACCGAAAAGCGTGCCAGAGTCAACGGTCTCTAAAGTCATCAAACTACATATCTACGGATCCAGTTTTCCGATACGAACCCAACCGTATGTCCTAAGTTGGATTCCGGCGGGCCGTGCACAAAATCGCCCGTTGAGTGGGACCGTGGGGCCCGCAAAACGGTGATTTTATCAACGGTCTCAGAATCGGACCAAACTTGGCATACAGGACCAAAAAACTGATACAGTTCTATTGGCATAAGTTTCGTCTCGATCCGATGAGCGTGCGCAAAGTAATTGGAGAATTTGCAACGTGCATGATACGGTGAATTTCGACGGATACGCACCAAATTCGTCGCGCACACGCGACCAATTTGAATTCTGCCAAAGCCCACACGACCACGAAGCTGTTACGCAGCTTTCGATCCTTTCGGTTCGCGACCACGTCGTCCAGATTGGCGTGACACACGTCGTGTGGAGTGATTTTATTATTCTGAAAACAGATTTTCGGCAAACTTCGGGATTTGATTTCTCGACGCTGAGTCGATGATTTCAAATTCCGTAAGAAGGGATTCGAAGCCCTACATGCTGTCTAAAAGTGTCTTCAAATAGTTTTTCTAATGTGTCATTGGATCGATCAGAATCGATCGTTGAATGTGGGTGATTGGTCTGCTAAGCGTCCTGTTTTCGGGACAGGTTTTTCGCCAACTTTCACTCGATTTATCTCGAGTCTCGGGTCACTAAAAATTAAACTAATTGACAGGGATTAAAGGTGGTCATATTGTGATCATACCAGAGTTCATGGCTCGCGAAATGATCGAACGATCACGGAGATTTCTCGTCGTGAAGTCGCTGATCCGCCATTGCTGCCGTCGCTGATCCTTCCCGTGCGCGCTGGTTGCGCGCCTGGCCGACCGTGTCGACCGCATGCGGTGGCGCTGTGGGCGCGGCGTGGCCGCCCCAGGTCAGGAGGAGTGTTCGCCAGTATTGGAAGAAGGAGGTGTCGGCTTCGGAGTTAGGGTTTTTGCGAGTTGGGAGAGTTTCTAACTCTCGAATATGTACATAACTATATATATATACTGAGTCCTCTGTTTACTCGGATTGGACTGGAACCCCTGTGCGGGTTTTGGGGGGGAAAGCTTAGTTTTGGTCCTTTTCCTTTTAGCCCCCCACTCTTATTCCTATTGCTTTCTTTTATTATCAATTCTTTTCCATATTAACATATAGTTTCTATATATATATATAAAACTATATATATATGCACACACATTTATATACTATGTAATCCAAAGAGTACAAAATGGTATACACAATCCTGAGATAGGTAACAATAATAGTATACAATATTCTACAGATTGTAATATATATATATATATCCAATAATTTGTGTTACTAAAAATATTATAATAAAACACAATTTAACTTTATTAGCAATAATATCTATAAAAGTCCTAAAATAATTCACTTAACCATACCATCATATATATATAGGTATGTGTCTACATGGACGTCTTGGTCGCATTACATGACTTCATGGGCTTTGTGTTGGGTTCGGGTCGAATACGAGCCAGTTTGGTACACCCGGGTCTTCAATAAACTTAAATAATATAATAAAACTAAATTAAATCATTTTATAGAGGTCAAGTCGTAACTTGGTCCAGTTTTTCTTAGTTAGAACACTTCTATGGCTCGACCTTCCCTATCATATCTAAAACACTAGTCTAGGCACTCTACTGCACTATCCGTGCCAAGATTTCTCGTCATCTTGTACTCAAAACTCAGCCATAACCCCAAAACATTCCACCGTAATACTATTTAATTAAACCCTTTCTAGATTCCAAAATTTCCCTTTTTCAATTAATAAAACTGAATAGAATGTTTTCAAGATTTTCGGGAAGAGGGGTTACGAATCTACCCACCTTAAAATAATTTCGTCCTCGAAATTCTAATTCGTAGATATGCCTAAAATTTAAATCTTAAAAGTAAGTCCACCTCTCCTCAAATTTAACTTATCATACCTTTCTACTAGTCCTTGTAACTACGAACTCTCGAGGACTTCTACCCACCTTTGATCATACTACTTCCTCAAAATACATGTGACAAAAACCTTATAATCTTCCAACTAGTTGCTCAAATTCTTCCAATAGATATCTATCGCCTATGGTATCTATAATCCTCGCATATCTATCAATCAACCCAAAATTCAAATATCAACTAACTTATACTATAAGTTCTGCTAAATTCTAAATAACACGGTTATCGACCCCCAAAATAGGAAGGACGAGAGTCAATGGTACGAAAAGACGAGGAAGAATAACTGAGAACAAGCACGAAGTTTCAAGAGCGGTAGAGGATATCAAATGATACCGATAAAATGGACCTTATGAACCATTGACTCATTAGCTAGATTGGGGCTACTCCGTTCTAATCACTGGCTAACTTCGAAGAGACCCTTCGTTTCTTAGAGAGGCCTGCAACCTCTGCACTACGGAAATTCCGTTCTTGAAATTAAAACTAAGCACGATTTCATGATAGAACGGAATTTGAGAAGTCAAGATTGCGATCTATTCCGTGGTTATTTAAACGCACGAGCAAGGAATATAAATACAATACAAGATCGTATCACGACTTCTAGGTAGATGGGATAAGGGTTACGAATGACTTCGTATTCTAAGAAGGAAAGACAATATAATGGGTTTAGATACCTATTTCAGAAAGTTCGGTTTTTTTAGTCCAACTATGGTGGTATGCATGAATGGGTATTACTGGGTCTTAATGGGTTCCTCAATTGGACATCAGTCGTCGGTTGGATGAACCTTGGACTTCAATCTATATTGACTGGGCAAGATCCAACGATAAAACTATTTCTACTCGGTTAGGGTAACCTAGAATAAGTTCCCACCCAAGTGATTGAGCTAGATGGGCAGTCGAGTTGGTTCGCTAGATTCCTAAAGCCATAAATGCGTCTTCGGTGACTTCTATGTTTAAGGAGCACATGAGGCCTCAATTGGGTGGCACACTAGCGGCATGTGTGTAGTGGGCTTTGAGTAGATCACCATCCGTATTGGGTCGAAAGGTTCGAGTCGAGGTTGAGTCTTTAATGGAAGTCTAGAAATATACCGATATTATGGTATAGGGTTATAGCTAGTCCTTTTAATCTGAAAGTCGTAGCACAAAAATAGAGTACAAGGGGACAGGTTTGAGTGAGACATGATATACCTAGATGAAGGTGGACTCGCCTAGGTCTTGCATATGAAATTTGTTGGGAGGTAACAACTGGTCTCGTGCTCCGAATATTAGTGACACGGCCGGGTACACAAAAATGATCTAAATGAAAAGTGGGAGTCCCTGGGGTACTAACATTCATTCTAATGGAAGTTGTTCTAATCAATCGGTGATCCTCGTATATCCTAAAACTTTATGAGGCTTACAGTCTACCCACCTTAGAAGTTAGGACATGGTCTTAGGAATGATGAGGTTAGAAGAATTCCAACATCCGGATATTGTACCTTAGCTCTTGTTAATAAAGAATAAGGCACGACGTAATGGGATACGGTAGATATAAGTCAAGTCAAGGATCATTCTTCAATAAATGGAAAACGAGTGTGTGCAATAACACATGGTCGAAAAATAGAATGACCTACTCGTCCACAGTATACAAGAGTTGTCGACGGAAAACCAACTCCAAGGCACAGCTTATGAAAGGATTCTAACAACTGAGTCGTGAATTTCTATTTGTGTCAAGCCTGCCAGACTATTTTCACAAGGGTTCTAGTGGTATGGGCTGTTGACCACTGCTAGATCATACTATGACAGGGTATTCAAACTATGGTATTGGCTAAAGTAGTGACTGTGGTGTTCCAACACTAGTTAGGTCTTACAAATTTACTTAACTAGGGCAATATTGGTTGGAACCTATCGGAATGAGTGTCTATCACAGTGACGATAAATGATCGTCCTTACCTTTCTCTACACATCTCATGTCTAAACTGTGGCTTTGATCGAGGAAAGGTTGAGTCAAGGCATAAGGATTGCTAGTTAAGGCAAGCTTCCAGCAGATAATTAGAGACTCCCAACATTTGGTTTCTTGAGAATAGATAGTCTCCTAGGTTGACGTTCTGACTAAGGGTAAAACCTTAATCATTCTCAAGTTCAGGTGGCTAGAAGGTCTCAATAGTAGTTTGAGGGTTGAGGAGAGAACGAGTAACTTAATCATACGACTGGCCGTTGGTAGCTACACTTGTGCCTACCATTTTCATAGCCATGGGAATACTCTGTAGCTCTCTACCATCACGAGCTTTCGTCTTTCCAAATCGGTGAAAGATAAAAACAATAAAGAATTCAAGGGAGATGTTACTGAATATAATTTCATGATTCAAGGGCGAACATATAATTCAAGAGGAATTGTCAATGCAGTCGTGGATGAGACCCTAGAGACATCTATATCTTAATCCACGTAGGGTAATTAAATAAAGTGCGAACCAAATGTATCATGGTTGATCAGACCACAATACACTGATTCTGATTAGACAATAAGTTAGCAGGCGTCCCCACTAAACATATGCCTCGAATCAAGCTCGATAAAAGAGTAAGCTTGCAAAAACTAGGCTGTAATAGCAGCGTTGGTCAAGATAGTCAAGATACAAGTACGCGAGATTTTTTGAAAAGAGGCACAAGTAGTTCGAGTTTGAGAGAATCAAAACTTACCTGGTGTCCTTGCTTATACAATCTTTCAAAAAAAATCTTCCTGTCCATAAGGTCTTGGTCAACTGATGGGTTATAAAACTCTAGATTCTATATTCTTGGTAACTTATTAGTGTCGGTCAATTACCTCGTCAATAGATCACAAGGACCACATAATGCTAGGTTGGGAGACATGCTACTCAACTTACAGAACTTCCACTAATATTGGCTTCGGATCTTATGGGACACACAGGGCACTGTCCTATCCTCTATAGTATCCTTAATTTGTAATCACGTCTGAAGTCATTTCACCGAGGACTATGCTTCGTCCGTATACTCGGACGATGGTAACTCTTGGTTCTGTGATTCAGACGTGATATGCTATCAGATACTCTACCTTATCTCGACTCCAGGGAATCTACGATCAAAGAGGACCACTATCCATGGGTTTAGCAATATTCTATAACCTATATTTTCTTAGACTAATTCCAACTCTAGGGATCGTGTCTTGCCAGTGCGCTGCTGGCTACAGTGAATCCAGGGTCTCCATAATTCAAATAAATGGCGACAGTGCGCTGCTGTCCTGCCATTATGAGTTAATTAACATTCTTTTAACTACATCAAAAATAAATCCACGAGCTCCTAGAGATTCAAACAAGTTGCCTATGAAATAAAGCGTAAGCATTTGTCCTATCAATCACAACCCTTAAAATAAAGGATTGAACAGGGAGAAATAACTAAGGACAAAAGGAATACAAACAATCTAACTATTCCATGTGTATTCAAGCCTTTGAGGAAAAACTTGAATCGAAACTAACTTGAGGTTCATCTATGGATAACATAAAAATAACAATTCTTAGGGCAAAAATAGGAACTAAATAGGCAATTTGACTAAGATGTGAGGATGATATCAAAAGGGCAAGGAGAAAGAATTGCACCATTTTATCAAGGTTGGATCGTTAATCCTAGGAAGTTCGGTCTCACCAAGTGAATAATCTATCCACATTGGATCATAACGTCATACCAAGAGGTATTAGTGTACTTATGGAGATATGACAACTATCAAAATCAATAACCCTCATCTACATTGCATGGCCTAGACTACCCATCGGTAAATTTGTATAAGGGACTCCTAGTCCTAGTCATTCTCTTAAATTAAATTAATTCGTGAATGAGCATTTTCTAGTCGCAGGCTCGCAATAGTACAACTAACTAAAGTACTATCACGAGTTCGCATGATTTGCGAAGACAGACCTGCATGGGCCACCACAAAAACTTGTCACGACCCGCACCCATTTTTTTTAAAACGGATACGAGACGTGTCCAAGCCAGCCTACGCCGCAGTGTCGGCGGTAGAACGCTGTCACGGCCATGAAGGTCAAAATCACAAACAATGCTCATTCACAACATTAATTTAATTTACAAGATCATAAGTTTTACATCTGTAGAAAAATATAAACTTGTACAAATATGGAATGACTATAATTCATCTATCTAGCTGGTCACTAGGCTTCCGTCTGCAAGTACACCCGTCACTCCCCAAGCTAAGTGAATCTACGGCTAACCTGAAAATGTTGGTTTCCAGTCAGGAATGGAACGAGCACAATTCACTGAATGCAATTTCAAATAAAGAAAATGACTATAAAATAAAGGTTAGACATCAATCATGGGTTTGAAAATAAACAGTAAAGCCGTAAGAAAAATCAATAGTAAAAAAATAGACCAATATACTTTTCCGCCATTAGAAGTACCTTTGATATGTGATCGGTCTTGGGACAATTATGCGACACGGTCTACACGGTCTAAAGTTACACGGTCTACAGTTACACGGTCTACAGTTACACGGTCTACAGAAAATATTGCAGTAAAGAAACACTGTCTACAAAATAATAATCACGATCTACACAGTTTTAATGCAGTAATAATCACGATCTACACTGTCTACTTTGTAATAAATAAAATACTGTCTACACTGTCTACAAGAAGTAAATAAAATACTGTCTACACGGTCTACAAGAAATAAATGCAATACGGTCTACACGGTCTAAGGTCAGATCACACAACCTTGGTACTTCTCATTCCCGACTCAACAATTTATAATAGAAAATAATCACATAACCAATGACTAATCAATGAAATATAGTAAAGATCAATATCAAAATGCAACAATAAACTGTACTCGCCTGTGGTCCTTTGCCGGTGAAACCGACAATCTGAACTACTCAATGTGCCACTATAGTCAAAACCCGTACAACAGTCCCCGGAAGCTGAAATAAACAATACCAATGATCTTAGAATAGTCCAATTAGCTAGGATTGCCTGTCTTTAAGTCTAATTCTGGACACAGGGGCAAAACGGTAATTTTGGGCAAAAACGATGTCCGCCGTTGGACCCGCTTTGCACCGAAAAGCGTGCCAGAGTCAACGGTCTCTAAAGTCATCAAACTATATGTCTACGGATCCAGTTTTTTGATACGAACCCAACCGTATGTCCTAAGTTGGATTCCGGCGGGCCGTGCACAAAATCGCCCGTTGAGTGGGACCGTGGGGCCCACAAAACGGTGATTTTATCAACGGTCTCAGAATCGGACCAAACTTGGCATACAGGACCAGAAAAATGATACGGTTCTGTTGGCACAAGTTTCGTCTCGATCCGATGAGCGTGCACAAAGTAATTAGAGAATTTGCAACGTGCATGATACGGTGAATTTCGACGGATACGCACCAAATTCGTCGCGCACACGCGACCAATTTGAATTCCGCCAAAGCCCACACGACCACGAAGCTGTTACGCAGCTTTCGATCCTTTCAGTTCGCGACCACGTCGTCCAGATTGGTGTGACACACGTCGTGTGGAGTGATTTTATTATTCTGAAAACAGATTTTCGGCAAACTTCGGGATTTGATTTCTCGACGCTGAGTCGATGATTTCAAATTCCGTAAGAAGGGATTCGAAGCCCTACATGCTGTCTAAAAGTGTCTTCAAATAGTTTTTCTAATGTGTCATTGGATCGATCAGAATCGATCGTTGAATGTGGGTGATTGGTCTGCTAAGCGTCCTGTTTTCGGGACAGGTTTTTCGCCAACTTTCACTCGATTTATCTCGAGTCTCGGGTCACTAAAAATTAAACTAATTGACAGGGATTAAAGGTGGTCATATTGTGATCATACCAGAGTTCATGGCTCGCGAAATGATCGAACGATCACGGAGATTTCTCGTCGTGAAGTCGCTGATCCGCCATTGCTGCCGTCGCTGATCCTTCCCGCGTGCGCTGGTTGCGCGCCTGGCCGACCGCGTCGACCGCGCACGGTGGCACTGTGGGCGCGGCATGGCCGCCTCTGGTCAGGGGGAGTGTTCGCCAGGATTGGAGGAAGGAGGTGTCGGCTTCGGAGTTAGGGTTTTTGCGAGTTGGGAGAGTTTCTAACTCTCGAATATGTACATAACTATATATATATACTGAGTCCTCTGTTTACTCGGATTGGGCTGGAACCCCTGTGCGGGTTTTGGGGGGGAAAGCTTAGTTTTGGTCCTTTTCCTTTTAGCCCCCCACTCTTATTCCTATTACTTTCTTTTATTATCAATTCTTTTCCATATTTACATATAGTTTCTATATATATATATAAAACTATATATATATGCACACACATTTATATACTATGTAATCCAAAGAGTACAAAATGGTATACACAATCCTGAGATAGGTAACAATAATAGTATACAATATTCTACAGATTGTAATATATATATATATATATATATATATATATATATATATATATATATATATATATATATATATATATATATATTTCCAATAATTTGTGTTACTAAAAATATTATAATAAAACACAATTTAACTTTATTAGCAATAATATCTATAAAAGTCCTAAAATAATTCACTTAACCATACCATCATATATAGGTATGTGTCTACATGGACGTCTTGGTCGCATTACATGACTTCATGGGCTTTGTGTTGGGTTCGGGTCGAATACGAGCCAGTTTGGTACACCCGGGTCTTCAATAAACTTAAATAATATAATAAAACTAAATTAAATCATTTTATAGAGGTCAAGTCGCAACTTGGTCCGGTTTTTCTTAGTTAGAACACTTCTATGGCTCGACCTTCCCTATCATATCTAAAACACTAGTCTAGGCACTCTACTGCACTATCCGTGCCAAGATTTCTCGTCATCTTGTACTCAAAACTCAGCCATAACCCCAAAACATTCCACCGTAATACTATTTAATTAAACCCTTTCTAGATTCCAAAATTTCCCCTTTTCAATTAATAAAACTGAATAGAATGTTTTCAAGATTTTCGGGAAGAGGGGTTACAGGTTGGCTTGCAGTTATTAGATGTTGCTCGGACATGGTTCCGAAATGAGCCGGCTCTTGCAGGAGAGGGCCACACTTGGGCTGAGTTTCGGGCCCTGTTCAGAGAGAATTTCCTTTCTCTCATATACAAGATCGGCCTAGTGCGGCAGTTTCAGAACCTGCAGCAGGGCAGTATGACTGTGGAGGAGTATGCGGCGGAGTTCGGCCGGCTGAGCCGATACGCCGAGTACATGGTGAGCGACCCAGTGATCCGAACAGAGCGCTTCCGAGAGGGATTGACATGGGATATCAAGACCCTGATCCCTTCCTTCTATGCGACATATGCAGAGGTCTATGCGAAGGCTCGGAAGGTGGAGAGAGAGTAGGGCTTGAAGCCGAAGAGGGATCGTGATTTGTTTTTGGAGGCCAATAGCAGCGCGGGGGCTGCTAAGCACCCTAAGCTTCAGCATCAGCCGTTCCAGCATCATCAGCAGCAGGTGCAGGCCAGGGCACCTGTCTAGAGGGTTCAGCAGCGTCAGGGGCAGGATGATCCTCCGTGCCACTACTGCAAGAAGTCCGATCACCTCTTTGAGTTCTGCAGGAGGAGGCTGGGTTTGTGTCTCTTTTGCGGTACCGCTGGGCATCAGATGCGGGAGTGTCCTAAGAACCCCCGTGTTGCTGGAGCAGCTCAGAGGGCACCTATTCCGAGGGCACCAGCTAGTGTGCCTGTAGTTCAGTAGCGGGGTCCACTTCTGACCCAGCAGCAGCAGTTTGTCCAGCACCGCCAGCAGAGGGGTGTTCATGGTAGAGCCTTTGCTTTTGCAGCCGAGGAGATAGAGCCTATAGCAGATGTTGTCGCAGGTTCTGTTCTGCTCGATTCTTTTTCTGCCTTAGCCTTGTTTGATTCTGGTGCTATGCACAGTTTTGTGTCTGTTTTTTTGCTCTTAGGAACAATATTATTGCTGAGTATCTTGGTAGGACTTGCAAGATTATGACTGAAAATGGCATCATCCTGGTTAATAATGTTTGCAAGGGTCGGAGAGTTTCTTTGAGAGGTCGGAAGCTGAGTGCGTGTTTGCTCGTAATGCCACTTTCGAGCTACGATGTGGTACTCGGTATAGATTGGTTGAGCATGCACTATGCTAGCATAGACTGCAGAAGGGGCAGGATTCTGTTCAGGCCGTCGGGAGAGCCGAAGTTTGAGTTCACCAGAGGTGCAGCAGAGCCAGAAGATGGATTTTGCGGAGCGTTGTTGGCGGGGCCGGTGTTGCCATATCCACTTATTGCTGAGTTCTTGGATGTCTTTTTCGAGGAGTTGCCCGGGATGCCGCCAGATCGTGATGTTGAGTTTTCTATAGACCTAGTGCCGGGCGCTGAGTCTATCTTATAGCACATCTATAGAATCAATAACAGTGAGTTAGCGGAGCTGAAGAAACAGGTCGACGAGCTGGAAGACAAGGGCTTTATCCGATCTAGTTCTTTACCTTGGGGCACGCCAGTTCTTTTCGTCCCGAAGAAGGATGGTACGGTACGTATGTGCATTGATTACAGGACGTTCAACAACCTTACCATCAAGATCAAGTATCCTATGCCGAGGATTGATGACTTGTTCGACCAGTTGAGCGGCGCGAGGGTGTTTTCGAAGATCGACTTACGTACCGGGTACCATCAGTTGAAGGTGAAGCGGGATGACATTCTGAAGACTGTATTTCGGACCCGATATGGCCAGTATGAGTATACCGTCATGCCGTTTGGGTTGACCAATATCCCGACGGTATTCATGAACTTGATGAACAAGGTATTCCATCAGTACCTTGATAAGTTCGTGGTGGTCTTCATCAATGACATTCTTATCTATTCGAAGATGCCAGAGGAGCACGAGAAGCACCTGAGGATTATGCTGGACACTCTCAGGAGGGAGCAGCTGTATGAGAAGCTGTCGAAGTACGAGTTCTTCTTGGATCGCGTGGAGTTCCTAGGCCATGTTGTCTCTGGCGAGGGGATTTCAGTAGATCCGAAGAAGATTTTTGCTGTGGAGTCCTGGTCTACGCCGAGCTCAGTAGCAGAGGTTCGAAGTTTTCTGGATCTGGCAGGTTATTATCGAAAGTTCGTACAGGACTTTTCCAGGATTGCCCAGCCGATGACCTGACTTACCAGGAAGGACGAGGAGTTTGTTTGGTCCGAGGGGTGCCAGGCCGCCTTTGAAGAGCTGAAAACGAGGTTGACTACAGCTCCTATCTTGACGCTGCCATCTGGATCTGGTGGTTATACGATCTACAGTGACGCTTCAGGACGGGGTTTAGGTTGTGTACTTCAGCAGCACGAAAAGATTATTGCCTATGCATGTAGGCAGTTACGTCCTCATGAGAGGAACTACCCTACCTACGATCTGGAGCTGGCAGCGGTCATCTTTGCTTTGAAGTTGTGGAAACACTATCTGTACGGAGAGCGAGTGAAGATTTACACTGACCACAAGAGCTTGAAGTACATGTTTACCCAGAAGGAGCTGAATATGAGGCAGAGGCGATGGTTAGAGCTGATGAAGGATTTTGATATATCCTTACAGTACCATCCGGGGAAGGCCAACGTGGTTGCAAATGCTTTGAGCAGGTATCCCGTGGCCATGTGTTTGACGATGGATCGTCACCTTCTGGCAGATCTGGAGAGCTTGGGCATTGAGGTGATAGTTCCAGGGGTGGAGGTCCAGATGTGGGGCTTGCAGATTGAGTCTGAGCAGATGGGCAGAGTCAGAGAAGCTCAGTTTGAGGATGAGGCTCTGAGGGTCATCAGGGAGCAGGTCCGGACAGGACTGTTAGATGAGTTCTCTATAGCGGAAGATGGGTCGTTGAGGCATGGTACCAGATTGTGCGTGCCGAGCGAAGGACTTCGGGAGAAGGTTCTTCTGGAGGCGCATCGTTCTCAGTACTCTATGCATCCTGGAGCCAACAAGATGTATAGAGACCTGAGACAGCATGTTTGGTGGTATGGCGTGAAACACGAGGTGGCTCAGTTCGTTTCTAGATGCTTGGTGTGCCAGCAAGTGAAAGCCGAAAGGCAGAGATCCGGTGGATTGCTCCAGCCACTACCCACTCCTGAATGAAAGTGGGAGCATATCACTGTGGACTTTGTATCTGGACTTCCACGCTCTCCATGAGGAAAGGATGCAATTTGGGTCATTGTTGATCGATTAACCAAATCGGCCCACTTTTTGCCTTTCAAGGTAGGTTTGTCTACGGAGAGGCTGGCCGAGATGTACGTGCGGCAGATAGTCCGATTGCACAAGGTTTCAGTGAGTATAGTCTTGGATCAGGACAATCGATTTACTTTCCACTTCTAGATGAGTTTGCAGCTTAGCTTGGGCACATCGCTCAAGTTCAGTACCGCATACCACCCCCAGACAGACGGGCAGTCGGAGAGGACGATTCAGACCCTCGAGGATATGCTTTATACCTGTGTCTTGGACTTCGAAAGATCTTGGGAGGACCACCTTCACTTGGTAGAGTTTGCTTACAACAACAGCTACCAAGCCAGTATAGAGATATCACCTTTCGAGGCTCTATACGGACGGAGGTGCCGTACTTCCTTGTCTTGGGATGATGTCGGCGAGAGGGTTTTGCTTGGCCCTGAGATGGTAGTGGATGCTGTAGAGAAGGTCAGGGTTATCAGAGATAGACTTCGGATGGCGCAGGATAGGCAGCGGCATTGGACCGATAGCCACCGGAGGCCGTTGGAGTTTGAGGTATAGTTTAGATTTTTCGAGTATTTGAGTCTGATTGTAATTGTTTTAGATCAAGCTTTAAGCCTTGTGTTTTTGTTCTAGGTTGGTGATCTTATGTTCCTGCAGATTTCTCCGATGCGTGGCATGATTCGTTTTGGTGGCGGCGGGAAGTTTAGTCCACGATACATCGGACCTTTCCGTATCTTGGGCAGGGTCGGTGCAGTGGCTTACCGATTGGAGTTACCGCCCGCACTAGAGGGAGTGCACAACGTCTTCCATGTGTCGCAGCTGAGACGGTACGTGGCAGATCTCAGTCACATTTTGGACCACTCCGATATCGAAGTGGGACCGACACTCAGCTATCCAGATAAGCCGGTTGAGATCTTGGACCGAAGAGAAAAGGTGCTCCAGAACCAGGTCATTCCTTTGGTTCGCGTTGCATTGAGGCACCACTCTCCAGGTGAGTCTACCTGGGAGAGAGAGGACGACATGCGGGAGCGATTCCCATATCTCTTCGAGCCATGAGGTATATGCTTTTCAAGTTTACTGTTTCTGTTTGCATGTTTTGAGTTGTTTAAATTTCGAGGACAAAATTCTTTTAAGGAGGGTAGATTTGTCACTTCCAGTTTTCGAATTAGGGACATTTTTGTCATTTTCCAAGTTTTATAATTTTTGGGAATTTTATTTGATTTTATAGGATTTTTAGGGATTTGGTTGATTTAGTTTAAATTTTATCAAATTTGGACTTAAGTTGGAGACCCGGGTAGTCTGGATGCTAGTGGGACCCACATACTAGCTGGGCTTGGCCCACATGCCATCCTAATTAGGCTAGAAACCATAAACCATACTCCTATGGCTTAACTAGTCATTTAGAGGCTTAATTAGTCATTTGAAGTTAAACCGAACCAAACCAAACCAAACCAAATTCAATTCAAACCAAACCAAGTCTAATGGGTTTGGAGGCCTAATGGGTCTCCACCCAAACCCATTAGGACCCCCCTTGGCCGGCCACAAGTGGACCAACTCCCCCCTCTTTTCTTTACTTCTAAGTAAACTCTCTCTCTCTCCATTTCATTTCTTTTTTGGAGCTTCTTCTTCCTCAAGGAAATCAATTTTAGGTATGTTCATTAATCCCCATAAATTCCACTTTTACATTTATTTCCTTCACAATAAATGTAGAGGAGATCATTCTCTACACATTGACCATAGCTTTTATAGGTTTCCCTAAAACCTAGTTTAAGAATTTATTAGGGGTTTTCCTTTTTAGATATATATATATATATATATATATATATATATATATATATATATATATATATATATATATATATATATATATATATATATATATATATATGTGTGTGTGTGTGTGTGTGTGTATATATATTTATGTGTGTTTGAGTGTGTGTGAGAGTGTGTGAGAGTGTGTGTTTGAGTGTGTGTGAGAGTGTGTGTTTGAGTGTGTGTGAGAGTGTGTGTTTGAGTGTGCGTGTGTGTGTCCAAATATATATGTATATAGATGTATATATATATTTTTTTTATGTGTATGTGTATATATATAGATAGATAGCTAGATGATTATATATATATATATATATATATATATATATAGAAGAATTAGAAGAATTAGAAGAGGAAGAATTAGAAGAAGTAGAAGAAAAAATAATAATAAGAAGTAGCAGCAGCAGCTGCTGTTGGGGGGGGGAATGTGAGCAGCTGCCCCCCCCCCCCCCCCCCAAACTGTATAGCAGCAGCAGCATAAGCCATAGCAACAGCAGCAGCAGTTAGCAGTAGCTGCAGCAGCTCAAGCAGTGGCAGCAGCAGCTTAGCATTAGCAGCAGCAGCAGATAGCAAGAGCAGCAGTAGCAGTAGGTTAAGGAGAAGAAGAGGGAAAAATAAGAAGAAGAAAAGATAAGGAAAAGAAGAGAAGAATAAGGAGAAGAAGAAAAATAAGGAGAAAAAAAGATAGGAAGAAGGAAAAGAATAAGGAGAAGAAGAAAAGAATAAGGAGAAGGAAAAGAATAAGAAAGAATAAGGAGAAGGGAAGGAAAAAGAATAAGGAAAAGGGAAGGAAAAAGGAGAAGGAGAAGGAAAAGAAGAGTGAAGTAGTAGTAGTTGTAATGGTGATAGTACAGGGGTTAGTAGTAGTGTAGGAAATGTAGAAAATCAAATTAGAGAGGGTTTGTGAGTGAGTCGAATTTAGTGAAAGGGTGAAATTGAGTTCCGAGTGTCGGAATGCGTCCAAAATTGGATGAGACTTATATTACGTGAATTAGATTTTGTGGGTAGGCTTCCGAGTTGAAATTGAGGTATCGTGTGGTAGTAGGACGATGGTATCGCACGATATCAATGAGTATCTCGCGATACTCAAGATAATTGGTGATTCGGCAACATACGCCGTAAGATGGACTGAATGTCCATTATACTTAGGAAGCTTGGTAGGTAATGATAGTGTAGGCTAGTATCCTACTACCCTAGGAAGCACGGGTCGAAATACCAAGCGTAGGTAGGCTAACTTGGTATTGGACTAGGTTAGAAATTTACCTTTGTAAAGGGTAAATTTAAGATATTGGCCTACGGCCAAGATATGGGTTTCGGAGTTCAAGATGGACTTGGATATGGGTTGTAAGGGTTGGTAATGGTTAGAAATAGTCGCCTAGACCTAGTCTTGACCTTGGTTGACCACAGTTGACTTTTTAGATCAAAAGTCAACCATAGGTCAACACTTTACCCAATTTAGTCCCAAATTTCATTAGACTTGAACAGTTGACCAAATGTCAACTGTGAGTCACCATTGACCTAGGGTTGACCTAGAGTTGACCAGAGTTGACCTGTTGACCAAAAGTCAACTGTAAGTCAACTTTCGACCTAGTTTGATATAGGTTGACTTCCAATGTTCTCCTATGACCAAGGTTGACCTAACTAGACTTGTCTTGACCTAGAAAGACTTAATAGGATTTAAATTGATTTGACTTTACTTCCTAAACATAGTATTGATACATCTTGTTATCTATAGGTCCTCGAGGCGCTGCATTGTATCCAGTTGACATATTATATCATATTACAGGCGAGTACATTCTCTGATAACTTTTTCCAATTTATGATAATTGTTATGATTCATGTACTTAGTGTTGATATACTTATTCCTGACACATGGTTCTCACGGATTGGTATTCCTAGATCTCGACGAGAGATGTTGCTCCTTGTTAGCTTGGGACGTATTGTGCAAGCTTTCTTGTAGCTCTTGCACAATATATGGTCACCGATTCTAGAGAAGACTTGCTCCCTTCTCATAGAATCTCGTGCAGTGACGTGTCCTGTTTGGATCTATTCTACCAGTTGGGGGTGGGAGAGTAGTAGCGTATGCCTGTGATCAAATCCATCCCGCATTCCCGAACAGTGTTAGTCATATACCGCACTTATGACTAGCCAGGCCAGTTACCTACAGGTGCCCAAGTCGATCACAAGTTGAAACTACTACTCGCACACATTGGATAGATGGCTTACCCTAATTTATGTACATACCATGATCAGTTCTACTTTCCTGTTTTAGCTCTAGCTCTACAGCTTACCATGCCATGATACATATATGTACACTCCATGATTTTATTGTACATGCTCTATTTACAGTCTTATGGCTTTTATTCTATTTTGAGATCTGTTATGAGATTTATGTACTCGTTCTATCCTGACCGGATATGTTGAAAATGTTTACAGATGCAGAGGAGGACTATTACTGCACTTACTAGGACCCACCGGACGTAGTAGGCTTAGAGACAGATACCCTAGATCAGCAGGGTGCAGTACCGTAGGGCGAGATACCGCCTATCATGTAGATAGAGTAGGTTTTTGTACTGGACCTTGTCTCCAGTCACTCATGGGACTGTTATTATTTTGGCTTGTATTAGAGACTTTGGACTTGGACTTGTATATTCTTTGTGTTTGGACTTGACATGTTATATTTTTAGTGTCATGTTGTCTTTATCATTCAGTATTTTACTTATCATCTTAGAGTTGTGATTGATTACTCATATATTATTATTGCTTGTCCTCCGTTCGGAGTTGACCATATTTTCGACAGGTTTTGATATTATATAAATTGTTGTTAGAGTAGTAAGCCTACAGCGTTCCACGCTATTTTTACGGTGAGGGCTGGGAGTTGTTACGCATACGTGCCCTTACAGCGGGTGCGGGTCGTGACACATTTTTAGTTGTGGCCCACGCAGATCCTGAAGTCGCAATTAGTGCAATGTCGCAGCAGCACTCGTCTTAGAGTGTTGACTATGAGCCTGTGTTACATATAGGAGGTGGTAGGCTAAGAGTACTCAATCATAGTAGGATCTTTCCTTGCTTATCTTGCTTACCGTCTTTGATATTGATTTAATGTATTCTAGCTGTCCTCCTTTGATATAGTCCTTCTTGTGCCATATTGATATCTTCTTTTCAATCTGTCTCTAGGATGGTTATGACTCATTCTCCTGGTGAGGAGCACGGGAAGACGGAGAGGTCTGCTACCTCTGGCGGACAGGCTCCAGTCACTTCCCCTGCAGTTGGGACTTCAGTAGGGGCTCTCGGGGGTACTCCTCCAGCACTCTCAATGACTGTCCCTGGGGTCACTGCGGGTGCTCTTCCTGCAGTGTCGGGGTCTACGACGGGAGCTGTCGGGGGCGTTCCTTCTTCTCCTCAGCAGGGGACTCCTCCGTCGGTGGTGGGAGCTATTCTTCCGTTGCCTTCTCTGCCTACAGACATGGTGCAGATGCTCGTATTCTTTCAGCAGGTTCTCGAGTCCCAGCAGGCCCAGTACGAGGCATAGATGGGACAGACTGAGGCCATGTGCTAGGGCATGGAGGATGCCCATATGTTGGCCCTGGCTACGGTGGAGCGTTGGGCTCCACAGCGGGAGGCGCAGCAGCAGAAGTCCGGAGACATCCAGGCTTTCAAGAAGATGGGTCCAAGGGATTTCAGAGGGACCGAGGGCATTGTATTTGCTGATGACTGGCTCGAGGATATCGAGCGTCAGATGAGGGCCTCCCGCCTGGCAGACGACCTGAAGGTCAAGGCGGTTGGCTTGCAGTTATTAGATGTTGCCCGGACATGGTTCCGGAATGAGCCGGCTCTTGTAGGAGAGGGCCACACTTGGGCTGAGTTTCGAGCCATGTTCAGAGAGAAGTTCTTTTCTCCTATAGACAAGATCGGCCTAGTGCGGCAGTTTCAGAACCTACAGCAGGGCAGTATGACTGTGAAGAAGTATGCGACGGAGTTCGGGCGGCTGACCCGATATGTCGAGTACATAGTGAGCGACCCAGTGATCCGAGCAGAGTGCTTCCGAGAGGGATTGACATGGGATATCAAGATCCTGATCCCTTTCTTCTATGCGACATATGCAGAGGTCTATGCGGAGGCTCGAAAGGTGGAGAGAGAGTGGGGCTTAAAGCCGAAGAGGGATCGTGATTTGTTTTCGGGGGCCAGTAGCAGCGCGGGGGCTGCTAAGCGCCCTCAGCTTCAGCATCAGCCGTTCCAGCATCATCAGCAGCAGGTGCAGGCCAGGGCACCTGTCCAGAGGGTTCAGCAGCATCAGGGGCAGAATGATCCTCCGTGCCACTACTGTAAGAAGCCCGGTCACCTCTTTGAGTTCTACAGGAGGAGGCTAGGTTTGTGTCTCTTTTGTGGTGCCGCTGGGCATCAGATGCAGGAGTGTCCTAAGAACCCCCGTGTTGCTGGAGCAGCTCAGAGGGCACCTGTTCCGAGGGCACCAGCTAGTGTGCCTGTAGTTCAGCAGCGGGGTCCACTTCCGACCCAGCAGCAACAATTTGTCCAGCAATGCCAGTAGAGGGGTGTTCAGGGTAGAGCCTTTGCTCTTGCAGCCGAGGAGATGGAGCCTATAGCAGATGTTGTCGCAGGTTCTGTTCTGCTTGATTTTTTTCCTGCCTTAGCCTTGTTTGATTCTAGTGCTACGCACAGTTTTGTGTCTATTTTTTTTGCTCTTAGGCACAATATCATTGCTAAGTATCTTGGTAGGACTTGCTAGATTATGACTGGAAATGGTATCATCCTGGTTAATAATGTTTGCAAGGGTTGGAGAGTTTCTTTGAGAGGTCGGGAGCTGAGTGCGTGTTTGCTCGTAATGCCACTTTCGAGCTACGATGTGGTACTCGGTATGGATTGGTTGAGCATGCACCATGCTAGCATAGACTGTAGAGGGGGCAGAATTCTGTTCAGGCCGCCGGAAGAGCTGGAGTTTGAGTTCACCAGAGGTGCAGCGGAGCCAGAAGATGGATTCTATGGAGCGTTGTTGGCGGGGCCGATGTTGCCACATCCACTTATTGTTGAGTTCTTGGATGTCTTTCCCGAGGAGTTGCCCGGGATGCCGCCAGATCGTGATGTTGAGTTTTCTATAGACCTAGTGCCGGGCGTTGAGCCTATCTCACAGCACGTCTATAGAATCAACAACAGTGAGTTAGCGGAGCTGAAGAAACAGGTCGACGAACTGGAGGACAAGTGCTTTATCCGATCTAGTTCTTCACCTTGGGGCACGCCAGTTCT
The DNA here is from genome assembly GCA_029216955.1 of Iris pallida. Taxonomy (NCBI): domain Eukaryota; kingdom Viridiplantae; phylum Streptophyta; class Magnoliopsida; order Asparagales; family Iridaceae; genus Iris; species Iris pallida. The sequence goes on from JANAVB010011399.1 coordinate 16,122,783, forward strand.
TTTCTCCCGAAGAAGGATGGTACGGTACGTATGTGCATTGATTACAGGGCGCTCAACAATCTTACCATCAAGAACAAGTATCCTTTGCCGAGGATTGATGACTTGTTCGACCAGTTGAGCGGCACGAGGGTGTTCTCGAAGATCGACTTGCGTACCGGGTACCATCAGTTGAAGGTGAAGCGGGATGACATTCCGAAGACTGCATTTCGGACCCGATGTGGCCAGTATGAGTATACCGTCATGCCGTTTGGGTTAACCAACGCCCCGGTGGTATTCATGAACTTGATGAACAAGGTATTCCATCAGTACCTTGACAAGTTCATGGTGGTCTTCATCGATGACATTCTCATCTATTCGAAGACGCCAGAGGAGCACGAGGAACACCTGAAGATTGTGCTGGACACACTCAGGAGGGAGCAGCTGTATGGAAAGCTGTCAAAGTGCGAGTTTTTCTTGGATCGCGTGGAGTTTCTTGGCCATATTGTCTCTGGCGAGGGGATTTCAGTGGATCCGAAGAAAATTTCTGCAGTGGAGTCCTGGTCTACGCCGAGCTCAGTAGCAGAGGTCCAGAGTTTTCTGGGTCTGGCAGGTTATTACCGAAAGTTCATGCAGGACTTTCCAGGATTGCCCAGCCAATGACCCAACTTACCAGGAAGAATGAGGAGTTTGTTTGGTCCGAGGAGTGCCAGGCCGCCTTTGAGGAGCTGAAGACGAGGTTGACTACAGCTCTTATCTTGATGCTGCCGTCTGGATCTGGTGGTTATACGATCTACAGTGACACTTCAGGACGGGGTTTGGGTTATGTACTTCAGCAGCACGGAAAGGTGATTGCCTATGCATCTAGATAGTTACGTCCTCATGAGAGAAACTAACCTACCCACGATCAAGAGCTGGCAGCGATCATCTTTACTTTGAAGCTGTCGAAACACTATCTGTACGGAGAACGAGTGGAGATTTACACTGACCACAAGAGCTTAAAGTACGTGTTTACCCAGAAGGAGCTGAATATGAGGCAGAGGCGATGGTTAGAGCTGATGAAGGATTTTGATATATCCTTACAGTACCTGTCACGCCCCAGAACCAGAATACTGGAGAGCGGGGGCAGACATAGCCAGCTACGTATAATGAAATGGAATCCATCCCACCATACGGTCACGGCTGTCTAGACATATGAGGCTTTATCTACAAGCCATCAGTCTCTTAAGGTCAATAACAAGCCTAGTGTCTCAATCTCAACAAGTAATGATAGTTACAAGATATCAGATCACCAAATATACAATTGTAAGGCATCCCAAATATTACATATCCAGATGATCATGAAGCTAGTCGTACAAAATGTAAGGACTAGCAAGAGTTAAGTCATACATGATCAACCTCGAGTTGCCAATCATGTTACAGCCCGTAGGCAGACAGTAAGTAAAATATACACGAGCTAACACTTGCTTGGCGGCTAAACGCCTCAAAAGAATAATGTACAATTACAGTAGGAGAACAAAAGAAACCCACTCGTTGCCAAGATTCCCTCTAGTAGTCACCATCTGGCTGGAAAGCAGGTAGATCCCTTGCTGCTGTTCCGGTATCTGGCCATACAAAACCAGCTGGGTCAGACCCCAGAAAGAGCAAGTGCCACAAAGGAGGCTTCACTTAGGAACTAAAACCAGCAATTAGCACAAGAATATAATTACAGATAAAAGACAGTAACAAAAGAGCTTGATATTAAAAGAATAACAACAGTCAAAATAGAAATATGAGGGAACCATTCAAGTAGGTATCCAGCATGACAGGTGATATACAATGAGATAACCATGGGACTATTCAGATAACCAGGTTACAACCCGTAAACCAAACAAGGAACGGGGTTGTAACCCTTCGTCTGAATGGAACTTGGTTTCCTACCATATATCGATAAGGTAAATGCAGGCATTCTGGTCATGTAAATAATCATGATATAGAATTAAGATAAAGCACGAGTAATCATGTCATGTCATAACCTTGTACAAGATCAGGATGAGACAAAGCTGGACTAGACTCCATCCAATCATTTCACGGCCAAGCAAGAACTACGGCTTGATACTTTAACTAACTAGGGTTATCACAGGCCTAGTTACTAACAAGATGCAATAAAAATTCCAAGTCCGGTTACCTGTTTGTTACTACCTGAGTGATCCCAGCAAAAAAAGGAAAAGATAGCTTGATATAGCAGACACACTGTAGTGAGATACATGTGTCCTAAGGTACCACACTCGACGGCGGGCTGGAAGTGCGCTCATCTCGACGGATAGCAACAAATCCCATGTATATATATATATAAGGCCGAGACCAAAGGGGCAATAGGTAACTGGGAAATTCTCTATGAACTATTTGATCAATCTAGTCATTAACCTAGCCAGATTTAGTATGAATCCCTGACCGTGGGAAACCAGGGATCCATGTCCTAGACATGATGGAAGACAAGACAGGTTCATTTGTACAAACACAATCACCCACGGTGTCCAAGCCATTTATTCTTGTCAAGTCGTGTAGCCGTCGCAACAGCATTTCAAGGAATATCATGTCAGGTTTTCTTGTCAAGAGTGCGCTACGACGGGCCACTATCATGTCAGATATATCATGTCAAGTTATAATGCCAAGTTATCATCAATTCGGTGTCCTCATCAGTTATGTGCGCTATCAATCGTGTTAAGCAAGAAAGAGAAGCATATATCAGGAGTGCACCACAACGGGCTACTATCATGTCATGTTCCATTATCATTACCAAACATATTAAATAAATTCGTGATTATCAAGTTCATGACAAAAGGCGTAAGGATATAAAATGGGCATAAAAATATACAATAAAGGTTACAAGACATGGGCAATTAATAATAAAATAATAGTACGCAGGGCTATAGAAAGTCATGCGGCTCAGGCATATGCGACAGGAAAGGAGGGGGCGCATGCGGCTCAAATAGGAGCCCATACGGCTCAGGAGAGAGGTGAGCATATGCGGCTAGGTTTAATCGAGGTCATACGGCCCGGACTCAGAAGCCCATGCGACTCAGTTAGGACTGGGCCTTATGCGGCTAGGATTAAATCTTCATACGGCTGGGAGAATCGAGTTCCTGCGGCATAGGCCATGCGGCCAAGTAACTCAGCAAGGCTTATGCGGCCAGGAATAAAACTTGCTGCATAAAGCTATACGGCTAAGTCCAGTCGGCTATGAACTGTTCTTCTTCTCCATCCTCCCGAGAAGAAGAACCCTTCAAGCCATGGCTCCCAAGCTCCATGAATCTTTCATCCAGAGTCCAAATCCAAACTTCCATAGGTCAAAATGGGGCAGAATGAAATTCTCAACAACATGGAACCATCAAAACTCGAAAATAACCAGATTAAGTAGATCAAAACCCAAGAAATCTGAAAATAAAGTAAATATAGATCTATAAGAATCTAGCCATGGAAAGTGAAAATGCCAAGTTCTAAAGTTAGTAAAAATGCTGTAAGGAAGAAAATGAAGCAATAAAATTTGAGTTCCTCCATGAAGCAAGTTGCACTTGCCTAGAGCTCACTCTCTCTCTCTGGTAGGTGGAGAGTTAATGAAGGAGAAGAAGAAGAGTAATGAGTAATAATGGAAGAGAGAGAGAGAGTGGGATATAAATGAGGGTGGTAGTAGGTGGGAGTGGTTTGGTTCACATAAAACCCAACCAAGCCAAACCCACCGAACCGAATCAAACCAAGCCAATGCAATGACATGATGAACCATGAAATACTCAATAAACCAAGCTCCATTAATCAGAATTAATCCATGAACGATAAATGACAATTAAACCTCTATGCTAAATATGAAATAAACCATAACTAACTAATCAAGAAAAATAAGAAATATAGGTCAGAAATACGAACACGTATAAAATACGTATCACGAATTTCGGGACACTACATCCTACCCACCTTAAAAGAATTTCGTCCTCGAAATTTAATCAAGAGGCTAGAGATGTCGGGACAGCTATACTATCGCAAGCAATCTACGCTACCAATCAATCATACAATCATACATGCAAGCAAGGAATCGAAGTGCAAGGCATAAGGAAGATATTACACCTCACGAGCCAAACCGATTGGGATAACGTGATCGGATATCATCCTCACACCCCTACGTTTTGACTCACCCAAAGAGCGATGAACTCAAGCAACACGAACTAAACTGATAGTCTTGCGCTTGAGGTCTCTCTCTTTGGTCAAACAGGGACACGGGCCTTTCCTCATACGAAAAGGTTGGTACCAATAACCGTTTTTGAATGATCTAGGACATGGCTCGGGCCCGGGATATACCGTTGTGATTAGGATACATGAAACATGACATGTGTCCCGCATGACGACGGCAGAAAGCAAGACAATAGGACACAGATACCTCTCCGCCGATTCTGGATCTGGGCCTGAGCCAGGGCGAACTGCTGAGGCCTCTGTTGTTGGAAGGCCTGGGCCTGAGACGGCAATGGACCCGAGAACGGGAGCTGCTGTGGTTGGTGAACTGGAGCTGGTTCTGGTGCTGGTGCTGGTCCCATAACCGAGGGACTAGTCATTGTCGACGATGATCTATTTTTGAACAGACATGATCCTATCATGTGGTCCGGCGAACCACAAACCAAGCACAATCCCTGTGCTCTACGGCACTCAGTAACAACATGCCCGGGCTTCCCGCAATGAGAACAACCGGTTGCGAAAGGCCGCTTCTGCTTCTGCTGCTGGGGGTAAGTCGGGACAGAATGCTGCAAGGAGGTAACCAAATCTGTCCTTGTAGCTCCAATGGTCAGGGCCCTAGCTGCTAGGGCCGGTGCTGAGGATTGGTTCATCTGGTTATGAGACCGCTTCCGATCTCCTGTCCAGTCCGCTATCCTTCGGGTAGTGTACTCATGCCTCCTTGCTGCTCTCAAGACGGCATCAAAAGTTCTATGCTCGAACTGCTCTACTGCCAATATTATCTCCAAGTGGAGCCCCTGCTGGAATCGATGTGCTCTGTCTAGCTCGGTTGCCACCAAGGTGGGAGCAAACCGACTCAACCTTGAAAACTCGGCCGCATATCCGTCGACCGTCCTGCTCATCTGCCTGAGATTAGTACTGGCCTGCAGGTCATATCTTGCTACTGTATCGAAGTACTTGGTCTGAAACATATCACTGAATACCGCCCACATGACAGGCGTACCCAAACTCGCTGCTTGCATAGTCCACCAGCTGCAGGCTAGATCTAGTAACTGCAGGCGCACCACAGCTACCTTCTCTGCTTCAGGGGTCCTGGCTGCCTCCAAGATAACTTCAATGTCCTGTAGCCAGGCATCTGCAGCAATAGCATCCTCGCTGCCGTCGAAGAAGGGAGGGTTCAGGCGCTTGAAATTGTTGACCGCACTATTCCCTCGAGGACCAATTCCGCTCATAGCATCTTGTACTGCTTGCTGCAAGACATCACCTCGACGGTCCTGAGACGCAAGCAACTCACGGATGAGCCCTATCAAGACCCCATCCTCTGGCCCTGCTGGCTGAACTAGCTGGACTGGGGGTACTGGTTCTCCAGAAGGCATGGCTCGGGAGGCGGCTGCTGAAGACTGATCTTGATCTTCTTGATGTTGCTGGTCTGCCGGCCGAACTTCTTCTGGCTGATCAACAGGAATGATGCCACTGAAGCAATGACATCGGGAATATTAAAGAAGGACCGGGATAGAACAATGATACAAGTATGTTATCAAGTCAGGGATCCAAGGAGATAAGAAGATACGAGTGGAGATCAAAGGTGAGTACAGATTGAGACATCTATCCGGTAAACCCTCACATATCTTGATATACAAAACCTGCATGGGCCACCACTTAAACCATGTCACGCCCCAGAACTAGAATACTGGAGAGTGGGGGCAGACATAGCCAGCTACGTATAATAAAATGGAATCCATCCCACCATACGGTCACGGCTGTCTAGACATGTGAGGGTTTATCTACAAGCCATCAGTCTCTTAAGGTCAATAACAAGCCTAGTGTCTCAATCTTAACAAGTAATAATAGTTACAAGATATCAGATCACCAAATATACAATTGTAAGGCGTCCCAAACATTACATATCCAGATGATCATGAAGCTAGTCGTACAAAATGTAAGGACTAGTAAGAGTTAAGTCATACATGATCAACCTCGAGTTGCCAATTATGTTACAGCCCGTAGGCAGACAGTAAGTAAAATATACACGAGCTAACACTTGCTCGACGGCTAAACGCCTCAAAAGAATAATGTACAATTACAGTGGGAGAACAAAAGAAACCCACTCGTTGCCAGAATTCCCTCTAGTGGTCACCATCTGGCTGGAAAGCAGGTAGATCCCTTGCTGCTGTTCCGGTATCTGGCCATACAAAACCAGCTGGGTCAGACCCCAGAAAGAGCAAGTGCCACAAAGGAGGCTTCACTTAGGAACTAAAACCAGCAATTAGCACAAGAATATAATTACAGATAAAAGACAGTAACAAAAGAGCTTGATATTAAAAGAATAACAACAGTCAAAATAGAAATATGAGGGAACCATTCAAGTAGGTATCCAGCATGACAGGTGATATACGATGAGATAACCATGGGACTATTCAGATAACCAGGTTATAACCCGTAAACCAAACAAGGACCGGGGTTGTAACCCTTCGTCTGAATGGAACTTGGTTTCCTACCATATATCGATAAGGTAAATACAGGCATTCTGGTCATGTAAATAATTATGATATAGAATTAAGATAAAGCACGAGTAATCATGTCATGTCATAACCTTGTACAAGATCAGGACGAGACAAAGCTGGACTAGACTCCATCCAATCATTTCACGGCCAAGCAAGAACTACGGCTTGATACTTTAACTAACTAGGGTTATCACAGGCCTAGTTACTAACAAGATGCAATGAGAATTCCAAGTCCGGTTACCTGTTTGTTACTACCTGAGTGATCCCAGCAAGAAAAGGAAAAGATAGCTTGATATAGCAGACACACTGTAGTGAGATACGTGTGTCCTAAGGTACCACACTCGACGGCGGGCTGGAAGTGCGCTCATCTCGACGGATAGCAACAAATCCCATGTATATATATATATAAGGCCGGGACCAAAGGGGCAACAGGTAACTGGGAAATTCTCTATGAACTATTTGATCAATCTAGTCATTAACCTAGCCAGATTTAGTATGAATCCCTGACCGTGGGAAACCAGGGATCCATGTCCTAGACATGATGCAAGACAAGATAGGTTCATTTGTACAGACACAATCACCCACGGTGTCCAAGCCATTTATTCTTGTCAAGTCGTGTAGCCGTCGCAACAGCATTTCAAGGAATATCATGTCAGGTTTTCTTGTCAAGAGTGTGCCACGACGGGCCACTATCATGTCAGATATATCATGTCAAGTTATAATGCCAAGTTATCGTCAATTCGGTGTCCTCATCAGTTATGTGCGCTATCAATCGTGTTAAGCAAGAAAGAGAAGCATATATCAGGAGTGCACCACAACGGGCTACTATCATGTCATGTTCCATTATCATTACCAAACATATTAAATAAATTCGTGATTATCAAGTTCATGACAAAAGGCGTAAGGATATAAAATGGGCATAAAAATATACAATAAAGGTTACAAGACATGGGCAATTAATAATAAAATAATAGTACGCAGGGCTATAGAAAGTCATGCGGCTCAGGCATATGCGGCAGGAAAGGAGGGGGCGCATGCGGCTCAAATAGGAGCCCATGCGGCTCAGGAGAGAGGTGAGCATATGCGGCTAGGTTTAATCGAGGTCATACGGCCCGGACTCAGAAGCCCATGCGGCTCAGTTATGACTGGACCTTATGCGGCTAGGATTAAATCTTCATGCGGCTGGGAGAATCGAGTTCCTGCGGCATAGGCCATGCGGCCAAGTAACTCAGCAAGGCTTATGCGGCCAGAAATAAAACTTGCTGCATAAAGCTATGCGGCTAAGTCCAGTTGGCTATGAACTGTTCTTCTTCTCCATCCTCCCGAGAAGAAGAACCCTTCAAGCCATGGCTCCCAAGCTCCATGAATCTTTCATTCAGAGTCCAAATCCAAACTTCCATAGGTCAAAATAGGGCAGAATGAAATTCTCAACAACATGGAACCATCAAAACTCGAAAATAACCAGATTAAGTAGATCAAAACCCAAAAAATCCGAAAATAAAGTAAATATAGATCTACAAGAATCTAGCCATGGAAAGTGAAAATGCCAAGTTCTAAAGTTAGTTAAAATACTGTAAGAAAGAAAATAAAGCAATAAAATTTGAGTTCCTCCATGAAGCAAGTTGCACTTGCCTAGAGCTCACTCTCTCTCTCTCTCTGGTAGGTGGAGAGTTAATGAAGGAGAAGAAGAAGAGTAATGAGTAATAATGAAAGAGAGAGAGAGAGTGGGATATAAATGAGGGTGGTGGTAGGTGGGAGTGGTTTGGTTCACATAAAACCCAACCAAGCCAAACCCACCGAACCGAACCAAACCAAGCCAATGCAATGCCATGATGAACCATGAAATACTCAATAAACCAAGCTCCATTAATCAGAATTAATCCATGAACGATAAATGACAATTAAACCTCTATGCTAAATATGAAATAAACCATAACTAACTAATCAAGAAAAATAAGAAATGTAGGTCAGAAATACGAACACGTATAAAATACGTATCACGAATTTTGGGGCACTATAGTACCATCCGGGGAAGGCCAACGTGGTTGCGGATGCTCTGAGCAGGTATCTCGTGGCCATGTGTTTGACAATGGATTGTCACCTTCTGGCAGATCTGGAGAGCTTGGGCATTGAGGTGATAGTTCCAGGGGTGGAGGTCCAGATGTGGGGCTTGCAGATTCAGTTTGAGCTGATGGACAAAGTCAAAGCAGCTTAGTTTGAGGATGAGGCTCTGAGGGTCATTAGGGAGCAGGTCCGGGCAGGACTGTTAGATGAGTTCTCTATAGCGGGAGATGGGTCGTTGAGGCATGGTACTAGATTATGCGTACCAAGCAGAGGACTTCGGAAGGAGGTTCTTCAGGAGGCGCATCGTTCTCAGTACTCTATGCATTCTGGAGCCAACAAGATATATAGAGACTTGAGACAGCATGTTTGGTGGTATGGCATAAAACGCGAGGTGGCTCAGTTCGTTTCTAGATGCTTGGTGTGCCAGCAAGTGAAAGCCGGAAGGCAGAGACCCGGTGGATTGCTCCAGCCACTACCCATTCCTGAGTGGAAGTGGGAGCATATCACTATGGACTTTGTATCTGGACTTCCGTGCTCTCCAGGAGGGAAGGATGTGATTTGGGTCATTGTTGATCGATTGACCAAATCGGCCCACTTTTTGCCTTTCAAGGTGGGTTTGTCTACGGAAAGGCTGGCCGAGATGTACGTGCGGCAGATAGTCCGATTGTATGGGGTTCCCGTGAGTATAGTCTCGGATCGGGACAGACGATTCACTTTCCACTTCTGGAGGATTTTGCAGCTTAGCTTGGGCATATCGCTCAAGTTCAGTACTGCATACCACCTCCAGACAGACGGGCAGTCGGAAAGGACGATTCAGACCCTCGAGGATATGCTTCGTACCTGTGTCTTGGACTTCGGGGGATCTTGGGAGAACCACCTTCACTTGGTAGAGTTTGCTTACAATAACAGCTACCAAGCCAGTATAGAGATGTCACCTTTCGAGGCTCTATACGGACGGAGGTGCCCTACTCCCTTGTCTTGGAATGATGTCAGCGAGAGGGTTTTGCTTGGCCCTGAGATGGTAGTGGATGCTGCAGAGAAGGTCAGGATTATCAAAGATAGACTTCGGGTGGCGCAGGATAGGCAGCGGCATTGGGCCGATAGCCACCGGAGGTCGTTGGAGTTTGAGGTATAGTTTAGATTTTTCTAGTATTTGAGTCTGATTGTGATTGTTTTAGATCAAGCTTTAAGCCTTGTGTTTTTGTTCTAGGTTGGTGATCTTGTGTTCCTGCGGATTTCTCCGACGCGTGGCACGATTCGTTTTGGTGGCGGCGGAAAGCTTAGTCCACGATACATCGGACCTTTTCGTATCTTGGGCAGGGTCGGTGCAGTGGCTTACCGATTGGAGTTATCGCCCGCACTAGAGGGAGTACACAACGTGTTCCATGGGTCGCAGCTAAAACGGTACATGGCAGATCTCAGTCACGTCTTGGACCACTCCGAAATCGAAGTGGGACCGACACTCAGCTATCCAGAGAAGCCGGTTGAGATCTTGGACCGAAGAGAGAAGGTGCTCCGTAACCAGGTCATTCCCTTGGTTCGCGTTGCATGGAGGCACCACTCTCCAGGTGAGTCTACCTGGGAGAGAGAGGACGACATGCGGGAGCGCTTCCCATATCTCTTCGAGCCATGAGGTATATGCTTTTCAAGTTTACTGTTTCTGTTTGCATGTTTTGAGTTGTTTAAATTTCGAGGACAAAATTCTTTTAGGGAGGGTAGATTTGTCACCCCCAGTTTTCGAATTAGAGGTATTTTCGTCATTTTTCAAGTTTTATAATTTTGGAAATTTTATTTGATTTTATAGTATTTTTAGGGATTCAGTTGATTTAGTTTGAATTTTATCCAATTTGGACTTAAGTTGGAGACCCGGGTAGTCTGGACGCTAGTGGGGCCCACATACTAGCTGGACTTGGCCCACATGCCATCCTAACTAGGCTAGAAACCATAAACCATACTCCCATGGCTTAACTAGTCATTTAGAGGCTTAATTAGTCATTTGAAGTTAAACTGAACCAAACCAAATTTAATTCAAACCAAACCAAGTCTAATGGGTTTGGAGGCCTAATGGGTCTCCACCCAAACCCATTAGGACCCCCCTTGGCCGGCCACAAGTGGACCAACTCCCCCCTCTTTTCTTCACTTCTAAGTAAACTCTCTCTCTCTCTCTCTCTCTCTCTCTCTCTCTCTCTCTCTCTCTCTCTCTCTCTCTCTCTCCATTTCATTTCTTTTTTGGAGCTTCTTCTTCCTCAAGAAAATCAATTTTAGGTATGTTCATTAATCCCCATAAATTCCTCTTTTACATTTATTTCCTTCACAATAAATGTAGAGAAGATCATTCTCTACACATTGACCATAGCTTTATAGGTTTCCCTAAAGCTAGTTTAAGGATTTATTAGGGGTTTTCCTTTTTAGATATATATATATATATATATATATATATATATATATATATATATATATATATATATATATATATATATATATATATATATATATATATATATATATATATGTGTGTGTGTGTGTGTGTGTGTGTGTGTGTGTGTGTGTATATTTATGTGTGTTTGAGTGTGTGTGTGTGTGTGTGTGTGTCCAAATATATATGTATATAGATGTATATATATATATTTTATATATATATATATATATATATATATATATATATATATATATATATATATTTATGCGTATGTTTGTATATATATATATATATATATATATATATATATATATATATATATATATATATATATATATAGATAGATAGCTAGATGATTAGATAGATATATATATATAGAAGAATTAGAAGATGAAGAATTAGAAGAAGTAGAAGAAGAAAAAGAATAAGAAGTAGCAGCAGCAGCTGCTGTTTGGGGGGGAATGTGAGATGCTGCCCCCCCCCCCCCCCAAACTGTACAGCAGCAGCAGCATAAGCCATAGCAGCAGCATCAGTTAGCAGTAGCTGCAGCAGCAGCTCAAGCAGTGGCAACAGCAGCTTAGCATTAGCAGCAGTAGCAGATAGCAAGAGCAGCAGTAGCAGTAGGATAAGGAGAAGAAGAGGGAAAAGAATAAGAAGAAGAAAAGATAAGGAGAAGAAGAAAAGATAAGGAGAAGGAAAAGAAAGGAAGAAGGAAAAGAATAAGGAGAAGAAGAAAAGAATAAGGAGAAGGAAAAGAATAAGAAAGAATAAGGAGAAGGGAAGGAAAAAGAATAAAGAGAAGGGAAGGAGAAGGAAAAGAAGAGTGAGAGTAGTAGGAGTTGTAATGGTGATAGTAAAGGGGTTAGTAGTAGTGTAGGAAATGTAGGAAATCAAATTAGAGATGGTTTATGAGTGAGTCGAATTTAGTGAAAAGGTGAAATTGAGTTCCGAGTGTCAAAACGCGTCCAAAATTGGATGAGACTTAGAGTACGTGAATTAGATTTTGTGGGTAGACACCCGAGTTGAAATCGGAGTATCGTATGGGAGTAGGACGATGGTATCGCACGATATCATTGAGTATCTCGTGATACTCAAGATAATTGGTGATTCGGCAACATACGTCGTAAGATGGACTGGATGTCCATTCTACCTAGGAAGCATGGTAGGTAATGATAGTGTAGGCTAGTATCCTACTACCCTAGGAAGCACGGGTCAAAATACCAAGCGTAGGTAGGCTAACTTGGTATTGGACTAGGTTAAAAATTTACCTTTATAAATGGTAAATTTAAGATATTGGCCTACGGCCAAGATATGGGTTTCGGAGTTCAAGATAGACTTGGATATGGGTTGTAAGGGTTGGTAATGGTTAGAAATAGTCGCCTAGACCTAGTCTTGACCTTGGTTGACCACGGTTGACTTTTTAGACCAAAAGTCAACCATGGGTCAACACTTTACCCAATTTAGTCCCAAATTCTATAAGACTTTAACAGTTGACCAAAAGTCAACTGTTAGTCACCATTGACCTAGGGTTGACCTAGGGTTGACCTAGAGTTGACCAAAGTTGACCTGTTGACCAAAAGTCAACTGTAAGTCAACTTTCGACCTAGTTTGATATGGGTTGACTTCCAATGTTCTCCTATGACCAAGGTTGACCTAACTAGACTTTTCTTGACCTAGAATGACTTAATAGGATTTAAATTGATTTGACTTTACTTCCTAAACATAGTATTGATACGTCTTGTTTTCTATAGGTCCTCGAGACGCTGTATTGGATCCAGTTGACATATTATATCATATTACAGGCGAGTACATTCTCTGATAACTTTTCCCAATTTATGATAACTGTTATGATTCATGTACTTAGTGTAGATATACTTATTCCTGACACATGGTTCTCACGGATTGGTATTCTTGGATCTCGACGAGAGATGTTGCTCCTTATTAGCTTAGGATGTATTGTGCAAGCTTCCTTGTAGCTCTTGCACAATATATGGTCACCGATTCTAGAGAAGACTTGCTCCCTTCTCATAGAATCCCGTGCAGTGACGTATCCTGTTAGGATCCATTCTACCAGTTGGGGGTGGGAGAGTAGTAGCGTATGCCTGTGATCAAATCCATCCCGCATTCCCGAACAGTGTTAGTCATATATCGCACTTATGACTAGCCAGGCCAGTTACTTACAGGTGTCCAAGCCGATCACAAGTTAAAACTACTACTCGCACACATTGGATAGATGGCTTACCCTGATTTGTGTACATACCATGATCAGTTCTACTTTCCTGTTCTAGCTCTAGCTCTACAGCTTACCATGCCATGATACATATATGTACACTCCATAATTTTATTGTATATGCTCTATTTACAGTCTTATGGCTTTTATTCTATCTTGAGATCTGTTATGAGATTTATGTACTCGTTCCATCCTGACCGGATATGTTAAAAATATTTACAGATGCAGAGGACTATTACTGCACTTACTACGACCCACCGGACGTAGTAGGCTTAGAGACAGATACCCTAGATCAGCAGGGTGCAGTACCGCAGGGCGAGATACCGCCTATCCTGTAGATAGAGTAATTGTACTGGACCTTGTCTCCAGTCACTCATGGAACTGTTATTATTTTGGCTTGTATTAGAGACTTTGGACTTGGACTTGTATATTCTTTGTGTTTGGACTTGACATGTTATATTTTATTGCCATGTTGTCTTTATCATTCAGTATTTTACTTATCATCTTAGAGTTGTGATTGAGTACTCATATATTATCATTGCTTGTCCTCCGTTCGGAGTTGACCATATTTTCGACAGGTTTTGATATTATATAAACTGTTGTTAGAGTAGTAAACCTACAGCGTTCCACGCCGTTTTTATGGTGAGGGCTGGGCGTTGTTACGCACACGTGCCCTTATAGCGGGTGCGGATCGTGACATGGGATAACATCTCATAAAAAGATCCATATAGTACCAATCCATGTTAACGACGTGTCAGCATCAAGTAAAGTAGTCTAGAGCAGACAATATAGATACTATCATGAATAAAAAATAACAGAGAATGTACTCGCTTGATATCATGAACAACTGATGTATATTGGTGTCCGAACTGGAGTCACAGAGTCCTATTATATGAGATACTGGTTACAAAGTGTTCTAGATTAAATAATTGATTAAAATAATGATGTCTACATGCTACTAGGCCTCTCTAGGTCAAAAATCAATCCTTAGTCAACTCTGGTCAACTCTGATCAACTAAGTCAAACTTGAACCATTGGTCAAATCTTAGTCAAATGCCCATATAGGATTTTGGGCTAACTATTGCTTGGCAACTAGGTATCAACCAGAACTTACGTTAACTAACTCAACTCTAACCATATATCAGAATATATATTCTAAGTATATCACATATATATGATAATACACCTTATCCATACTACCTTATATTCTGACTATAGTATATAATACTAAACCTTACAAACTATAACATACGTCCTCTCTATCATACAAGTAAACTCAATTGAATAAGGTAGAAGGACAATGTTCTGTCCCCAAGTGATGTTCAAATCTGAACATCAAGGATAGAACAAAAAGGGAATTAGGATTGCTCTGATATAGAGTGCAGGACCAATTGTACATGTAGTGAATGTGAATGAAATGAAGGACATATGTTAAGGTTTTGTGGCAGAACATCTCTGGGAGCAAGACAGTGTGAAATGAGTATGTGATGAAGTGAATGTGTATGTGGCAGTGAACTTGTACTGTGAATCTAATATGCAGGAGAACAATGCAACATTTATAAGTGTGTGGCAGTGTATAAAATACAGTAAAGTGGACATGTGAAGTGGCAAGGAATGTTTAAGTGTATACAGGATATCCTAATGTACAAGATATTTAATGCAGGAAATGTATGCAAGATAAATACAGTAGAATGAAATAACTGGGAGCTGGACAAATACCTTATAAATGTAGTGAATTATCTATGTTAGAGAAATACAGGACAAAGAACAAGGCACTGATCACTAATGATCAACTGAAACTTGTAATGATCTGGACTAACTTGAAGAGAATGGACTGCTACTAATAAAGGTAAGGGCTGAACAAAACTAATAGGGGACAGATGTTTAATAACCTATGACTGCTAATGTATGCAATCTTCTACTGCACCGTGATACATAATGTACAAAGTGAGGACTGATACTAGGTATCATATTGGGACAGAAACTAAAGATATGACTAATACAACATAGCACCCTAATACTGATACTGTCACGCCCCGATTCCATAGAATCGATAGTCGTCCTCCGGGCGTGATGCCGTACGAACCTAAATTGCAATCGCACAAGGTATAGTCATAAGGTTATCCGAAATACAACAACAAGAGAATACGTAGAGTAAATTGAACACACATTATAAAGAAAAAAAACTTGAGCTTTATTGATAATGAACATCATTTTACAGAATTTAGATAAAACATACAACTTTTGGAAAGCGAGGATCAGTACAATCAACGTGTACTGGCGAGTGGCTAATTATTTCCATGCTCTCATTTGGTTCAAGAATGTCACGACCCGTACCCTAAGGAACGGCACGAGAACGTGGGTACGTCCAGCCTACACCGCAGAATCGGCGGTAGAACGCTGTATAGGTCGTCTATAAATACTACAACTAGATAATTATAAAGGTACTTGTCATCTCCGCACGGAGTTATAATATGGCATAACTCAATCACAAGAAAATTTAAGGATGATAGCACGAATTATGAAAGATAAGATAGAAGAAAATAACTGAAAATATACGCAAGATCCCAACACAAGTTAGAGTTCAAAACATAATACAAGATCCCAGAATATTAAATATACTACAAGTCTCAAGTACTAGCTGGATCGCAGTCCAGTCAAGCCTAACTAACTAGTCTAATCAGGGGGTAGTCCTCTACTGAGCTAGATGCTCCTCAGGCTCCTGAGTGTCGTCCTCATATGCCCCATAGAAAGTAGGGCAGTCACCATCATCATCTGTAATATTTGTCAACACATCTAGTCAGGTTTAGAACGAACACATCATCTAACAGTTCAAAATAATTGACAAGTGCTATGAGTTATGAAATAATAATGAAATTCTTGATAATCAAGTTGCAGAGGTAATGTATGATGAAAAGACAAGTGTACAAGATCATATGAGAAACAGGTAGATATGTAAAAATGAGTAAACCTGTCATACAAGATATGTTGTAGACAACTCAGACAAATGTGTTAAGACCAGTGATTTGAAATACCAAGTTTGACATGTGAACGGCTAGAGGGATATATCCGGCAAACCATACACCTACGTGTGTGGTCGCTATTATTCATAAAAGATCAATGGGATAGAAAGGGGTATGTTCACATGTCTCCTAGGTATTTCTCCGCCCGACTAGTACATATAGAATCCAGGTTCTTTGACACGCATTTCATTAGTCACGATGGATGCATTAGTCATGATTATATTATTCAAGATAGGCATGAAACTACGTATCTCCAATCAAAGAATCCATAAAATACCAATCTGTGAGTCCATCGTGTCAGAATCAAGATATAACACTAGTATAACATGCATCACAGGATATATCAACATAATGAAACTATCAGAGAATGTACTCGCCTTTCGTCCTGAGCAATGAATGTGAACTGAGCCTCAAAGTAGAGTCACAAGCCTATAGATGAGATACATGTGTTAAATGGGTGTTAGATAGTGTCAAACATGGTTTTCTAGTGAGTGGTATGCAATCTAGATCAAAACTAGGTCAATTTAACCTATATCAAGCCATAACTACCTAAAATACCCTAACCTAGATATTCATATGCCTAATATTACCCTGTACTAGTATATACATATGTATATAGGATACACCAATCTATCCTAGGTAATATACTATTCTAATCCTTAGGTAATACTCTATTCCTTAGACTTAGGCTAACTCCCTTACTATGTTAATAGGTAAACTCCTATACCTTAGAGTAGGTAATATCTTACCTACCAAACCTCTCTTTTAATTAAACCTTAGACATAAACCCTCTAGCCCATTTACCTATCCATTAGATAATATCCTACTTAGTTAGATAGGCAATTTCCTAATACCTTCCACATAGGTAACACATTACCTATACTTGCTAGGTAAACCATTACCTAGACTACCTAGAGTAGGTAAATCCCTGATACCTACTTGGTTGGACCCTTAAAACTCCTAACCTATCTAAACACAGGGCTATACGACCCCTCACAATTTGCCTCCCATATGGCCAACACAGGCCATTCAAGCCCAATCAAGGAGGAGACCCCCTGTTCCTGCTCTATAAACCCAATCCTAGATGTATAGCACTTATATATGAAACACACTCATACTCTAAACTCCTTACCTGGTTCACTCCTGCCTCTCCTATGCCAGGGCAGCGCCTTACATTGCCTATGCACTCTAGTGCACAGGTCCCACTAAAACCCCCCCTCTGCTGCTCAGAACCCAAACAGTGTACATGGCTCCCAACCTCCATACTTACATATTCCCCATCACTAAATTGGTTAGAGCTGACCCTATGTTAGCCCCTACTAATTGAATATCATGTCAGTTCATAGAGGATTGACCCTCCTCTCTGATCCTGCTTTATTTCCTGTATCATCCCAGAGACTGATAACTGCACCCTTACTCTCTTGATGAGGTGAGGACATCCCCACACAAGTTAGGTACTTGCACACTCATGTCTAATTTCCTCCTTCCATTCACTAGCAACCAACAAACCCCAAGCCTCTCTGGTTTACTAATACAAACCCCAAGCCCAAGAGCCAAATCCTGATACTCCAAATACCCACTCGACTGAACCCCCTTTCCAGTTGTGGCTTTTATATTTTCCCCTACCTAAACTGGATTTCCCCTTCTATGTTATTTGTATCCTAACTGAAACCTGATGTGCATAGGCCTAAGGCCAAGGTGGCCAAACCAATTTGCCAATGGCCAAACAAATATGCCAATGGCCATGAGCCAACAGTCCAACCCAAAACCTGCAGCAACCCATCTCCAATGCAACATATCAAGTGGCCCTGCCTTGTTGCTGCCACTGCAGCAGGCTAATGACCCTGCTCGAGCAGTGGTCGAGCCAAAACCCAGAGCAACTGCTCACTGCAGCATTCTAAACCTCTACACATGGAAGCCCAATGGCCTGAGGCCAATTGCTCGACCCCCCCTCTCTTTGATACTTCTGAAAACTCACTCTAACTCTCTCCTTAGGATATCCAACATGTGCACGAGTGCACAATGCCTTAGCTCACTCTTACTCTATCAGGTACTCTTACATGCCCCTTCTAACTTCAACTATTAAACATACACTATATCAAAGAGGGGCTGAACAAGTTGCTAAGGAATTAATAGAATATGGCTAATAGCTAAGGTATGGGAAAACATAACAATGAAAGAAAGGCATCAATGGGAATACAGGGAAATAATCCATGTCTGAACAAAATAGCTCGAGCTGGCAGAACATATTAAGGATACATCCAAATCCTGCCTCCCCATAACTCAATTTTGATACATCAATCATGGACCTGGAATGAATAATGCAATAATTAAGCACCAAGGAATTGAGCTAAGGGAACACTTAACCTCATGTGGACTGCTCCCATGAGGGCAATGCAACAGAACACAAGGAGTGGACAGGTTGTTGCTAAGGTAGGACAGAAGAATGAGTGCAGTGGATCAAGGGAATGCAGGTTATGAAATGGGATGTCACTCAAGTCCAGTGTATGAATCATGAAGAGTTAAGGTATTGGTTGATACCTCAACTGCAAGGTAGATCAACCCATGGTGGCAGCACAGGCAATGGGGTTTAGAGCAGTGCAGATGGGCCTCTCGACTGCACAGGAGAAAGTAAAATCTGTGGGTCGTGCCATGGCTTGAAATAGCTATGGTTCAAATCATGAACCTAGGGATCATGTGTCAGTCATTATAAGAATCTAAAACAGTGATTAGGTGGTGAATTAATCAAGTGGATATCGAGATAGGGACCCTAGGTAGCAGGGCAGTGAACGCAGTCAAGAGGGTTACAACATTTGGTAATTTGTAGTATGAAAAGTCTGCTACAGCAGGACATGTCCTCAGTGTAGGACATGAAGGTATGGTAATGTTGCAGACAACTGGATAATGAGTGCAGTTGTTTGAAATAAAGGGTACAGTGGATTGAAATGTGAGTATCACTCTATCTCAGGAATGATTGAAACTGTGTAAGTAAATATATAATTACCAGTGGATGTCATGTGGGTGTTACAGGCAGGTAGGTGTGAATGTGAAGTGTATGAGCGTCTCTGATACCATGAAGGTTTCAGGGAATTAAGTGTTCGAATGAATGTGTACAGCAATGAAAAGTGCAAGGTGTTTGTGTTATGCAGAGCAATGAGCTGCATGTTAATGCAATGCAGTGAAGGCAATCAGAGGGCTTTATGTTTTTGTGTGTGTGGTGAATGAAAGGGAATAATAGAGACTGAATAGGAATCGACAAGTAGGACAGGACATATTCAAGGCTAATCAAATCTGAATGGAGACAGGACATGTAAATTGGATGGCTGGTCCACAAACTAGAACAATGTACTGGATGGAATCATATATATTAGATGGATAGGGCTGTCATGTTATCAAACAGGGATTGGACAAAATTCAGTGTAATAGCATGTTAAACCTAAACATGGCACATAATCCCCAAACCCCAATCCACATCTCTGATACACAACAGTAAGTATTGCAACTGATACTTACACTCACATTGGCCAATGGCCAAGGCACTACCATCACCACATCACACGAACAACCATACACATAAATATATATATATATATATATGTAAATACATTGGAAATCTCATGAACACCTATCAAATGAATAGCCAACTACATCAAGCAAGTAAAACTGAAAAAAAAAAATAGAACCTATATTGCCATTGTGACAATTTCACAAACACTTATGGGATCAAATTCGTAGTCCTCATAGGATGGACACAAAACTCTTTGAAACCATCACAAATGGGCTCACTAGGACCTCAATATACTTCTTATGAGTCATGGGGTGGGTCTCCTATGTGAATGCAAGGATTTGAACCATGAAAATGCAAGTTTAGGGAGTTATACCTATGTAGGAAGGAGCCTTCACGAATCTCCATGAAAATAGGAAAGATGGATGGAGAATAAGCCTTCAAACCCTTGCTAGAGCCTTCTCCTAGCCTCCTTGAGCTCTCCCAAGCTTTTGCCCAATCAATGGAGGAAAGAGGAAAAAATTTGGGGAAGTTTGGAATGGAGGAAATGATAGAAACCCTAGTTTATTTGTGACTGTCATTTTAGGTTAAATGGGAGTTAAATAGGCTCTAGACTAGCCCTAATCCTCTCATTACACTTACTATTAAGTGGGTCCTTAAGTAGGCTAAGTAGTTTGGCTCTAATCAAGACTTGTGTTCAACCTAACCATGTATAGAGTCTAATTTATCAACTAGTTAGTTAAGTCAAAATAAATTAGGTCTACCATGACTAATGATTAATTAGACTACTAGTAATTACAACCGTCATATGAAAAGAAAAAAATAGACTCCATTTATGGAATGACAGAAATACCCTTGTCCTAGAAAAGTGGTAGTGATAAAGAATTTAGATAAAACATACAACCTGTTTTTGTGATCTTTCTAGCCATCCTATTCAGTTTCATACAAGTAGTTCGATGGAACATAAATAAGGAGAATTTATGCTAGAACTTACACACGGCGTAGCGTGCCATGCAACATAAAGCTTACCATGTTCTTTCCGGTCATATTGTATAGCATAAGTTTAACTAGTACATAATTTCGGAGGTCATTGGCATGAAAACCATTCTAGACATAACTTGGTTTAGACGGTGCGCGTTCAACGTGGGTAGCGAGCCCCGTTGAAGGAGCACCGAATACCCGAGGTGCAATCTAGCATAGCTATCATGTTTCTTCCTAGGCCGGATTGGATCCCGTGGTCCCGGAATACCGTATGAAGAAACAATCGCCCTTGTATACAAGTTGTCCATGACCGTGCTACGCTAACGAGTGGTTTAAGGCACATTTTTATGTTATCAATGTGACAACTTTATAATTGATTCATTTCTTAAATTTGAGATATAGGGTCGCGGTGAAGGAGGTCAGCCACTCACCTTGAGTTTGCTTGAGGCGAGAGACTTGTTGGCCGTGCTAGCCGTCGCCTACGCGATTACCTGAAATCGCACAAGCAACCAATTAGAACATTATATTATTCAAGAAGTTCGATAGGACATGCGAGTTCAAAAAGCAAGCCATGAAAACCATCGAACACATTCACCAAAACGTATTCAGAAAACAAAAGCCAAAACCAACGCAAGTAGCGTAAAAAAAATAGAACAACGGAAGGTCTCTCCCGACTCAGCCACAGAGTCCATCCTTGAGGCACAACCCGCTGAATATAGGACTTGGTTCTGAAGAAGTCATTCCATAACGGAGAATGGATCTTAATTCAACCGTTCCCGTTCGACCAATTCGATCGATCCTGACCTATCAGTTTCGATCGAATCGATGACGACAGTGTTCCTTTCTCGCACACCCCATGGACGAAGAACGGGGCACGATGTAGGGACGGGGCACTACAGATACATAGATACTTATCCTTATACTTACACCCAATTTAAAGGACAGGGCAATGGGATCCCAAGGACAGGAACAAGGTGTCAAGGAATCAAATCCATTGGGGCTCGACTTGGACATGGAAGTTGTAGGGTCTGGAACATTTGGAAACATGGACTGAACCTTCATCAAATGTCTGAACATCAAGGGATAAATGAAATACAATGAACCAAAGCTATGCAGGTATGCTAACATGCAGGATATGGAATTAACTGATACTATGAAAAGGAAGTTTGATACGTCAGTGGAGGGTCGGATACTATATGGTGTGTGTATATGGGACAGAACAGTGTTGCATATGGCTAGTATGCAGAACATACTGCAGTATGTGCAGTTGGTTAATATGCAGGACATCCTACCTAACATGTTGTGCAGTGAAAGATGCAATGCAGTGAAAAGCAACTAAATAGTGAATGAAGATAAGTGAGGGATATGTAAGAAAGTGTATGGTGAATGCAGCTAAGTGTATATATGAGTGAAATGAACTAATGCATACAGTAAAGTAAAAGAAGGCAGGACAATGTACTAAGGATGCAGTGAGCAATGTGTCACTCTAGAAACCAAACTTGAAGGATAGTACCTGTACATATGTGATGTGGTAGGGACATGACTTGAAGTGTTAGAGATCTGAAAGGTGGGTGAATGAGGTGTCTGATACTCAAAGAGTATCAGTCGACTCTCAAATAGGACTGGGGCAGAACTTGTCTATATGAAGGGATGAACAAGGAGTACATGTTGAATGTATAAATATAATGTTCTATATTAGGACTGATCATGAGGATGGTAAGGACTAAATCGTATCCTTATACAAAAAAATTAAAATGCAGTGACTGAATCATGTGGGCAGATGTATCAAGTGATAATGCAACCTAATGGGCATCTGATACTTCTATAAATAGAACCTACATGCAATAATAAGTTTATGGATAGAGCTAATGGTCGGTGCATGAAGATGCATGACATGTCTATTATTAGATGTATGTAGGATGCAATAAAGGGTGTAGGACAAATGAGCAGTGGCTCCACTAGCCATAATCCACAAATCTGAATATTGGGTCATGCAGTGGACAGGGAATGCAGGAAAATGAGAATACAGAGAAAGTTGCAGGACAATATTTGTGCTATGCAAGAATACGAATGATGCACGCTGGACATGAGTGTTTTGATACTATGGTATGTATGCAGTGAATAAGAAGCAGGACAAGTTATGTGTGTGTACTCGACTGACCAAGTGAAGTGTAGTGGAAAGATGTAGGTCACATATGTGATGTTCATTGCTCGACTTAATCAATAAAGGGTCTGAGCATGGGGTGATACTGTGCTGTGATACAATGGATAGAATAATGTATCTAGGGTGATTAGGTTGGAAACAACCTATTACAAATCCCATAAAATAGACTACACAACATTGGGCCAAAACAGTGAGCAACCCACTGTCCCGAGCCTCCCCAAGTCTAAAATAACCTATCAATCAATCTCTAAATCACATGAGACTAGCTCCCACATCATTTACATCATATTACCAACCAAAATAATTAATTACAATTTGATTTAAAGCAATAAAAGTCCTAAGAGACATTTCGTCGAACACTTAATGTGTGTATCCGATATTCTCAGTGATACGTACCTCAAACGAATTCGAACTTGTCCCAAATCCTTTCTAATGCTATGAGGACCCTATATGAATGCATCTACCACAAGAAATGGGAATATTGAATGAGTTTAGAGGTTCTTACCACTCGAGAGATGGATTCTCAAGGAACAACCTAGAATGAGATTTCCTTCCCTTCCAATGGCCAAATTGTTCCAATAGGCTCCCTCCTAGCAAATAGAGGCTTCCTTTCTTCAAAGGAAAGAGATTGCAACTTGTTTGGAGGAATTTGGATTCAATTTGGATGTTGGAGGCAATTGGGGAATAACATAAATTAGGGTTAGGGTTTCTAATGAAAAGGGGGAAGAAGAGGGGATGTGTTGTTATAAATAGCATGGGAAACCTAATGGTGGCCGGCCATAGTAGTGGGCTAGGGTTAGGTTAAGGTGCATTAGTTAAAAGCCTCTCCTATTGTTATTTAAAAGCCTTTTTTTAGAGAAAGGCCCAAAGTGGTTTAATATTTGAGTCAATTAAAAGCCTCTACATGGTATTCTAGATGAATGGAGTCTAACAACATGTCTACATCCTCTAATTAGGTTTCTATGGTCATGGTTAGCCTCTAGTCAAAGTAGTTATAAGGTTTCACTGATTAATGATACTAACACAATGCATTAATTAAAATAACATTAAATTAATCAAAAATTTACTAATGTATATCACTAACATTATATAACCCAATAAATAATAACTAAAATAACCAATTCTAGAAAAAGTTCAAAAATATCCTCATTTTAGAAAAGTGGTGGTTACAATCCTACCCCCCTTAGATAAAATTTCGTCCTCGAAATTTAAGTTGGTCGTGCTCTTCTTAAGGTCATGCCCCCAACAATCATGGTCCAAGAAAACCTTATCTAAATCATAAAAAAAATTTAACAAATATACAGGGTCATGGCATACAATATAAATTTGAGGTCTCATCTAACTAACCATACTATAGCACAAGGCAATTCATAAGGTAACAAAACACACAAGCAATGGTAGGGTGCATCAAATCATATCAAAAGACATACTAAGGTCTAGGTCAAATACTCACCTCCAACTAGGTCTAGTGACTGGAACTCCCTCCTGGAGGTGAGGCTTTGGCTAGGATAGGTGCAGTAGGACAGTCTCGTATCATCTGTGCAGCTGAACCACAAAATAGGCACAACTTTCTCCTCCTCATACAGTCGGACCACACATGCCCAAGCTTCCTATAGTAAGCATAGGTTGGCACTCGCTCAACTGGCCTCTGCTGGACAGGAATCCGAACTGGAAAAGATGGCACAGGCTGAAGGTCTGGGTGCTCTTGAGGCTCTGGGTGGATATTGCTCCTCGTCCTTTTGGGACTAGGCTCTCCTCGAGATTGCACTAGGTCCCACAGCTGTCGGATCCTCTAATTCTACTCCCTCAGGATCTCGATCTGAACTCTTTGTGTCTCCAACACATCTCGGAGGAGTCCAAACATCTGAGCTCCATCAGGGAGCAAACCTCTTGAGAATATGGTATGGGATACCACTCCAGGAAGCAGAGGAGGAGGCGGTGGAAGACTCTCATCTTGGACGAAACTACAGTCCTCTCTTGATTGGCAGGAGATGGAGGAAAACTCTCCGGTGAGGCTACTACCACCTCCTCAACGGCAGGAGGTACAACTACCTCCTGGTCAGCCGGAAGGGTTACTACCTCCTGAGCAATGGGAGGTGGAAGCACGCTCTCAGTCATATCTGAAACTGCAACTGCGTTCGAAGGACGGACTCTGGTCATGGGTACCATACTGGAAATATATAGGGAAAACAAGAAATCATCAAGGGCTGTAAGGTAGGCTATCATTCTACATATTATAAAAACTGGTAACTATTATAAATAACAGACGAATTATCTCTAATGGGTTATTATTCTAATACTAATGCTAACTATCATCTCAAGGATACAAACAACACTACCAGCCATCAAACCATCACACTATGAGAGGACTATAAATGAAATAAAGTTATACAAAGAAACTGAACTAAGGAACTGAAAGTATCCCTACTCCTAAGTTAAGTGATGATGGAATATAATTATATAATAACAAAAGTAAATTATAGAGATGATATGTTAAGAACCTTCTCAAGATACAATCTAATAATCATACGCGTCTATCCATGAAGGCATGAATGGAAGACTCAAGGGAAGACTCCTAGCTCCCTCCTACCACTTAAGTATCTGTTCCTTAGCGGGCGCTTCATACTCATGGCACTGCTACTGCGAAAGCCCCTACTGCCGAGTCCTCGCTTGCCTCTGACTCTGATCCCTCTGATTCGGGTTCTTCAACCGCCGATGATGCTTACTGTCCTCGTAGCCCACTAAAGCTAGGAACCCTCTTTCTTTTTCTCTGTCTCCCGCACGTGTATCGGTGGCTGAACCGCAACTGCTAGTGATGGGACGGAGAAACCCTATTGGTTCTCTCTCTCCAATTAGGAGAGGCTGATAATAAATCGTTTCAGATGCTATTCCCCGCCCAGCCATCGGAGAGAGGAACTGTCCTAGCTGAGCCGCTACGCTCCTCGATTCAAGAAGGGAGATAGAAGCAGAATAAAAGGTTAGCAACGTACGAATGTTTTCCAAGCGAGCCATGGGAGTCTTCCAAAATCATGATACTCAGAAACTTTGCCATACTAGCTGCGATAAATGATAGATTCCATAACTGGGGTATGCACCTCTATAATCATGTCGTTTAGAATCCTCGTTATGCCGACTAGTATAGGTGTGAGTAATTCTAAATTTCATAACTATGGTATATACATCTGAAGTCAGGTCTCTACGTTTCTGCCATGCCGGCTAATATGGCTGCGATAAACTCCAGGCTCCATAACCAAGTAGACGTTTTACTTTTCCTGTTATTCCTGTCAACATATGTTACCATAAGATACCGTAACTCAGGCCATAAAATCCATCTCGATATAAAAATCAAAATCAATAATGATCCATCAAAAATCTAATTCAATAACAAGTAGTAAGGGTGAACAGAAACAAGAGGAAGGGATTTCAAATTGAAGTTCAAATAAGATTCTCAAGGGTCGTCCCAGGAATCTCTCAAGAAATTCTAAATGGGATTGAGTATCCTCTCATTCTAATAACCTATTTGCTATATCCTATCGCAGGCTCGCAGTAGTATAACTAAGTCGTTGTGCCACCACGACATCGCATCAATACGAATCTCGACCTGTATGGGCCACCACTATGGCAACAGGCATGTTTTGGCAGCAGCAGGGATCCTGCTCTATATATGCAGCAGGGCATGCCCTGGCTTGCTTTGCTTGTATTAGCAGGCATATGGCAGCAGAGAAGATGCCTTGCAAATTGTAACAGTTACACTAGCAACATTGTACAAGGCAATGCATTTGACTTAGAAAGCTATATGTGTTTTGGCTTGGCTTGGGGAGAGTGTTATCCTATTGGTGTTCCCTTAGGTAGTTAGAAATTAGAGAGTGTTATGGCATGGTGCAATAGGATAGGTTTTTGGTATATTTTGGATATGGGTATAGGTAATGCATATAGATAAGGGTTAGGGTACGGGAATATTGAGATGTATTTAGCATGTAGGGCTAGGAGTATAAGCATGGTATGGTATAGTAAACTATAGAGTATCATAGCATGATATTTTGATATAGGTAATATGATTGGTAGTGGATAGAGTCAAGGTATTAGGTTTTGCCTTGGTAATAGGGTATTGGTTGGTTCATAGGTAATTAGGCAATGACTAAATATTAATATAGGTCAACCTAACCTAGTTTAATCTTGATAATTGATTAGAATTGACTATGGTTTGACCAGGCTTGACCAGTTGACAAAAGTCAACTGTAAGTCAAAGTCAACCTAGTTTTGACCTGGATTGCATATCATTCACTAGATATCCATGAATAACTTACTGAAACACCAATTTAACATGTATATCTCATATCTAGGTTCTTGTAACTCCATTTCGGGCCTCGAATCACATTTATTGTTCAGGACGACAGACGAGTACATTCTCTGATAGTTTTTATTTACTTGATGATTATTATGATTTAGCTTCTAGTATAGTTCTATTTTGATTCTCTGTCACAACACGAATTGGTATTCTGGATTCATTCGCTTGCGACACATGTATTTGACTTGTCTAGCCCCTACTACTGGAACCATTCACAAGAACCACCTACTCGAAACATCTACAAGCATCATTTACTTATGGCTAGACTCGTACTCATTTTATGTGTCGGGAAACTACTCGAGTAAACATGTAAATATTTCCAATCATACAAAAATCACCCTTACAAGAAAGATAGCCGTCACATGCTAGGCCAAGCGTACGACATGTCGTATACAACAAGAACCACTCCTACAAGCAAGATAGTCGTCGCCGTTAGGCCAAGCGTGCGACGTGTCGTATTCAATAAGAACCACCCTACAAGCAAGATAGCCATCATTGCTAGGCCAAGCGTGCGACGTACCATATTCAACAAGAACCACAAGAAAGATAGTCGTCGCCGCTAGGCCAAGCGTGTGACGTGCCATATTCACTACTCGTCTAATCGTTACATGTCGAACTCGGTATTTCAAAATACACTGGATCAGTGTCTTGTACTAGATTCACATTGTCCCATGTTTTACATATTGGACTCGCATCACATTGTTCTAGTTTAGCTATTTCTATTTACAGTCTTCATTGCCATGCTCTCCTGATTCACTATGTTACTTTCCTTGTCTTAGCTGTTGATTCTATTTCATTACATGTCTCAACTTTTCATGATTCATCAAGTATAATTGTCTATAACTGCTTTATAGTTTTTATCATTTATTTGGAACTGCTAGAGGAGATGTGCTCGTTCCATCCTGACTGGATATATTTTTAAAATTTTTGTCCAGAGGATACGTGCCTACCTGCTATGGATCCGAGGAAGGAATAACTACCTTGGGTCCAGATTCTCAGGAGTGACCGAGAGACTAGTTTAGTGGACTTTTTTAGATTCTCTGTTTGAACTTGACTTATAATAAGTGGAGATTTTGACATTGTATTTGAGATTTGTTTCATATATTATTTAGTTGTTGTTTGTTAAATCTTTATAGTTATTTAGATTTCTTTGATATCTATCGTGCTTTAGACTGTGATTGAGTATTATCATACCTTTATACTTGTCCTCCATTCGGAGTTGAGATCATTGACAGGTATATTATATCATTGTGTGAGTTGTTAGTTAGCGACCTAGAACAACGTTCTACCGTCGATTCTGCAGCGTAGGCTGGACGTTATTACGCACTTGTGCCCCTATACTGGGTGCGGGACGTGACAGACCTAAGCGGGCACTACATGAGTGGGCATGGGAGCGACCGCAATCGTAGGCGAAGACTCGTCGACACTCTCGGCCACCCATCCTGATTATCTAGATTAGTCGTCTCAGTTTGTAGACGCAGAAAGACAGCTAGTACAAAGACACATGCTTAATATCGTAATGTGTTAAAACTAATCTAGGTTGTTTCATATAATCTAACTTATAATATGAATTCTAATAAATGTTATTCTAACTTCCTTGTAATTTAGATTCGAAAAAAAAAAACGTCATATTCAACACATGGAAAAAAATACAATCTTTTGTCCGTACCGTGTTGATACTGAAAATGTTCTAATGTATTTTTATCTTCACATTAGACGTTGCACTTTATCTTGATATTTCAATAAGAAATTACATGCTGACTATAATGAAATTAAATTTAGTAAAAAAAAAATTAGTAGAAATTACGCTATGACTGCCATCCTTAATTATGTGCTGACTGCACTTCATCATGATATTTCTATATATCCACCTTTGTTGTGGTTGATCTCTCGACTGGACCTACACACGAAGAATGTCGCCACCTGACAGTCAAATATTATTTAAAATTTTGAAATTGTGCAAGTCCTTTAGATGCTTTCTTGATTGTGCTACTCGGAGATCCGATACCAACTGCTACCTACCTATATGGACGCTGGTCGGTTCTCTTTTCCAGTCAACTCGACAAATAAAAAGAAAAAAAAACTAATCAGCAAGAGTAAAAGTATATTGTAAATGAGGAAAACTTATTTATTGCAGGTAAACTAATAAGTTCGTTCAATTCTAAAGCAACTGAAAAATACACACAAAAACTTAAAATTATACTTAAATGTATAAAAAAATAATTTAAATTTCTAAAAAAATTTAAAAATTTTAATAAATTATTTGCCTTCTAATAATAAAAAATTTAATATTTTGGTCCGAAACTGTCGATTTCAATACTCATAGAAAGGGTCGGGTCGGATACCGATTCTGCTACCAGTACTCACAGGTTTCTAATTTCAGCTAACGTATAGGTCACTCGTTGAATAACTGTGGCCTACTCTTCTTTAGAATATCTAACAATATTTGGTGCCTACAATATAATCGATTTGTAAAGCACCTCACCAATTGCATATTGCAAGCTTGTTATACTCGGAAAAAAAAAAGAATCAAAAGATGGTACTCCAAAATATAATCAGGTTCACTTAGAAATTGTGTCGAGAAATTAAGTTGGACGCAAATTGGTCCAGTAGAGTGACCCACTTGGTCTCCGTGGAGAAACATGAAATTTTCCTGGGGCCACTAATAAGCACCGATCGCCTTCTCACAGTCCGTCGACACCTTTTTTTCTTGTGGTTGATATTGGACCTATACCATTCTCCTGCGTTCGCCTGCACCTTGTTAGCAATTTGAACAAACGGAAAAACTTCTTGTGGTTGATATTGGTCTCATGTAACTGTTGCTCGCTTGTTTGGACTCGGGAAAAATAAAATTCTTGGCGAAATTTCGGGTCGATTGTTCGGTCAATGTACGCAACATTGACTTGATTCGTGGAGCTCGATCGACGTACCGAGTTCATGCATGTTGTGCTGAGAAACCGTGCACGTACACTGCAAGGTGATTTAATAATAGTCCGTAACACTATTTTCTGAGGGCATCATAAAAGTGGACTATAGGCCTCTTATTTGGACTATTGGCCTAAGAGGCGTGTATTTAGATTGAAAAAAGAAAATCCATCATATTCAACACGTGGTAAAATACAATCCTAAGTTCGTACCTCTCTTGGTACTAGAAATATTCTAATGTATTTTTATTTTCACATTAGAGGTAGCACTTCATCATGACATTTCTATAAGAAATTACGTGCTGACTGCAACGAGATTAAATTTAGAAAAAGAAATTAGTACAAATAATGTGATGAGCGCAATACTTAGAACTTAGAAATTATGTGACCATGACTGTTATATCCATATTTGTTGTGGTTGATCTCTCGATCGGAGCTACACTCCAACTGGGTTAGCAAATGAGAATTGGTTGTGAGCAATTGCATCGCCTAATTATACACTCATTGACTAAAGTTGGACTCGGAGATCCATTTGTCTTTGATTTTGGATGCCTCCAGTAAAAGTCAGATTGGGAGGAGTTGTCGTGGCGGCACCTAATTATACACGCATTGTATTTGTGATTGCGATGTTCGAGATTTAGATTGAAAATTATAGCTTATAAGAACATCTCCAATAGTGATTTCTAAAATTGAGTTCTTATTCTACTTGGCATTGTACTTTAAAGAAATTTTTATCCTAGTTGGAAGAGTTTCTATATAGAAATTGTAGACATACAAAAATGCTCTCCAATGGTTCTCCATTTCTATCATTGTGTCACATAGTAAAAGGACCAATTTAATGGTGTGGGGCCCAATAATAATTGTCAAGAGAGAAGAATTTCTATGAGAGTTTCTACATGTAGAAACCCTCCTAGAAAGTTTTCATCCTACCACCTAGGATAGAAATGATGATAGAAATCACCATTGGGAGAAGTTTTTTCTAAAATGGATTTCTTCCATAGAAATAGGGAAGATAGAAACCCCCACCTTATTGTTGAAGACGATGCATTCCATTGGGAGTGGAAGAGTCGTTGCAACCCCACTATACCACATGCACAAAGGAATTATACTGAAGGTGTATCCTCAGGGCTCGTTTGGATCAAGTTTTTGTATTCCTAGGAATAGGTTTTCAATTCATTTTCCATGGAAAAGGAATTCAACATTTCTATACCCATGTTTGGTTAGATTGGGAATAGTTAGTTCAAATTTTTTAAAAATTTCATCTCTATGTTTGGTTTACAAAGGAATAGAAATATTAATTTATTTAGTTTTTCTTTAATACTCTTTAATTAATTTTATGATGATTTACATGTTTGGGATAGAAGTTGAAAATTTGAAAATAAAAGAGAGTATTACCGTCCAAACAAAATAGCCAAACATCATTCCTAGGAAAGCAAATCTATTCCCAAGGGGGGGCTTGATTTCAAGCGTATTTAAGTACCTGTAGTATTAACAAGTTCGCTCAACTTTATTTCAAGCTTGATTTCAAGTTCACTCAACTTTATTTCAAGCGTATTTAAGCTTGATTTCAAGCTTAATGAACTCGATTTCAATTTAGTTAGGTTTGAATTCAAGTACCTGTAGTATTAACAATTTATTTATAAAAATTTAATTAAAAAAGTTTCTTAATATCAATTATTAAGGACATAAATATATAATGCTCAAATATATATATATATATATATATATATATATATATATATATAAAATATATATATATATATATATATATATATATATATATATATATATATATATAATTAGAATTCAATAAAGAACAAACGAGCTTCTAACAAGCTCCTAAACGAGCTTCTAAACGACCCAACTCACAAGCTCATAAACGAGCCAGCTTGCCAGCTCAAACGAGCCGAGTACTTCTAAGCTTGAGCTTGGCTCGTTTATTAAACGAGCTCGAAAATGAAGCTTGAGCTCAGCTTATTTAGTAAACGAACCGAGCTCAAACGAGCTTTTACCGAGCCGAGCTTCGAGCAGCTCGCAAACGGCTTGGCTCATTTGCAGCCCTATATTTGGATTGTGCAAGTAGATTTAAAATATTCATCATATTCAACACATGGGAGAATACAATCCTTAGTCCGTAGCCCTGTTGATACTAAAAATGTTCTAATGTATTTTTCACATTAGAGGTCGCACTTCGTCTTGATATTTTTGTAAGAAATTACATGTTGACTACAATAAGATTAAATTTAGTAAAAAAAAAAATTAGTAGGAGTTACATGTTGACTACAATTAGATCAAATTTAGTAAAAAAAATTAGTTTGGAATTATGTTTGAATGTAATCCTTAGAAATTATGTGCTGACTGTACTGTTGAAATTATTCAATAATATGGACCACACATGTAAAATTAATTGTGTTGGACTATCTAAACAATTAAGCCAAATTAAAGTGGTCTATTTAAAAAATTAGCTTAAAGCACTACAAGAAAATGTATGTTCAACGACATAAGCAATATGTAGCAGAAAGTTAGATTTGTGTCGCCAAAACATTTTTGCGACATATCTGGCTATGTCGCATACATGTCGCCGTAACCTTGTCTGAAAAAGTCTTTGACGACGTGAAATAACACGTCGCAGAATGTAAGCACATTTGACGACATGTTATATTTTTATTTAAAATAACTTTTGGCGACATGTCTTGTTTGTCACAGAAAGATGATACTTTGACAACATAGCACATGTTGCTAAATATCTAGTTCATTATTTTATTATTATAAAAATACTTCCTGGTACATGATTTTATGTCATGAAAGCTAATGTAGCCCAATATAAATACACTTCCTGCTACACAATTTAATGTCGCGAACGCTAATGTAGCAAAATAAAAATACACTTCCTACTACACAATTTGATGTTGCAAAAACAAATTTATATTTTTTATATTTATTTATATTATTATTTTTGCAACAATTTTTCAACATAAATGTATAAGTCTTATTTTAAAAATAACCTACAAACATTGAAATTTATATTCAAAGAACTTGAGAAAAAATAACAAGTTATTGTGAACACAACATAATTGCAATAGAATATCTTCAAACATTTCTTCACAAAATAATCCAATAATGTAATACTTTAACAACGTCAAGTAGCCATTCAAAAAATACGTATTGTATTCCACAAACATATTATATTCCAGCTTAGACAACTATAGTGTAAACTAAAACATATGAATTGAATGTCTTCCCCAAAAAATTAGCCTATAATAGACCTTATGATATGAATGTCTTCCCCCAAAATTGATTTGTTGTCTATGTGATCCTGCAAACAAACATAAAAAATTGTAAGAAAAACAAAATATATACTAAAAGAATGACAGGTTTAAGGGACTTATATGCAAAAAGATCTACACACATATATATACACATTATCATGTATATCTAGTACAGGTTTACACACACAATTTTTATATATATATAATAAAACAATAACATTAGATTTGCAGAAACATAATAGAATATCATATCATAATATGTCAAGATGTATACTACAAGATATTCGATCTGTCATAAAGATATCAGTCATAAAGATATCAGAAGAAACGACTCACCTAGTATCTCTCAGGTGATTCCTTCCAACATTGATCTGACAAAAGTAACCCACATCTCAACAACACCGCTTGGACCTTTTGAGGTTTCTGGTTATGTGCCTTAATTTGTTGTTGTTGTTGTATCACAAGTTGTACACACTTCATACTCTATTTTCTTGATGAATACTAGAATTTTCAACTCCGATACTCCATAACCAATCCCCACCTTTCACTCCAAACCCTCTACCACATTTCCAACTCCAATACTCCCTAACTTACATTTCCCCCATACTCTACAACTGCTTTTGCATTTCTAGCCTCTACACTGGCATGCAGGCAAAAAAACTGTACTATTGCCTTTACACTGACCCAGGACTTGCACATTGATAGCCTCCATAACCATACTCATTTGCACTAAATAGAATTCCAAGTGAAAATATAGTCCAGACAAAAAGATAAATCATTGTTGTTAATCTTGAGGTAACTTTCTGAAGTATCTAAACATAAGTTGTGTAGAAATATCAAACTAACAAAAATCAATACATGTAGTACGGATGAAGAACATGATTATAAATAATCATTCTTATTAATCATGTTATGTATGTAAATAGGATATCTATATTAACATTAAACACTAATTACTTGTGTTCGACAGAGTTATCGGACAACCATTTTTTCAACTTGGCAACTTCATCTTCGAGATATTTTCTTTGTTTTTCCTCCCCTAGCAGTTTTTGTTGTGAAATTCTGACCTCTTCCTTTAACAATTTTATAAAAGAAGATATCTCATAACTATCAAACTTATATGCAAAATGTTACTACATGCATAACTGGTTGGATACAATTGGTGGACTCTTGATGCGAGCAAAGATATATAAAAATGGTGAACTCTTGATAAAAGCCCATATGAATATTGGTGGATACAATTGACTAAAAGTCTAGCCTAGTATGTACAATATACTCGAGCTCGTACATGCCAAGCTCGAGAAGACTGCAATGCAGCCCTAACTAGAATTATTTAACCTGTCATGTGTAACAGGAAGAACTTAGTTGTCATGCAGATAATTATATTCATAAACCATATATACACAGCAAATGATATTTAAAATGAGTGGACTGCAAGATATGCTAGTCCAATCGAGTTAAGGGGATGTATCCTCAAAACCAATAAACGAAACTTGAGAGCACCAAATTTCTAGTAAAATTATTCAGGGAAAACATAACAATAGACTGTTATGTAGTTTCAAGCTGACTACTAGTAGTAAGCTGATGATCACTATTGCTCAAAATTTGACTGCCCTCAAAATGGATATAGAAATAAACAAATGAACCCACATACAAGGATTTTTTTAAAAAAAAAAACTGAGGACTTAGCCCAAAAACCTCTTACTTCTGAAGTAAGAACCAATTATAACTCAAAACATTCTCCACTCTCAGATAAAACCAGAGAAGCTTGCAAACATAAGTAGCACTTGCCTCTTTGTTTTGAGGAATATAACCATTAAGCTTTGTGTTACTAAAAAAGTCAGGATGACTAACATCAATATCTTGGTGACTGCAAACAAAATAAATATAGGTGAGCCTCTAATGAGTTAATTTTCCCGACTCGTATACAAGAATATTATTACATGATATATAGAATGTTAGAAATTCGAAATGATCAACATTTCAGTATGGATATTGATTTGCAGTCCAAATGCTTCTGCAAGTGTCTGCATAGAATAGCTTGAGAACTATGATAAAAGAAAATGTTACTGGTGGACGACATGTACGATGAGGATTTATGTTGACAACATTTCGTTCCATTGAGGACTCGAGCGAAGTGTCTCATAGACCTCCTTGACAAACTTTTGCCCCTCGAGACATCGTGGGAGGGGTGATTAGGGAACATCCGGGGCTTCCTATCATAACTCCAGTGTTTTCAAAACTAATTTTAGTATTGGATCCTATCTAAATATATTATTCATTTCCTGAGAAAGTAAAAAATTTCAAAACGAATTTTAGTATTGGATGTGTCTTGAGCACAACTCCATTGTTTGGAAACACGTAATGTAAGCAACTTGTTGGAACACAACATGGCAAAACAGAATTAAAATGCAGGCCAGAATAGCAAAATCATTTGAACTGTTAGTGCCGGTAGTGTCAACCACTCAAATACTATATTGAACATGTCATGTAGAATTGGTGTATAAAGTCCAATAATCGACTTCTAATCTTTAACATCTAGATAATTAAAAGGTTATAAATAAGCAAACAAAATATATTACCTGCAATGCTATCTTCTTCAATTTGTTCATTGCTAAGAACTGCTTCAGACGTGATAAAACAATATAAGCTAAAGGTTTGCCAGGTGCCATTCCAGCATCAACAATCCATGGGTGGCCTAGCATAATGCCATGAACAATTTTATTTTCAAAGAGAAACATGGTAGGAACCTGTAACTAGCTCCTTATAACTAAAAAAGGCTTATAGGAACTATGACAATCAAAATACACACAGAGAATATCATGAACTTTAAATCGCTTCCTTGGATTGCGGTTCAACATCTTGCGTATTAGGTCTTTAGCACTATCAGAAATGCAAGGCCAGGTTATGATTCAAAATCCAAAGGCCCTTACAATATATGATGCTTTGGAGGATATACGCAATACTAAAATTGTAAAAATAAAGAATCCAAATGATGCCATGCTTGACCAATAAATTATCACGGGTTAAATTACCTACTTAAAAGGAAGGAACTTACTTAATAAAATGTACACAATGACCCCATCACTCCATACATCTGATTTTGGACCATAATACTTACGTAGTACCTCAGGCAATACAGCCTCCCAACTACATTAGAGAATACCTCACCTGAAAGTTATCTAAATTAGTCAACTCAATGCCGTGCAATGCAATATTACTTCCTACAAATTGCAAAAAATCACAAAATAACAGCTTTTAACTCTGATTCAACATGATATGAAATTTAGTACCTACAATTAAACTAATGAATTTATGTTGTATCCATGGGATTGACCATTCAGAACTTCCTAAAGTTTGTACGACTAGGGATAGATAAACTTCAAATGTCTCTTAGAAAGTAAATTTGCAATTGATTTGAAAACTGGCATAGAGAATGCACATAATTAGAGAAATACATTCATAGCCCTCATTTTTTCCAATAGCAACTTCTCCTAAGAATCTGAAGTCAAGCACATGGCTAGTTCCAAGGGAAGTTCCAATCATGGTTCAATATCGGAATCGGTATCGAACTTTTTCTATGAGTATCGAGACCGGTGGTAGCGACAATATAGGTGGTTTCAGATATAAGTATCAATTTTTTTTATCATAAATAAAATAATTACGTACTAAAAATTTAAAAAAATATATGGTATAAAAAGATCGATCGATACGGCAAATGTGGTACAAAAAGTAGCAATTGAATATGCATAATATCGTAAATAAAACATTTATAAAGAAACAAGAAGTAACAAACCCCAACCAATTTGCAACATCTAGCCCCAACCAAAACCACTTCATGGAAATCATGGGATGAAAGAAGCAACTGAATATGCATAAAATCCCAACCAACTCGACGTAGCAAACCCGAACAAATTGGCAGCAGTATAGCCCCAAAAATACCAATTATGAAGTACAAAAACTGCTTAGCAACCCCAACCAATAATCAAAACCAACCCCAAAGTACTATATCAGTATAGTAACAATCAAACTGCAGAAAATATAAAAATTGTAGCAGTATAGTAAGATAGTAAGACAACAAAACCGATTTACTCTACTAAAATAGACATCATCAAAGTGGTACATGCATAAACTGCCATATTACGATAATGAAAACACAAGTACTAAAATAAGCCAGCTAGAACCATCCCAACAACAAGAATTAATACAACATATATATTTGGATAGTAGGATACCATTAGAAACAACTTGGCTCAAAGGAATCACCAGTACAAAATGTAGGATACCATTACCAACAATAAGAATTAATCCAACATATACGTTAGGAACAAATGTAGTATACCATTACAAAGCAAGAAGCTCTGTTCTTGGTTATCTGCAGCTTCACTGGCAATAAATATTTCTACTTCTTCCCTAGCAATATCTTTAAAAAGCAAAATAAGTAAACTTCAAATGACACAATAACTGAGTACATCCTCAAGCACGTCAAAATAATTATTTCAAAACTTAAAGAGTACATCCTTATGTTGAGACCTGTATTGGAGTCCAGCTACAAGTATTTATTCACTAATGATGGTGATGATGAGTTCAACTTCAAATGACACAATGTCATTAAGAAGAAACTGAAATAAAACTTGTCTGCTTTCTAATTTATCAAGCCTAATTTCCTCATTAGCAAGAACATGCGCATAACTTAACTTAGCAAGCTATGTGTTTACCTAAGCTAAAAGGCAAAACACAATATAAACACAAAAGATAGTCTATAATCCTCTTCCATGATAAATTTTTGTTGTAGAAAGAAAAAAAAAATTCAAAATCCCAACATGAAACCTATGAATTTCACGAAAAAGCGTGATTTTCCATTTTTCTTGCAGAGTCTTTATTGTGCATACAAATACAAGTCTGCTGATGCACTTCACTAAACAATTAAACCTACTCATCAATAAATTCCTTTCACGGTCAATGGAATCATGATGTAATGGCTCCAATCAAACAAAGCAAATATATGCATATGAAGATGGGGAAATTTTCCCCAGCAATTGCTTTAATGGTAATTAAAAAAATAAAAATCAAACCCTAACAAAATAAAACCCTAATTTGAAGCAGAGGAAAATCATTTGAGAGATAGAAACCTTAACAAAATCAAACCCTAATTTGAAGCAGAGGAAATCAAGTCCCAACATATACATATAATAAAAGCCAACAATATTCTGAACCCTCATAAATTTTACCTACTAAAAATATTAGGGCAAGAAACTCACGGTGAATGGCGGAGGGAACCTCTCGTTCGAAGTTCACGATGGATATGGAGGAGGGAACCTCTCGATCGACGGCGCGCGCGCGAGAGATGTCCGCGGGAGAGAAAGTGCGCGCACGAGAGAGAGAGAGAGGGGCTGCAGAGAGCAAACCTAACTCTGTTCGGGTTTTTTGAGTTGTGGGTTTTTGTTTGATATGTTCTTTTTGTTTTATTCAATTAAAAAAATATAAAAGGTTTTTCCCCGACATAGGCACACGTCGACAAAAAAAATTAGTGCCTTTCGGCGACATATGGACGTCGCCATAAATAGATAATTTTTTGTGGAGCTGCTATTTGGCTTCCCTCCAGAAAAATTTGTATGGATTATGCGACATGCTAAAATTCATGTCGCCAATACATGTAAAAATTAATTTTTAGGGACATAAAAGATCCTATGTCGCTAAAACGTGTTGCTAAAAAATACAATTTCTTGTAGTGAGGGTATAATTGTCATGTAATTAATGTGTAGATACCGGAGATAAATCTAATTTGATGATGGGCCAAATTAGAAATATCAAAACATATAAATATATGTATTCATTAGGGTTATGGTCCCCAACTTATACGGCCACCAAAAAAAAAGATTTTCTCTTTTTTCCCTTCTGCATCCCCATCAAACAGAAAGAGAGGGACAAAGGGTTCGGATTCTTCTTTGTCATTAAGGGTCGTAGCAAGTTGAAAGATCGAACCCCATAAAAGGACGACTGATTCAAGATCCATCAAGTCTAGCAATGGATTCAGGTACGCTTCCGCAATTTAATTTATATTCTTCATCTCATGAATCGATAGGGTACAATAAATTACCAACAAGTGGTATCAGAACCTCCCTTGTTTGATTCATGAGTTTGAAGTTTTTAGATTCAATTTTTGCTGATATTCAGAAATCCTAGATTGTTAGATTTAATTTAATTAGAGTTCCAATTGTTCGATCAATTTTTTATGAATTTAGCAGTTTAGATTCCTCGTCATCCTTCGATACCTTCTGCTTGAAGGTCGTCGGTTCCTTTCTCATTGAGGAAAACTTCTAATTTCTTTCTCCGATTTACTGACCGTGAAATAATTTATACGAACCTCAGTACTTTTCTCATCATATGATTTTCATTTTTTTATTATTATGATTTGAACCAACGGAACTGCTGATTTGTATAGAGAATCACCATACTCGGATAAGGCCATGGAGTTTGACCAAAACATAAAGTAAATTGCTAATTGGAGTTGGTGATATTTTAGTATAAAGAAAAGATGTGCAAATCACCACACACAAAAATCTAGATGGTTAACGATAGTAAATGGCTTTAACCCATGGCAACATATTATCCACCATACGGCCTATGCATCCACTACTAGCTTTATGATGTGTTTTGGACTTTTGGTTCTCTTAAAAATTGGATTGTAGGCTTTGGCTATTAGTGTTTAATTTCCAGCATGTGGTAGGAGACTGTTATGGATTTTTTTTTTTATCAAGTGCAATTTTAGTTTTGATTCTCCAACTCACGTTGCATAATGAATTAATGTGTTGGATATTATTATATATTGATACAACTCTCCAGCAGTCCTTAATTACTAAAGTCACAAGGATGAATATATTATCTTGTGGTACATGATTATGCACCTGTTATTAATGATTCGTTGGCAAATTTAGAAGAAGTGAAAGCAGCGATGGTAAGTTTGTTTAATTAAAGCACTTCGTTTTTTGTGAATTATTTTTGATGTTGTTGAAATATTTCGACTTGTGCATATTCATTATATGGAATATTGATCTTAGAAATTATTTGGTGCAGTAAATACAATTTGTCATTTTTTTTTTGTATTTACAGTGGCGATCTAATTGATTCGATTAGATTTAAAATATTTAATGACATTTTATGTCAAAACTTTCGATCATGCAAAAAGATTCGCATGCTTATGATTATTTTATTTGAGTAATAATCTTATAAATATGCATGTACATACCATTTTTGGACATGATTAAATTTTTGTAAAATTTAGTCAACATTCAAATTTTTGTTGCCTTTTGTGACTAGCAATAGTTGCCTAATATTCTAAATAGACTCAGTGAAACAAGATGTCTTCAAAGTTACCTCTCTTGCATAGATAGTCTATAAGGGATGTTGGATATTTGTGTGTGTAAATTCATGCGAGTATTAGCCGGCCCAAAGGAAGGTTAATACTTAGCCGAATTGCACACATACCTGTGGTTGGTGATAAATGTGTGACAATTATACGGTTTACATGTGAATAATAACCCGATCCAAAGATAGGCTTATTATTTGACATGACTTATTTTCAACGTTTGATCATTACACCAAGAGTACCACTTGCAGTTAATATCACTGTCTAAAGACTTGATATTAATGATGTACTAGGTATCTTGAGATGGGGTTCACCATTATTTGAATTTGTTTGACTATCTTTTATTCTTTGGTTATTAATTAGATCATATTTGTTTATTTATTTTTGTTCTCTTTTCAGTTAATGTTGCTACAATATCTGTCAATACGAATTCAATTTCCATGCTTAATGGGATAAATTTTAAGGACAAAAAGAAAAGAAATTGTAACCCCACTTTTCTGAAATTTATAAATAATACTATTTTCCTGATATTTTAAAATTTTGGAGAATAATAATAATAATTATTATTATTTATTTGAGAAAGTTATTTTCCTAAAAAATTAAGTTGGCATATTTTTATGTGAATGAATTTTTGGTTAAACTTTGATTAGAGATTAATGATTTTTCTTTTCTAGTATGCTCTTATTATAGGTTATAGATTTCATCTTCTATTTTCTCTAGTTAAACAATTAATTGGGTTGATGATGGGCCCAATTCACTTTGGGCTTGTCATAGGAATGTTGGTTATATAATTTAAAATTTTATTATATTTTCCCTCCAAACTTTTAAATTCTTAAATTTGAATTAGCAAGTTTGTTATAACTAACTTAGTGGTCCCCACTTATTTTTTTAAATTTCTAACTGATTTTTTTATCAGATCCTGCAAAAGTGAAAAGGAAGAGAGGGTTTGTGTAAATTTTCTAGAGCAGGAAGGGCCATTGTGCAAACTGCCTTGAGCGGGAGGGGCTAAGTGCAAATTTGCACTTTTAATATTTATGTGAGATTGTAAGAACAGAGAGTTCTCATTCCTTTTCATTCCAGAGTTTGAAAACTCATATGTGCTCGATCTCTCTTTCACTACCAAAATACAGTAAATTAGCGACGGACAAATAGCGACAGAAATTTTCAGTCGGCGTTAGCGACGGCTTCGTGGCCGCTCGCCGACGGATTACCGACCACACGCCTTTACATTTTTATTTTAATTTTAGGGGGGGGGAAGGTTGCACATCCGTCACTAGGGTGTCGGAGATATAGCGACGGAAGGCCAGTCGTCGCTACTCAGTCGATTATTTGGCGGGAATTGTGTAGAGAATTGGCGGAACATTTCTTCGACTACGTAGCGACGGATATTCAGTCGGCAAGTATCAAAAATTGCGACTACCGGGCGACGGGCTATAAGCCGTCGCTAGTCCGTCGCTAAATATACGTTCCAGACTTTAAATGAAACGGCGGGGGGAACTTTTCGCATTTCCCCCAAATTCACTCTCTCTCCTCTCTCTCTCTCTCTCTCCCGCGGCTTCGGTGATCGGCGTCATTGTCGGCGTCGGCATCCTCTCCTCTCTCTCTCCCGAAGGTAATCCCCTCTCTCTCTCTCTCTCTCTCTCTCTCTCTCGTGGTGTCGTATAGGGGCAGCGCGGGGGCGGCGGGCTTGGGGCGGGGGCGTCGGAGGCTGGGCGGCGGGCTTGGGGCGGAGGCGTCGGAGGCTGGGCGGCGGGCTTGGGGCGGGAGCGTCGGGGGCTGGGCGGCGGGCTTGGGGCTGGGGCGTCGGGGGCTGGGCGGCTGGCTTGGGTCGGGGGTTGGGTGGTGGGCTTGGGGCGGGGGCGTCGGGGGCTGGACGGCGGGCTTGGAGCTGGGGCATCGGGGGCTGGACGGCTGGCTTGGGTCGGGGGCTAGGCGGTGGGCTTGGGGCGGGCGCGTCGGGGGCTGGGCGGCGGGCTTGGGGCTGGGGCGTCTGTCGCGACCCGCACCCTGATTAGGGGCACGAGAACGTGGGTACGTCCAGCCTACGCCGCAGTGTCGGCGGTAGAACGCTGTATAGGTCATCTATAACATCTAACATCTAACAATAAGATATATAAACCTGTCATCTCCGCACGGAGGTATAACATAACATCTTAACTCTATATCTCAAACATAAGTCTAGGAAAGATAGAGCATGATATGGAATCAGATGAAAGAAAGAAACTGAATATAAATAGAGTTATCACACCACACAAAGTAGATGTCCAACACAAATAAGTACAAGACCTGAAATGTAACTAAGTCACAACTAACAATCGGAACAATCCGATACAAAATGAAAACTATAAACACTAGACTAGACTAGGCACCCTCTACTGAGCTAGATGCTCCACAGGCTCCTAAGGTCACCCTTATGTGTCCCATAGAAGGTAGGACAGTCACCATCATCATCTATAATATTTTCAACAGGTCCAGTCAGGACAGGAACGAGCACAATACATCTCACGCAGTTCATATCATGTTGGGAAATATAAAGCATGCAAAGAGTAAGATACATGGACTGTAAAGAAATATATATAAAAACGAGAGAGATTTGATAACTGGAAATATCTATATATATGATAAGTAAGAACTGTAGGTAACCTGTGATTTAGAGCATGAGATGGTTATATAAACGGGTTAGGACAATGCAAGGGTAACTCCATCATACGTGAGTGTACCATGGACATATGCATGATTTCACAAGATTTCACAAGATGGAAATTTTGATCACATAACCATTTCCTACTCACCCTCCCCAATCAATACACAAGGATCCAGTCAAGTTACGTTACCTTGCACAAGAGGTTTTTATTATGTTTGCTCACGTGATCATGAGAGTACAA
The DNA here is from genome assembly GCA_029216955.1 of Iris pallida. Classification (NCBI taxonomy): domain Eukaryota; kingdom Viridiplantae; phylum Streptophyta; class Magnoliopsida; order Asparagales; family Iridaceae; genus Iris; species Iris pallida. Next base: position 16,166,644 of record JANAVB010011399.1, read on the forward strand.
GATTGCACAAGAGTATACATGAATAGAGGTGTACATAAAATACAAGATGTTCGTGAAAAGCACATGACAACTGTATTTGATGCACCCTGAGGGGGATAACATCGCATGACAAGATCCATATAGTACCAATCCTTGATAATAACGTGACAGCATCATGTAAAGTAATCTAGAGCAAGAATATAAATCCTAACAAGTATGAAATGATCAGAGAATGTACTCGCTTGTCATCATGTATGACTGATATGAATAGATGTCCGAACTGGTGTCACAGAGTCCTATTTAGAGTAAAACAGGTCACAATATATCTACAATGGTAAAAATAGAGTATACAATGCATACTACATGATTCTTGGTCAATCTGGTCAAAAGTCAACTCTTGGTCAACTCTAAAAGTCAAACTAGGTCAAACTAGTCAAAGTTAGGTCAACCATGGTCAAACTAGTTAGGGTTTAGTCAAACTAGTCAAAGTTAGATCAACCATGGTCAAACTAGTTAGGGTTTAGTCAAACTAGTCAAAGTTAGGTCAACCATGGTCAAACTAGTTAGGGTTTAGTCAAACAAGTCAAAGTTAGGTCAACCATGGTCAAACTAGTTAGGGTTTAGTCAAACTAGTCATTCTAGGATATTTCAAGTCAAATCTAGGTTAACTAGGTCAAGTTTGACCTAAGGTTGACTTTGGTCAACTTTAGTCAAACAAGGGTCAAAACCTAACCTCATAGCCATAGGCTCATAAATGAATACCATAGGCTAATATCACATAGATATCTATCTCTATACCATATATATATACAACATATATATATAATATACAATACATATATATATATATATAGAGAGAGAAAAGTGAGAGAGAGAGAGAGTAAGTGAGAGAGAGAGAGATTACTGGACAGTAGGGGGGTTCTCTGTCCACTGTGACAGAGAACATAGACACGCACACACACACTAACATACATAAATACATACATATATACATATACTCATATATACATATATACACATGCAATTTCACCCAAATTCCACCCACCCACACACACACACACATATACACTACGTATATACACTATGTATACACACTAATACATGCAAAAATAACATCAAAATCGTTTCAAAATTCGTTTTAGAAAAACTGGGAAAATCCCAAAAATCAGGAAATGTGCACTGTGCACAGTGAGATGGGGTAAACCTAAATCCGTGTCCAAAACCAAACTATAACACGAAACCCTTGGTTGGTAAGTGTTGCCCCAAGTGTCCCCTAGCTTCTAGGGTTCCTGAGACACAGTCCCGACACGACACAACGTGTCAATCTCGTGAAAAACCCAATCGGATAAACCCAGGACACACACAGTGTACTGTATGGTGCACGTGTGCAACCCACTCTAGGACACGACACACACACACTCGTGTCTCATGATCATGTCAGAAGGTGCGCCTAGGGGTAGGGTACGTGTCCAATACCCTGATACGTGTCCACGTGTCGTGTAGAAAGGACACGAGAAGCGTATCAGAGACCTAAAATCTTGCATTCAGACCGCATCGTGCACGCGATCGAGTGTCTCGTGCTCACGATACAGGACACGACACACCACGTGCTTGTGTCCTGGTGTTCGCCCAATGATGGGCTACACATGTGTCAGCCTGATACGTGTCCACGACTCGTGTGCGTGGGACACGAGGCTCGTATCAGAGCGGAAATTTTCCCATGTGTACGTGTGTGCGCGATAGTGCAGGATCCGTGTGAGATCGAAAACTCCCTCGATACTCAATGATTTCACTTGAAATTTTGTGGGTGGCCTGACAGTTATGGCCCCCACGTGTACACCAATTTTGGTGTGTCGAAGTGTCGTGTACAGAGAGATAGGGAACCCGAGCAGCAGGATACAGCACGGGGTATCGTGCAACGTGTTCGTGTCCATTTTAGACACGAACACAAGTCCAAATCGTGCTCAGTCAGTGGGGGTTTTAAATTACACATATAGGGCTACACAATCATGTATTTAGTTTTCGAAATTAACACTATTAAATTCTAACAAATATTTCATCGAACACCTTGTTTAAAACACCGATACGTGTCCGATACGGACACGAAATGGACACGAATTCCTACCAAACTTGGGCTACACCTAGGGGGACCCTAAATGAATGCATCTATGGGAAGAAAACTAGAATTTAAATAGGTTTGATGGGTTTTACCTATTGAGGGTGAAACCTCAATTTCAAGCCTTTTGAATGAGGGCTTCCCTCGATCTTGCGACGATCTCGAGCCTCCGAATCCTTGCTAGCTACCCACCAATGGTACCCTCTACTGTAGGGGAGTCCAATGCAAAAGACTAGAGGGGAAAAGGAGTTGAAATGAACAAGTTGTGAGGGTTTGAAGGTATTGGATTTTCAATGGTCTAAAGAAGTGTAAATTCATGTAAAAGAGACATGAATGAAATGTAGTGATTATATAGAAGGGGGTGACCTTCCTTGGCCAGCCATAGGGTGTGGGGAGGGGTGTCCATGAAGACTTTTGTGTCTTCCTTCTTGCTTAAGGTTTGGACTTCTAGGTAAAGCAATGATATTTTGAGAGTTTTAAGGAAAAAATCTAATAAAGGTATTCTAAGATATTTGTGAATAATGCCATGAGATAATTAGCTATCCTTTAATCTCTAGGTTAGTGGCTAACATCTAGATTAGGGTAAACTAGGTTAGGGACTCTCATGACAATAATTAAATAATAATAATTCACATAAATCCAATAATTCCAATAATTCCTAGAAAATTACCAAAATACCCCTTAGGCTAAAAAGCCCTAACTTGATGTTCTAAACCTATGACTAGGCTCATATGATCATGGTTAGTCTCTAGGTTAAGTAATCTCTAAGGTTGCACTAGCAAAACATCAAAATCACAAGTCGTGGTTTTAAATAGTTTTTTAAAATAACTAAAAAAATCACCAAAAATCATAATATGGTTTAAATATCATTATTAAATAATTATAATTACAAAATTTCAAAATTATCCTCATTTTTAGAAACTGGGTGCTACAAGTCTACCCTCCTTAGAAAAATTTTGTCCTCGAAATTAGAATGGTCATACCCCTTCTAGGTTAAACACCCCAACAATCACAGTCTCAAACACACAGTCCGATAATCATATGCGTCTGCCCAAAATCATGATACTCGGAATCTTCGTCATGCTAGTGAGCAAGGCTATGATATTCACAGAGTCCTCGACTAAGGTACATACCTCTAGAATCATGGTATTTAAAATTTTCGCATTGCCGCATGCTTGGCCGCGAAAATCTTAAATTCCTACACCCGAGAAATACGTCCAAAATTCGACTATATGTCCTCACTATGCCAGCTAACATGACTATAGAAGACTCTAGATCCCATAATCGAGACGACCTAGCCCATACGACTTATCTCAGAAGAAAAATAATTCACAATAAAATATCCGAACAAAATTTATCAACTACAAGGAACAGATAGAATCGAATTTAAAGACAGTTATAAGGAGGCAAATGCGGAAATAGAATCGAAAAGGTTGGAACCTGCAATCAGCTCTCCCTCTGCCTGTGCATCATCGACTGCCATGGCGAAAGCTCGCCCCGGCTGGCCTCCCTTGGCCTGCTGCTGATGTTGGACAAACCTCTGCTGCTGAGTCTGCAACGGTGGTCCCGTCTTGTCACGCCCCAGAACCAGAATACTGGCAAGTAGGGACGGACCAGGCCAGCTACGTATACCGAAGTACTCCAGTACTCTGAAATAACGTATAAGCTGTATAGATGGGGGTTACTACTACAAGCCAACAGTCGATCCTAGGTCAAGCAATCATAGGTATCTCAATCACAGGCAGTAAACAATATACAAGAAGTAAGATCAACTGGAATATAAAATAGTAAAGCGTCCCAAACTATCATATATCAATGATCATGAAGCTAGTAATACAGAGTGAAGACTAGCAAGAGTAATAGTCATACATGATAAGCTCTAGCTATAGTCTAGAATATACAAATCATGTTCTGGCCCGTAGGCTAAATGTCAAGTCCAAAACACGAGCTAAACACGTGCTCAGAGGCTAAACGCCACAAAAGAATAATGTACATAACTAGTGGGAGAATGAAATAGAAAACCTACTAAGGTACTCTGATGCTCTGGGGAATCACCAACGAATGGAAGGTACGGAAGATCCTCCGGGCTCCTCTATCAGATCTGGCCAAACAAAACCAGTGGGGTCAGACCCCCAATAGCAAGTACCACAAAGAAAGCCAAACTATGAACTAAAACCATCATACAAATCATAGCAATGGATAGAGACAGAATTAAGTAAAAGCAAATCGGGACTCGTGCGCTACCAATGCACTTATCCCGAGAATAGAAAAGACAATAAGTAAAGCTACATGTAGCATAAAGTAAAGGACATGTGACGTAATGTAAACTGTGTACATGTAAGAAAAAGGAAGCATGTGAACATGAAAGATAAACTAGACATGTGAGCATGTTATGTAGACGGGACATGTGAACATGTTAGATAACTGGAACATGTGAGCATGTTAAGTAACTGGAGCATGTGAGCAAGTAAGATAACTGGAACATGTAAGGTAACTGGAACATGTGAGCATGTTATGTAACTGGAGCATGTGAGCATGTTAAGTCCATATAGAACGACAAATGATTAGATGACTTAGGAACTATTCCGGAATCCAAGTTACAACCCGTAAACCAAACAAGGACCGGAGTTGTAACCCTTCTCCTGAACAGAACTTTAGTATCTAATTATTTACCGACAAAAGTAAAGCATAAACAAAGATGTACTAAAAATAAACAAATTCGGACACTGCCTAGACAAACTAGACTAGACTGGACTCCATACAATAGTCACGGCCAAGCAATGAGTACGGCTTTATACATTAGCTAACTAGGGTTGTCACAATCCTAATTACTAACAAATACAAGTTTAAGAATTCCAAGTCCAGTACCTACCTGCTACTACCTGAATGGTCCAAGCCAAAAAGAAAATAAGTATAGCAGACACACTGCAGTAAGATACATGTGTCCTAAAGAGGTGCCCCACTCGACGGTGTGCTGGAAGAGTGCTCATCATGACAGATAGCTCCAAATCCCATGTATATATATATAATGCCAAGACCAAAGGGGCAACAGGTAACTGGGAAATTCTCAATGATCTAAGTAATCAAGCTAGTTGTTTAGTCCTTAACATTTTCTTGTTGGATTCCGGGTGTGGCATTCCGCAGAATCCATCCTAGACATAAGACATGCAAGACTGGACAAGACAAGCAAGATTGTGCACTACAACAAGCCACAACAAGACATAACAATATCAAGACAAGAGTGCGCTACGACGAGCCACTATCAAGGAGCAAGACATGTACTGGAATCAAGAGTGCGCCATGACAGGCTACTATCATGTAAGCAAAGAAAGACATGTACAAGAGTGCACCACGACGGGTCAATATCTAGTAAGCAAAGAAGATATGTAAGAAGAGTACGTCACGACGGGCCACTATCATGTAAGCAAAGAAGGCATGGCAACAATTATTATAGCTTGTAAGAAAGAATCTATCAAAAGACATATCATGGCATGTGAAAAACAATAATTAAAGCTAAGTACATTTCATAGAAAATGATTGAACATGTGCTAGTGTCAAGTGTATATAGGATGTACAATCATTCTCTAACTATGTAAGATCATCTAATCATGTTAAAAAATCATTACAATCGAAGAAAATATCAAAAACGGACAAAAACGGGCAGAAACGGGCAAAAACAGACTAAAACAGCATAAAACGGCATACCGGCGGTATACTGCGGCATACCGGCGGTATATCGGCCTAAAAATAGAAAGTTTTTGGTGCAAAAAATGGCATACCGGCGGTATACTGCGGTATACCGGCGGTATACCAGTTTTTCAAACAGCAACAAAATTCAGAATTTTGCCAAAACTTGTTTCGACCATAAAAATTTCGTTTTAAATCGAAATTCAGATTTTCAAAAGTCAAAATTGAATAGAATTGAATTTCCTACAACATGAAAGTATTAGTTTTCACAAATCAAAACATTTGATAGATCAATACCTCAAAATACTCCCAAACGGAGGTTCTCGGGACACCGAAACGGGTTCCGATTGCCACCAAACTCAAAATCCATGATATACAAACTATGTGAGGGCCTCATATATGTATATGTGACCAAGATCCATGATGGTAACGCTAGTATCACTCTTGATACCAAGATTTCTACTAAGTCCATATTGGGTTTTAACAGAAAATCAAAACTTTGCTTAAACAAATTTAGAAATATGTATATATACGAGAATCATAAGGAAACCATATTTAACAAAATGAGTTTAGAACAATTCTAAGTATTTACTACCAAGGAAAATAAAATGACAACAAAAATATTTTTGTTCAAGATTTTGGCAAGATGTACTTGCCTAGGTTAAGCTCCAAGCCTAATCTTCTACTCCTCCTCCTAGGGGGGTTAGACACCACACCCAAGGCCTCAAGGCCAAGCTCTTGGCAAGCTCCAAGAGGGAGAGAAGGGAAGAAGAAATGAAGAGAGAGTGAAAAGAATGAAAAGAGAGAGGAGAGAGAAAGTGAAATGGTATATATAGAAGGGGGAATTAATCTTAGCCGTCGGATGGTGATCCATGTGAATATCTAAGTCAATTCTAGCCATCGAAACAAAACCAAATATCCAATGGGTAATAGGGTGCATCTACACTATTCACAAAAATATCTAAACACTATTCATCAAAATATCCAAAACACTATTCACGAAAATATCAAAAACACTATTCATGAAAATATATGAAATCGAAAATATCTAAAATGTGGAAAATTTGTCTGGACGGTATGCCGTCGGTATACTCCGGTATACTGGCGGTATGCCAGCCAAGGAGAAAATCTATAAGTTAGGAAAATTTTTAAAGCATTACGAAAACCAAAAAAATATGAAATATACTACAAAATACGTATCCGTATATAAATATCGATACTGTGAGACGAGTCTCACAACTCTCCACAACTTAAAAATAAATTATTTCCTCGAAATTTCCAAAATCTAGTCAAGCATGAAAACCAAACCAAAGAGCTGAAAAATTATATCAATCAAAACAAAGCATGGCATGTTGGTAAGATAAAGACAACAGTAATATAAGTAAATGCGTAAGCAATAACACAACCACAATCAAGAAGGGATGGAGGCATATGAATAAATATGTCTCCTGAGTCAGTTGAGTAGGAGCAGGCCTACGTTGACTCCACAACTTAGATAAAAGTCAATTCTCAAAATAAGCCGGTACCAATGACTTAATCCAAGACATGACTCTATCCAGGACGTATCTTCGTAGTCGATACCAATGAAGTTATCACATGCCTCGACTACAAAGACAGAAGAGTTGGGGACGAGAAACTCGCCTTCACTCACCGAATATATTAAGCCGGCCATTGTACTCCATACGTGGATAGAATACAAGTTCGCCTGCAAGAACCCAAGATATACTGCCACTACCTGGCCTGCTACTGAAGGATAAATCAAAAGGACATAACTGAAAGAAGACCATAAAGATGGTACCTGAGACTCCCGAGGTACTACCCTCATGCTGATACTAGAGCTGCCCCTGAGACTGTACATACAACCGCGTTCTGTGCTGTCTGACCCTCTGAGCTCGCGATGGTAGAGGATACTGTGCCAATGGCTGAACATCTAGTATTGGCCCTAACTGCTCATCTACTGCTGGGGGTGATGACTGAGGAGACTGAAAAGACTGAGGTGGTACATCTGGTGTAGCTGGTTGTCCTCGAGATGTCGGATAGGGTCAAGTGCAAACTGAATGGTCTTCTGTACCACAGCGGAAGCATCGACTACTGGCCGCCCAATAAACTGATCTGAGATGCCCTATCTTGCCGCAATAGGTGCATGCTTCTTGTTCTGCCTGATACTGATGCTGGTTTTTTTGTCTATGAGCTTTGGCCTGCATATACTGATGAGGCCTCTCCTGCTGGAATGTATGGGACTGCGTCGGTAAAGGCCTCTGAGCTTGTTTCTGCTGAACTGGTGCTGGTACCCCGAACTGTGGAACTGCAGACTGGAAGGATGAAGATCCAGCTGAACTCCTCCGGAGACAAACCTCTATCATGTGGCCTGGTGATCCGCATGACAAACATAGAAAGTTGGCCCTCCGACAAGTAATATGAGTGTGCCCTCTCCTTCCACAGAAGGAATATACGACTGGTAACTCCTGGTGTTGGTGTGGATAATTGTATGATGGTACTGGTGAGGGATGTCGGGGTGTAAAGCCTGACTTGGGTGCATGGTACCTTTTACGACCCTCAGCTCTGGACGTGGTCCTCCTGGCTATATGCTCGTGCTCTCGTACTGCCTCTACAGTAGGTCGGGCTCGATATACTGACTGACTTGATGACTGGTACTGCCTGGCTCCACCTTCTGGCGGCAAGTCCTCGGCTTTGAATGCCTCTGGTATTCCTTGTCCACTACGGTCTATCAACATCTGGATACTCTGCTGGAGAACGAGATCTCGTTGTTGTTGTGACTCCATGAAGCCCCTGAGAACACCCACCAGCTCATGAACAACATTCTCTGGCTGCTCTGGTAGGACTGACATTCCTGGATGATCAGGCAGAACTGATACATCTGACCTCGGGTCAACTCTGAACTCTGCTCCTGAATGCTGAGACTGATCCTCCATAACTGGCCTAACAGAAGAATGCTGACCTGCCATCCGCAAAACCCGAATAAGCTGATCGAAAGGAATAAGAACAGTGCCCCTGAAAGTTGAAGGACACAAGGATCAAATCGAGGGAACATGAAAGATCAATGATTAAGGCAGATATCAGGTCAAAGGATCAGAGATATAGAATAACACGAAGAATATCAATAAAGCAGAATTATGACTGAGATATCTAAACATCAGTAACCCCCACATATCTGATAAATCAGACCTGCATGGGCTACCACTAAAACCTATGTCACACCCCAGAACAAGAATACTGGCAAGTAGGGACGGACCAGGCCAGCTACGTATACCGAAGTACTCCATTACTCCGAAATAACGTATAAGCTGTATAGATGGGGGTTACTACTACAAGCCAACAGTCGATCCTAGGTCAAGCAATCCTAGGTATCTCAATCACAGGCAGTAAACAATGTACAAGAAGTAAGATCAACTGGAATATAAAATAGTAAAGCGTCCCAAACTATCATATATCAATTATCATGAAGCTAGTAATATAGAGTAAAGACTAGCAAGAGTAATAGTCATACATGATAAGCTCTATCTATAGTCTAGAATATGCAAATCATGTTCTGGCCCGTAGGCTAAATGTCAAGTCCAAAATACGAGCTAAACACGTGCTCGGAGGCTAAACGCCACAAAAGAATAATGTACATAACTAGTGGGAGAATAAAATAGAAAACCTACTAAGGTACTCTGGTGCTCTGGGTAATCACCAACGAGTAAAAGTTACGAAAGATCCTCCGGGTTCCTCTATCAGATCTGGCCAAACAAAACCAGTGGGGTCAGACCCCCAATAGCAAGTACCACAAAGGAAGCCAAACTATGAACTAAAACTAGCATACAAATCATAGCAATGGATAGAGACAGAATTAAGTAAAAGCAAATCAGGACTCGTGCGCTACCAATGCACTTATCCCGAGAATAGAAAAGACAATAAGTAAAGCAACATGTAGCATAAAGTAAAGGACATGTGACATAATGTAAACTGTGTACATGTAAGGAAAAAGAAGCATATGAACATGAAAGATAAACTAGACATGTGAGCATGTTATGTAGACGGAACATGTGAACATGTTAGATAACTGGAACATGTGAGCATATTAAGTAACTGGAGCATGTGAGCATGTAAGATAACTGGAACATATAAGGTAACTGGAACATGTGAGCATGTTATATAACTGGAGCATGTGAGCATGTTAAGTCCATATAGAACGACAAATGATTAGATGACTTAGGAACTATTTCGGAACCCAAGTTACAACCTGTCATGCCCCGATTCCGTAAAATCGATAGTCGTCTCCCGGGCGTGATGCCGTGCGAACCTAAGTTGCGATCGCACAAGGCATAGTCATAAGGTTATCCGAAATACAACATCAAGTTAGAGTACGCAGAGAAATTGATTGACACATTTGAAATAGAAGTAAACTTTTTTATTGATAATAAAACATCATTTACATTGACTTCATTACATTCATTGCCGTGCGGGCTACAACAAGACTCGACTTACAAAATGAACGCCGATGAGATAGTCGTTCCATACATTACACCCTTTTATACAAGCAAAAACCATTACACATTTCTACCTGCGATCGAGGCGAGTCGAGCCGCCATCTTCTTTTGGACTGAGTGCGGGTCTTCTTCAAAAGGAATCCAGAACAAGCCTTTACACGGACGAGGTTTCAAAAGTGTCCACGCCGCCTTGAGATTTTAGGTGGCACGCCCTTCGTGGTTCGGGGTACCTGTGTGGAGAGCGAGAATCAGTACATTACACTTTGTACTGGTGCGTGGCAAGTTAATTTCCAAGCTCTCATTTGGTTGAATGAGTTTATATGACTTAGTTCATGAATGTTTCTAACCATCCTAATGAATTTCAAGCAAGCAATGACAAGCATAATGTAATTTACGTCGGAACTTACCGACGGCGGCCCGCGCCGCGCCTTATGAAACTTACCATGTTCTTTCCTGTCAATTGTTATCATTTCCATACCAAGTGCAATATTTTGTGTGTTGGTCACTGGCTCCCAGAGCCATCGTGGACTCCTCTAGCTTTTGTTAGACGGGGTCCTTTCAGCGTGAGTAGCGAGCCCCGCTGTAAGTCCTCGCCTAACCCGTGCCCAGCACAGCTAATTATTTGTTTCCCTTTGTGCCCGCAACGGTCCCGTGGCCTCGGGTTGCCGTACGGGGAAACGCTCACCTTGTCGACAAGTTGTCCATGACCGTACAAAGACCATTTTCTTCTTTTAGTTATTTAGACATAGCCTACATTCTCTTTAAAAACTCAATCATTTTACCGTGCCCGTACCCTTGCATTCAATCTTTAATCCGCAACAACACTATCAATTTACCATAGAAGGGGTCAAAAAGAGAAGGGTCAGCCACTCACCTTGAGTTTACTTCGACAAGAGGACTTGTTGGTCGCGCTAGACGTCGCCTACGCGTTTACCTGAAATCGCACAAGCAACCGATTAGAACACTGCATTAATCAAGGAGTTCGATAGGAAATGCGAGTTCGAAATGCAAGCCATGAAAACCATCGAAAACATTCATGAAAGCGCATTCAGAAAACAAAGCCGAAACCAATACAAGCGGCGTGAAAAGCAGAGCAACGGGAGGTCTCTCCCGACTCAGCCGCAGAGTCAATCCTCGAGGCGCAGCCCGATGAATATGGGACTTGGTTCCAAAGAAGACATTCCATAATGAGGAATGGATCTTAATTCAACCGTTCCCGTTCGATCGACTCGGTCGATCCCGACCGAATCGATAGCAACAGTGTTCTTTTCTTGCGCACCCCATGGACAGAGTACGGGGCACGATGTAGGGACGGGGCACTACACCATAACCAACTAAGAAAAAGTTTTGTCCTCGAAACTTAAGAATAGAACCTACCTCTACGAGAACAATGAAGGAAACTTCTCCTTCATTTCTGACTCAAGCTCCCACGTCGACTCCTCGACCGAATGGTTCCTCCAGAGGACGCGGACGAGGGGAATAGCACGGTTGCGTAGAAGTTTATCCTTGCGCTCTAAGATTTGTACGGGCTATTCGACATATGACAAGTCCGCCTTCAGGGCCAGCTTACCCAAATCCACAACATGGCTCGGATCATGCACGTACTTCCGCAATTATGATACATGGAAGACGTCATGTACCTCTGATAACGCAGGCGGCAAGGCGATTTGGTAAGCTACCGGGGCGACTCGCTTCAATATTTCGAACGGACCAACAAATCTTGGGCTCAATTTCCCCTTCGTACCGAACCTGAAAACTCCACGCATAGGCATCACCTTCAAGAATACATGGTCGCCTTCCGAGAACTCGAGGGGACGTCGGTACGTGTCGGCATAGCTTTTCTGCCGGCTTTGTGCTATCTTCAATCTTTCTCGTATTAACTTGACCTTCTGCACAGTCTGCTCCACCAGCTCCGGACCAAGTATCTGTCGTTCTCCGACTTCATCCCAGCAAATGGGCGATCTATACTTCCGGTCGTACAAAGCTTCATACGGTGCCATTTGGATGCTGGACTGATAGCTGTTGTTGTATGCAAACTCGGCCAGCGGTAGATGGACGTCCCAACTTGACTTTAAGTCGATCGCACAGAGTCGTAACATGTCTTCGAGAATTTGGTTCACCCGCTCTGTTTGGCCGTCAGTCTGAGGATGATAAGCTGAGCTGAACTTCAACTTGGTCCCCAGTACTGAATGAAGACTACTCCAGAAGCGCGCTACGAACCGTCCATCCCGATCCGAGACGATAGATACTGGGACCCCGTGCAGCCGAACTACTTCATCAAGATATATCTGAGCAAGGCGGTCGACGCTCCAAGTAACTTTGATGGCGATAAAGTGCGCTGACTTGGTTAGTCGATCGACGATGACCCAGATGGCGTCGTTTTCCCCGGGCGTCCTCGGCAAGCCAACAACGAAGTCCATAGTGATGTGATCCCACTTCCACTCTGGAATGGCGAGGTTCTGCATCTCCCCGCCCGGTCGCTGGTGCTCGGCTTTGACTTGCTGACAGGCCATACATTTTGACACAAAGAGCGCTACGTCCCTCTTCATGCCGTGCCACCAAAAGACAATGCGGAGGTCCTTATACACCTTGGTGCTGTCAGGATGCAAGGAATATTTTGTATAGTACGCCTCCGTCATTATCTCCTTTCTAAGTTCTACGTCGTCCGGTACGCATAGCCGTCCCTTCACGCACAACACTCCCGACTCGTCCTCTGCAAAGTCAGACGCTTTCCCTGTCGATATCAGCTTCCGCATCTTCTCCAGGTAGGGGTTGTCCTTCTGTGCAGACTTGATCCTCTCCAGTAGGCTCGGTTCCACCCGCAGTTGTGCTAGTTTCACGTCTCTGAAACGAACTCGAAGCTCAATGCCCATTCCTTCCAAGTCATGCAGCAGTCGATCGTTGATGCATAACGAAGCTAAGTACTTTCGGCTCAGCGCATCCGCTACCACATTTCCCTTGCCCGGCGTGTAGTCGATTGATAAGTCATAGTCTTTGATTAGTTCAAGCCATCGCCTCTGCCGCAAATTTAGTTCTTTCTGGGTGAAGAGATACTTGAGGCTTTTATGGTCCATATAAATCTTGCACGCCACGCCATAGAGATAGAGACGCCACGGCTTCAACGCGAACACAATTGCCGCTAGTTCTAGGTCGTACGTGGGGTAGTTCTTCTCGTGCGGCTTCAACTGCCGGGAAGCAAAAGATATCACCTTGTCCCGCTGTATGAGAACACACCTCAAGCCCTGGCCAGAAGCATCACTGAAGATTTAAAATCCCACCGTCCCTTCAGGAAGAGCAAGTATCGGGGCCGAAACGAGCCATTGTTTGAGCTCCTGGAAGGAAGCTTCACAGTCGTCTGACCACTGGAATGCGACTCCTTTCTGGGTGAGGCGAGTCAACGGCGATACGATCTTCGCGAAGTCCTTCACGAAGCGTCGGTAGTATCCGGCCAAGCCTAGGAAGCTTCAAATTTCGCTAACTGATGCGGGCCATTTCCAATCAGCAACTGCCTCGACTTTCTTCGGATCGACTGCGATGCCCGCGGCGGAGATGATGTGCCCAAGGAATGAGATGCTGTCCAGCAAGAACTCGCACTTGCCCATCTTTGTGTACAACTGATTCTCTCGAAGGATTTGGAGTACCGTCCGCAGATGCTCTGCATGTTGCGCTCGATCCTTCGAGTAGACGAGGATGTCGTCGATGAAGACTACTATGAACTTGTCAACGAACGGACGGAACACCCGATTCATTAGATCCATGAAGATGGCAGGGGCGTTTGTCAGACCGAACGGCATTACCAAGAACTCGTAGTAGCCATAACGAGTGCGGAAGGCAGACTTCGGCACGTCATCTGGCTTGACTTTGAGTTGGTGATAATCCGATCATAGATCAATCTTCGAAAACACCGTTGTACCTTGGAGCTGGTCGAATAAGTCGTCGATGCGGGGCAGGGGGTATTTGTTTCGGACGGTGGCTTTGTTCAATTCTCGATAGTCGATGCAGAGCCGCATCGATCCATCCTTCTTCTTTACGAATAGCACGGGCGCACCCCACGGCGAGACACTCGGACGGATAAACCCTCTATCGAGCAATTCCTGAAGTTGTGCTTTCAATTCTTTCAATTCTGCAGGGGCTATTCTGTACGGAGCCTTCGAGATTGGCCGAGTGTCGGGGAATGTGTCGATGGTGAACTCTATTTCTCGATCGGGCGGCATGCCGGGTAGCTCGTCCGGGAATACGTCTAGGAATTCTTCCACAACGTCGGTCTGACCTGCGTTTGCACCATCCTGTCACATGTTTCGAACGGAAGCTAGATAGCCTTCGCACCCGGAATGCAGCATCCGTCGAGCAGATATCGCGGAGATCACCATGCAGGTCGGCGACGCCTCACCACACGAGTAGCAGAATTCAGGCACTCCAGGCATGCAGAATGTGACCCTCTTTTCAGCGCTGTCTATGGTTGCATTGTACAGCCCGAGCCAATCCATTCCCAGAATGATGTCAAAGTCCTTCATATCTAGAACTATTACATCCAGACCGATCTTTTGACCGCCGATACAGATAATCCCGCCGGCACAAGCTAAGTTTGTGAGAATTGGTGTGCCCGAAGGCGTGCTTACGCTAAGGTCGAGATCTAATGATATTACAGGAAATTTGTGCTCGGCGACAAAGTCCGCCGATATAAAACTATGTGAAGTGCCTGAATCAAATAACACACGAGCAGGCATATTATTAAATTTTAGTATACCTGACACTACTGTATCTAATGCCAGCGCTTCGTCTCGAGTCATGGCGTAGACGCGGCCCTGAGTGTTGGGGCGACGATCTTGGCCATTTTGTGGTGCAGGTCGAGTGGGCGGAGGAGGTCGGGGCGCCTGCCCTCGATTCTCTTGGCGGTACTATTGTGGTGGTACATTACGAGTCAGTCTGGGGTTCGTGCAATCTCGAACGAAGTGGCCCCTTTGTCCGCAAGCGTAACATTCAACATTACGGTAAAAGCAGTGACGTTCAAGGTGTCCAAGTTGCCCACAATTGGTGCACTTAAGTATCGCTTTCTCACCCCAGTAGCCGCCGTTATTTGGACGCTTTGACGCGTCGTTGTTGCCTCCCGTATGGCTAGGACGTTTGTGATTGGAGTGACGCACAACGTCGGCAGCACCAGAAGGATGCAGGCTCTCAAGGCGGAGAGCGTGGTTCAAAGCATCGCCCATAGTCTTGTACTCCGGGACCCCGACATGCGCACCGATAGAGTGTCGTAGACCCACTTCGAACCGTCGCATACGGCACTCTTCAGTAGTCAGAAACTGGCCAGCAAACTTAGACAACTTGTTGAATTCTGCGGCGTACTGTTCCACTGTCCTGCTCCCTTACTTCAACTGCATGAATTCATTCTCCTTCGCTTGAAGAACGGCTGACGGAAGGTACTGGACTTCGAAAGCTTGGCCCAAGAGATCGGCGCGGTGGTGTTGTCCGGTCGGATCGCTCGCTTGCGTACGGCCCACCAGTCGTGCGCGTTCAACCGTAGTTGAAGTTGTGCGCAGGCGACTTGCTTCGACTCTTCAATGCCGAGAAGCTCGAAGTGATATTCTAACTCTTCCAACCAGTCGATCGCTATGGAAGGACCCTCGGTGCCGCTGAAGGAAGTGCGACACGCTTTCTTAAATTTTGACACTTCAAAGTTGTACTTTTTCAGTGTCGCTGGTTGACGCTCGGGCTCCGCCGTGTCGACTTCAATGGGTTGGATCGTCGGCCCGGTGGTAGCAGGTACGGTGACGGTAGGCACAGTCACAGAATTTCCGTTGGCCGCCATTGTCTGGACGATCTGCTGCAGGGTATCTAGCTGCTTTTGCTGAAGTTTGGCATGTGCATCAAAGCGAGCTTCGAAGCGAGCTTCGAACTGGGCCTGTCGTTCCTCTACCTGTTGATGTCGGTTCTCGGATTGGTTTCGCTGTGCCTCCATCATGCGCAGCATCCTTTCCATTGTATCGTTAGAAGGTCCGGCCTGCGGACGATGCGAACTACTAGAGCCGCTTGAGGCGCTCTATTCTTGCTCGGCCGTGGGTTCCGTCCCTTCTGCGATACGAAGGCAAACGCATCAGTCACAAAATATTACGGACTCATTGTATGGAATAACTTATCTCATCGATGCGAGGTCAAAGGATGTAAAGTCGTGCTTTGATACCATTATATCACGCCCCGATTCCCTAAAATCGATAGTCGTCCCCCGGGCGTGATGCCGTGCGAACCTAAGTTGCGATCGCACAAGGCATAGTCATAAGGTTATCCGAAACACAACATCAAGTTAGAGTACGCAGAGAAATTGATTGACACATTTGAAATAGAAGTAAACTTTTTCATTGATAATAAAACATCATTTACATTGACTTCATTACATTCATTGCCGCGCGGGCTACAACAAGACTCGACTTACAAAATGAACGTCGATGAGATAGTCGTTCCATACATTACACCCTTTTATACAAGCAAAAACCATTACACATTTTCACCTGCGATTGAGGCGAGTCGAGTCGCCATCTTCTTTTGGACTGAGTGCGGGTCTTCTTCAAAAGGAATCCAGAACAAGCCTTTACACGGACGAGGCTTCAAAAGTGTCTACGCCGCCTTAAGATTTTAGGTGGCACGCCCTTCGTGGTTCGGGGTACCTGTGTGGAGAGCGAGGATCAGTACATTACACTTTGTACTGGTGCATGGCAAGTTAATTTCCAAGCTCTCATTTGGTTGAATGAGTTTATATGACTTAGTTCATGAATGTTTCTAACCATCCTAATGAATTTCAAGCAAGCAATGACAAGCATAATGTAATTTACGTCGGAACTTACCGACGACGGCCCGCGCCGCGCCTTATGAAACTTATCATGTTCTTCCCTGTCAATTGTTATCATTTCCATATCAAGTGCAATATTTCGTGTGTTGGTCACTGGCTCCCAGAGCCATCGTGGACTCCTCTAGCTTTTGTTAGACGGGGTCCTTTCAGCGTGAGTAGCGAGCCCCGCTGCAAGTCCTCGCCTAACCCGTGCCCATCACAGCTAATTATTTGTTTCCCTTTATGCCCGCAACGGTCCCGTGGCCTCGGGTTGCCGTGCGGGGAAACGCTCACCTTGTCGACAAGTTGTCCATGACCGTGCAAAGACCATTTTCTTCTTTTAGTTATTTAGACATAGCCTACATTCTCTTTAAAAACTCAATCATTTTACCGTGCCCGTGCCCTTGCATTCAATCTTTAATCCGCAACAACACTATCGATTTACCATAGAAGGGGTCAAGAAGAGAAGGGTCAGCCACTCACCTTGAGTTTACTTCGGCAAGAGGACTTGTTGGTCGCGCTAGACGTCGCCTACGCGATTACCTGAAATCGTACAAGCAACCGATTAGAACACTGCATTAATCAAGGAGTTCGATAGGAAATGCGAGTTCGAAATGCAAGCCATAAAAACCATCGAAAACATTCACGAAAGTGCATTCAGAAAACAAAGCCGAAACCAATACAAGCGGCGTGAAAAGCAGAGCAACGGGAGGTCTCTCCCGACTCAGCCGCAGAGTCAATCCTCGAGGCGCAGCCCGCTGAATATGGGACTTGGTTCCGAAGAAGACATTCCATAACGAGGAATGGATCTTAATTCAACCGTTCCCGTTCGATCGACTCGATCGATCCCGACCTATCGGTCCCGACCGAATCGATAGCAACAGTGTTCCTTTCTCGTACACCCCGTGGACAGAGTACAGGGCACGATGTAGGGACGGGGCACTACACAACCCTTAAACCAAACAAGGACCGAGGTTGTAACCCTTCTCAAGAACAGAACTTTAGTATCTAATTATTTACCGGCAAAAGTAAAGCATAAACAAAGATGTACGGAAAATAAACAAATCCGGACACTGCCTAGACAAACTAGACTAGACTGGACTCCATACAATAGTCACGGCCAAGCAATGAGTACGGCTTTATACATTAGCTAACTAGGGTTGTCACAATCCTAATTACTAATAAATGCAAGTTTAAGAATTCCAAGTCCAGCACCTGCCTGCTACTACCTGAATGGTCCAAGCCAAAAAGAAAATAAGTATAGCAGACACACTGCAGTAAGATACATATATCCTAAAGAGGTGCCCCACTCGTCGGTGTGCTGGAAGAGTGCTCATCATAACAGATAGCTCCAAATCCTATGTATATATATATAATGCCAAGACCAAAGGGGCAACAGGTAACTAGGAAATTCTTAATGATCTAAGTAATCAAGCTAGTTGTTTAGTCCTTAACATTTTCTTGTTGGATTCCGGGTGTGGCATTCTGCAGAATCCATCCTAGACATGAGACATGCAAGACTGGACAAGACAAGCAAGATTGTGCACTACAATAAGCCACAACAAGACATGACAATATCAAGACAAGAGTGCGCTACGACGAGCCACTATCAAGGAGCAAGACATGTACTGGAATCAAGAGTGCGCCATGACAGGCCACTATCATGTAAGCAAAGAAAGACATGTACAAGAGTGCACCACGACGGGTCAATATCTAGTAAGCAAAGAAGACATGTAAGAAGAGTACGCCACGACGGGCCACTATCATATAAGCAAAGAAGGCATGGCAACAATTATTATAGCTTGTAAGAAAGAATCTATCAAAAGACATATCATGGCATGTGGGAAACAATAATTAAAGCTAAGTACATTTTATAGAAAATGATTGAACATGTGCTAGTGTCAAGTGTATATAGGGTGTACAATCATTCTCTAACTATGCAAGATCATCTAATCATGTTAAGAAATCATTACAATCGAAGAAAATATCAAAAACGGACAAAAACGGGCAGAAACGGGCAAAAACAGACTAAAACAGCATAAAATGGCATACCGGCGGTATACTGCGGCATACCGGCGGTATACCGGCCTAAAAACAGAAAGTTCCTGGTGCAAAAAAGGGCATACCGGCGGTATACTGCAGTATACTGGCGGTATACTGCGGTATACCGGCGGTATACCGGTTTTTCAAACAGCAACAAAATTCAGAATTTTGCCAAAACTTGTTTCGGACATAAAAACTTCGTTTTAAATCGAAATTCGGATTTTCAAAAGTCAAAATTGAATAGAATTGAATTTCCTACAACATGGAAGTATTAGTTTTCACAAATCAAAATATTTGATAGATCAATACCTCAAATTACTCCCAAACAGAGGTTCTCGGGACACCGAAACGGGTTCCGATTGCCACCAAACTCAAAATCCATGATATACAAACTATGTGAGGGCCTCATATATGTATATGTGACCAAGATCCATGATGGTAACGCTAGTATCACTCTTGATACCAAGTTTTCTACTAAGTCCATATTGGGTTTTAACAGAAAATCAAAACCTTGCTTAAACAAATTTAGAAACATGTATATATACGAAATCATAAGGAAAACATATTTAACAAAATGAGTTTAGAACAATTCTAAGTATTTACTACCAAGGAAAATAAAATGACAACAAAAATATTTTTGTTCAAGATTTTGGCAAGATGTACTTGCCTAGGTTAAGCTCCAAGCCTAATCTTCTACTCCTCCTCCTAGGGGGGGTTAGACACCACACCCAAGGCCTTAAGGCCAAGCTCTTGGCAAGCTCTAAGGGGGAGAGAAGGGAAGAAGAAATAAAGAGAGAGTGAAAAGAATGAAAAGAGAGAGGAGAGAGAAAGTGAAATGGTATATATAGAAGGGGAAATTAATCTTAGCCGTCGGATGGTGATCCATGTGAATATCTAAGTCAATCCTAGCCATCGAAACAAAACCAAATATCCAATGGATAATAGGGTGCATCTATACTATTCACAAAAATATCTAAATACTATTCACCAAAATCTCCAAAATACTATTCACGAAAATATCAAAAATACTATTCATAAAAATATCTGAAATCGAAAATATCTAAAATGTGAAAAATTTGTCTGGACGGTATGCCGTCGGTATACTGCGGTATACTGGCGGTATGTCGGCCAAGGAGAAAATCTATAAGTTAGGAAATTTTTTAAAGCATTACGAAAACCAAAAAAAATACGAAATACACTACAAAATACGTATCCGTATATAAATACCGATACTGTGAGACGAGTCTCACACGTCTGCTGCCCTGTCGGAGCCCTAGCTCCTGCTGCCTGAGCGAATCGTGCCAAGTTCTTGGGGCACTCCCTCAACTGATGCTCTGCTGAACCACAAAGCAAACACAGGCCCTGCCTCTTCCTACAGTCGTCCCATCCGTGACCTTGCTTCTTACAGAAGTTACATATAGGGTGCTGTTGCTGCCCGGGTGCCTGCTGGTGAAGTATATGTCCCTGGCCCTGAAACGGATGCTGAACTGGCCTCTGCTGTATGTGAGGGCGCTTGGCTGGTCCTGCACTAGAACTAGCCCCTAAGGTATCACTGCCCCTCTTCGGCTTGAGGCCGAAGTCCTCCTCTGCAATCTGTACGTCCATCAATATCTGATCGAACGTCGCATCACGGCGTCCCGAGGTACGGGTGCGCACTGCATGAATAAGTCCCCTACGGAACTTACGAGCCTTCTGCCCCTCATCCTGGATCATATCGGGAGCGAACCTGCTAAGGCAGAAGAACTCAGCTGCATACTCGTCCACCGACGAGTTCCCCTGTACTAAACCCACGAACTGGCCCTCCAATGCTGTAAGAGCCACGTCCGGGAAGAACTTCTCCTTGAAGAGCCTTCGAAAGTTCTTCCATGTCAGCCCTCTCACCAACGCATGAGGATCCGTGCGGTACCATATTAGCGCGATATCGAAGAATCGGCTGGCTGCTGCTGAAACCCAAAGTCCTTTAGGAAGCTCTGCTAGCTCCATACTCCGCTGCACATCCTCTAGCCAGTCGTCTGCATAAAGGATGCCCTCCGTACCCGTGAAGTCCCTGGAGCTCATCTTCCTAAAGTCTAGTACTGTCCCCGGCCTGGACTGCTGTTGGTACGGCTGCTGGCCAGTAGGGCCCTGTACCGTACCCGGTGCCACTCTCTCCGCTGCTGCCAGTGTAAGTTGATGCGAGTTCTCCATGCTCTGCCTCAGCATCTCAATCTGACAGTGTGATACCTCCGACTGCCGCTGCGATGCCTCTGCCTGGGCCCGCTGAGTCTACATCATCTGCTGAAGGAGAAGGAACATATGATGTGTATCCGTCGATATCGGAGGTGGTGGCGGTAGCATCTCCGGAACGACGATCGAAAGCCTCTGGGGTGGAGGTAGTAGACCTCCCTGTGCAACTGCCAGGGTCTCCGGGATAGTGGAATCACTGAGGGCAGTCTCGTGAACCTCCTTCTCAGCCTGGTCAGATCTATCGGGCAAGCTACTCGATCCAGTGGCCTGCGGGTGCATCTTCGCCATCCTGAAGACGAATTGAAACAAAGAGATCAATATGGCACATGAGTAGATTTAACAAGGAAGGACAGTTAATTTAATACAAGAGAAGTAGTCATGATAATCAAAAGATCGAAAATTTTCTTAGGTGTGATTGAGAAACTCCTATCATGTCCTAGGTCCTACATCCTAATTGCAGGCTCGTAATTAGTACTCTAAGTCGAGCACCATTATGAGATCGTACTAATTGCGACACAAACCTGTATGGGCCACCACAAAAACGTGTCACGACCCGCACCCTGATTAGGGGCACGAGAACGTGGGTACGTCCAGCCTGAGCTGCAGTGTCGGCGGTAGAACGCTGTATAGGTCATCTATAACATCTAACACCTAACAATAAGATATATAAACCTGTCATCTCCGCACGGTGGTATAACATAACATCTCAACTCTATATCTCAAACACAAGTCTAGAAAAGATAGAGCATGATATAGAATCAGATGAAAGGAAGAAACTGAATATAAATAGAGTTATCATACCACACAAAGTAGATGTCCAACACAAATAAGTACAAGACCTGAAATATAACTAAGTCACAACTAACAATCGGAACAATCCGATACAAAATGAAAACTATAAACACTAGACTAGACTAGGCACCCTCTACCGAGCTAGATGCTCCACAGGCTCCTGAAGGTCACCCTCATGTGTCCCATAGAAGATAGGACAGTCACCATCATCATCTGTAATATTTTCAACAGGTCCAGTCAGGACAGGAACGAGCACAATACATCTCACGCAGTTCATATCATGTTAGGAAATATAAAGCATGCAAAGAGTAAGATACATGGACTGTAAAGAAATATATATAAAAATAAGAGAGATTTGATAACTGGAAATATCTATATATATATGATAAGTAAGAACTGTAGGTAACCTGTGATTTAAAGCATGAGATGGTTATATAAACGGGTTAGGACAATGCAAGGGTAACTCCATCATACGTGAGCGTACCATGGACATATACATGATTTCACAAGATTTCACAAGATGGGAATTTTGATCACATAACTGTTGGCCCATTGGTCATATGGTCAACCTGATTTTTATAATTGATCAAAACTCTGTCTGGATATACAAAGCTTGTTGGGACATCTCAGCTCCTTGGACATAAGCAAGATTGAATATTCACTTCGTTCAAGACTGAAGATCTGTTTGCCTACTTGAGTCTGTATTTCCTATGCAATGTAATTTTTATTTTATTTGAGTCTAGGAATACGTTGTACACCGAGTCGTACTGGCAAATAGGCTATTCCCAAAACAGTTCAAAATGTTTTTTAAAATGACCTATCAAATTGTTTACAAAAAGGTTTTCAAAAATCACCAAAACCTACTTTAAAAACCCTAACCTAACCCTGACAGAACTCGGCCAGAGTTCGGCCAGAGTTCGGCCAGAGTTCGGTTGGTGGCCGTTTTGATTTTAAATTCTCTGGAACTTGGTCCTCCTGCAGTTGCGGATTTGACCGAGATTTGCTCATCGAGTTCTGCCCGAATTCTGACAGAGTTCTCCCTTTGGAAATCCTATAAATAGAGAAGTATTTCGATCATTTCAATTCACTCATTCACTTTCAATCTTCTCTCTATCTAAAAAGCTTTCTGCCTTCCAAAGAGTTTTCTAGAGCTTTCATTTTCAGATTCCAAGCCAGTTACAATCCTCTAGTCGATTTGCCAGTGCGATACGGTCTAGAAGTTTCTGAGAGATTGTAATCAGAAGGCTTGATTGAAGAATACCTCTTCACATTTGAAGTTGGACGAGTTCTTCGTATCAAAGCTCGCGTTGTAGAAGTTGCAAGGACTTCGTAAGAAAACTTGCGGTTTTTCCTATAGTGGATTCAAACTGGTAGCAAGAGTTCTACCGACTGGATTAGTCCTCAACAGAGGGATACCAGTATACATCGCTGTCTTTGCGTTTGCTTTCTGAACTCTGCCTTTACTTTATTTTCATCTGTGATTATATACTGTGATTGTGTTGCTAACTTTTTAATTAGCATTATTCCGCTGCCAACTCTATTCACCCCTCCTCTAGAGTATTACGCTTTACTATATCGTTCCTACAATTGGTATCAGAGCGGGTGTTACAGGTAAAGCAAGGTAAAAGTGCTATTATTTATTCATTATTTATTAGATCACAGCACATCACATGGCTACTATGAAATTCACAAGTGAAGGTCAGGCCACAAACAGACCTCCTCTGTTTGATGGTACTAACTACACTTATTGGAAAACACGGATGAGTTTCTTCTTAAAGTCTCTTGATTTTGACTTATGGGCTATTGTTCTTGATGGCTATCAGAAGCCACCTCGTATAAATGTCGAGGGTGTTTTAGTTGAAAAACCCCAAAACAGTTATACAGAGGAAGAAAAGAAAAAGGCCAGTCTTGACGCACGTGCCATTAATGCTCTTTTTTGTGCCTTAGACAGAACAGAATTTAACAGGGTATCTACATGCACAACGGCAAATGATGTATGGAAGCTTCTCGAAGTTACACATGAAGGCACGACTCAAGTCAAGGAGTCAAAAGTCAGCAGACTTACTCAAGAGTACGAGGCGTTCAAAATGAAGCCAAATGAAACAGTCACACAAATGTTCGAGAGGTTCTTGGATATTGTAAACCCTTTGTCCTCCTTAGGCAAAGAATACAATAACCACGAAAAGATTCGCAAACTCCTGCGAGCTCTTACCAAGAACTGGATTCCGAAGGCTACAGCTATCATTGAAGGAAAACGACCTCACCACAATGTCACTTGAAGTACTCATGGGTAAGCTACTCACTCATGAACTGGATCTACAAGATTTTGAAGAGCCTGCACCAAAGGAGAAGACTATCGCCCTCAAGGCTCAGCACAGAAAAGCTGCTGAAGATGACTCAGACAGCAGTGGATCTGACGCTGAAGATCAAGCTCTCATAGCAAGGAAGTTCAAAAGATTCATGAGACATGAGAAGAGAGTCAAAGAGAACAACAGCAACAACTGGTACCAAGAAGATGCTGTCTGCTATGGCTGCAAGAAGAAGGGACATATGAAGAAGGACTGTCCCATCAACTCATCATCGAGCAAGAAGAACAACAGGTATGAAAAAGGCAACCTGAAGAGATCAACATCCCGGAAATATGCCAACACCAGCATATGGCATGAGAGCGAAGCTAGCGACTCAGAAGATGAACATTCAGAGGACGCTGCAAACATCTGCTTCATGGCAATCGATCAGGTACCTACTGAACCTGTAGAAACATATGATGACTTTACCTTTGAGCAATTAGGAGATGCCTTCAGTGACCTGATGCTTGACTACAGGAAACTGCGTAGTAAATATCAGACCGCTAAGAAGGTACTCAAAGAGTACAAAGGAGAAATAGGAAGACTTACCGACCTACTAGCTGAGGTTAGAACTAGTGAGTCTGGTGAGCTTTCCTCTATAAAGCTCTTATTACACGAGACTAAACAGTCATCCGAAGAGAAAGATAAGATTATAGACCAATTGAGAGAAGATCTTTCAAAAGAAAAGAAAAGTCTTCAATCTGCACAAATCAGAATGGAATCACTCACCTCTGATTATACTAAGTTATATGACACTTCCAAAAGGTTGGAAATTAGGTTAGGAAAACAGCCTGAGCCTGCTGCTTCCTATCCTAACACGTGTCACTTACCGAAAATTCGGAACATTCCCAAGCCAAACACTGTCAGACCAAACCATATAAAACCTTTACCCCAAAAGGTTAAGCCCAAACATGATCATAGGTATGCATTCTTCTATACTAGAAAACCTAAACCTACCAACCATGCACATAACTCTGCTTTCAACACTCAACATGCACAATGTCATTATTGTGGCCTCATTGGTCATATTTCATCTGCATGTAGAATGAGAAAGCTAGTTGATTTAAATGTTTATGCTTGGATACCTAAAGCTAACAATTCAGGACCCTACAAGAAATGGGTACCAAGAGTTTCATCTGCAAACTGTTTTGTAGGTGGAACACCCTTCACATGCTAGAAGCAAATGGATCCTCGACAGCGGTTGCTCACGACATATGACCGGTGACGCTACCCTATTTGCAACACTGCCGAAGAAGAAGAAGGAAGGCTATGTTTCCTTCGACAATAATTTAAAAGGGTATATTATTGGTATCGGTGATGTTGGTAAATCTTCCTATCCCGTGATTAAAGATGTCTGTCTGGTTACCGAGTTGAAACATAATCTGCTCAGCATAAGTCATCTAGCTGATCATGGTTATGGTATCAACTTTGGCAAAAATAAATGTACTATAGTTGATAGCTCAACTGGTAGTACTATCTTTGAAGGAATCAGGGAAGACAATATATATGTTTTCTATCTATTGGAAGAAGCTAACATTTCAGGTAGATGCTTAATGGCCAAAAGTGATGAGAGTCATTTATGGCATATGAGACTCGGTCATACAAACATGGATACAATTTCAAGATTATCCACAAAGAAGTTAGTACGCGGTTTACCGGACATAACATTCAAGAAGGATTCGGTATGCAGCCAATGCGAAAAGAACAAGGCTACCAGATCAACATTCAAGTCTGTAAACGCAGTATGTACTACTAGACCCCTACAATTGCTACACATGGATTTATTCGGTCCTAGCAGAGTTGCTAGCCTCGGAGGTAAATTATATACATTTGTAATTGTAGATGATTTTTCTAGATACACGTGGGTATATTTCCTGACACGCAAGAATGACGCATTATCCGAATTTGTCGCCTTTTGCAAGAAAGTACAGAATGAAAAAGGTTACATGATCACTCGTATTAGAAGCGATCATGGAGGCGAATTCGAGAATGCTGATTTCGAGCAATTTTGTGACACACACGGTTTTATACATGAGTTCTCCTGCCCTAGAACTCCACAACAAAATGGAGTTGTGGAACGTAAGAACAGAACTCTAACCGAAATGGCCAGAGTAATGTTAAATCAATTTAGCCTACCCAAATACTTCTGGGCTGAAGCTGTCAATACAGCTTGCTTTGTGCTCAATAGAGTTCTAATTCGACCCAAATCGAAGAAGACTCCTTTTGAGTTATGGTTTGATAGAATTCCTTCAGTTTCATATTTTAAGATATTTGGCTGTAAGTGCTTTATTCTTAATACTAAAGACAATTTGGGAAAGTTTGACGAAAAGGCCGATGAAGGTATATTTTTAGGTTATGCGGCCAAGAGCAAAGGATACAGAGTCTTCAACAAACGTACCATGATCATCGAAGAGTCAATCAACGTCACTTTTGATGAAATAAACCAAATGACACTCGATGACAGTGATGAAGATCTGCCTACATCAAGCTCAACATCAGCTGAACCTGAACCAAGCTCTGCACTAGCTGAACCCCCTAGAGGAGATCCAGGAACCAGCTACCTACAGAGTCTACCGAAAAGGTTAAAATTCACAGCTGATCATCCACAAGATTTGGTAATTGGTGACATTACCAAAGGAGTAAGCACTCGATCATCCAGTAGAGATATTATTTCTAGTGTTACATTTATTTCACAGCTAGAACCTAAATCTATTGATGAAGCATGTAGTGATAGTTTCTGGATAGATGCCATGCAAGAGGAATTGAACCAATTCGAACGGAATCAAGTTTGGGAACTTGTTCCCAAGCCTATTGATTATCCGGTCATTGGCACCCGTTGGGTATTCCGAAACAAACTGAATGAGGATGGTTTAGTAACTCGTAACAAGGCTCGACTCGTAGCTCAAGGATACAATCAAGAAGAGGGTATCGACTACGATGAGACTTTTGCCCCAGTTGCGAGATTAGAATCCATTCTTATGTTATGTGCATTTGCATGTTTTCATGATTTCAAACTTTTTCAAATAGATGTAAAAAGTGCTTTTCAAAATGGATTTATAAAAGAAGAAGTTTTTGTAGCACAACCTCCGGATTTCACGGATTTCAAAAATCCTGACCATGTTTTCAAGTTGAAGAAAGCCTTATACGGTTTGAAACAAGCCCCTCGTGCTTGGCATGATCGTCTAAGCTTTTTTCTACTTGACAACGGTTTTACAAAAGGAAAGGTTGACACTATACTTTTTATTAAATCTTTTAATGGCAAGCTGCTTTTAATTCAAATTTATGTTGATGATATCATATTTGGATCCACTGATGAATCTCTTTGTCAAGAATTCTCTAAGTGTATGCAGAATGAGTTTGAGATGAGCATGATGGGAGAGCTGAAATTCTTTCTCGGATTGCAAATCAAACAAACCAACAATGGGACGTTCATTAATCAAGCCAAGTACACAAAAGATTTGCTAAAGAAGTTTGATCTGGACAATGTCAAACCTATTGGCACTCCGATGGCAACTTCAACAAAGCTTGATTCTGACGAACAAGGCAAGCCAGTCGACACACGTAAGTATCGAGGTATGATTGGTAGTTTACTTTACTTAACTGCTAGTCGTCCAGATATAATGTTTAGTGTTTGCTTGTGTGCACGTTTTCAAGCTAACCCAAAGGAATCACATCTGTCCGCAGTTAAGCGTATCTTTCCGATACCTTAAAGGCACTTCTTCTGTCGGCTTGTGGTATCCCAAATCCAAATCCTTTGACCTTATTGGTTACTCGGATGCAGATTTTGCTGAATGCAAGGTTGATATAAAAAGTACTAGCGGTACATGTCATTTCTTAGGCAAGGCTCTAGTCTCTTGGTTTAGTAAAAAGCAAAATTCTGTAGCCTTATCAACAACAGAGGCTGAGTACATCGCCGCAGGACGTTGTTGTGCTCAGATTTTGTGGATGAAACAAACCTTAGAAGACTTTGATTTATTTTACACACATATTCCCATTTTCTGTGATAACACTAGCACCATTAATTTGACTAAGAATCCTGTATGTCACTCTTGTACTAAACATATCGAGATTCGGCATCATTTTCTTAGAGATCATCATCAAAATGGAGATATAAACCTTGTATACATAGATACTGATAATCAATTAGCTGACATCTTCACTAAACCTCTAGCGGAAGATCGCTTCAATTATTTACGTCGAGAATTAGGAATTTTGGACGTCAATAATATTAATTGATTTTATTTTATGTTTTTATATCATTATGCAAAAACTGTGTTAGAGACAAGCTAATAAAGAGTCCGTCTGTCACCACAACTACGGTTGAAGCGAAGCGGTATTTAAGAGTTCCCCGGTGAACCTCCGCCAGCTGGGACAGTACTCCTACAGCTAATCTGAGACAGCTGCTGTGTAAAGATATTTAACTCATAAAATATTATTAATTATGTTATTTGAAAGCTAAAATAACTAATCTTTGAATTAAATATTTGAAACGAGTCAATGAAAAAGAAGTAGCAAAATCAACTTGAAAGAACCCTAGGCGAATTCGGCCAGAACTCTGACCGAATTCGGCCCGAGTTCGGTTGAGGGTATCTGCGTATATATCCAGAACCCGAGAGCTCCTTCTCTTCCATTGCTTCCATATTTCCAAACAGCAGCTACAGCCGCCCGAAAACCCTCCAAACCCTAGGTATTCACCAATCCATTGCTTCCTATCTACTTGGTGAAATCCTTCCAAACTTTGGAATCGTGCGGAGATCATCCTTCTCTACAACATATCTAATCTTTGTGAGGTATAACTCTCTCCTTCTCCACTTTCAAATTTGTGCTTATTTATTTCAATGGCACCTAGATTTAATCTGACTAAGAGGAAGAAGACTACTCCTAGTGAGGAAGGGTCCTCTTCGAATCCTCACACGGATTCTTTGTTTTCGCCAGTCCAAAAGAGCGACGGCGCTTTCGATGGGTTCTTCTTTCAAACCCTCGATCAAGCTTTATTATGGTACGATGACTTTTCCACCCGATCCATATGCAGCGGCGCTCCGGTTAAATGGACGATTTTTCCTGACCATCGTCACTTATTTGAGGCATTAGGGTTACATTTGCTTGTTAAACTGTGCTTCCCAATTGCTACTAATGCCATTAGATTGTTCTATTGCAATCTCGTAGTTAACACTTTTGACGTGAGCACACGTGTTGGAGACATAGATATTGAGTTCAATGATGTCCTCCTAGCGGAGATTCTTGGGATTCCCAATGAAGGTGAACCGCTAGTTGATATCACGGAATTCGAGTTCCCCGAAGGCACTACACTCACGAGTTTCAAAACGGAACTTTGTGCACCTGACAGAGTACGTTCTGGAAAGTTTAAGGCTAACAACCTTAACTTGTTCAACTACGAATTGCATCGCATCATCTACTCTACTCTACTTCCCAAATCCACTTCCAAGGATGATGTGACTTCGCTTGAGCTGTCCGCTATGTATCATCTTATCAAGGGGATTCCTTTTTTCGTCCCCAAGACTATTATTCAGATGATGGGACGTTGTCGTGCAAGAGATCGAAATCTCTCTTACGCGATGATTCTCCCTCGTATCTTTCAGCGCTTCGACATCGATCTATCGACTTGTACTCAGGACTCTGAGCCCAAGTTACTCCAGCTTTCTCGTCGCAGCCGGACTGCTTCAGCTCCACCTCCTGCTCCTCCTACTGCACCATCTCCACCACATCAGCCGTATGCCATGACTTTTGAGGGCATACATCAGCACCTATCTGCTTTGTACGTCTCGATGACGGACATGGCTCGCGAGCGAGAGTTCTGCGATGTCACCCGTTACCAGGCGATGGCAAACTCCTTGGCCGATCTGCGTTTCGTACAGACTGGTCACTCTGCCGCTTCCATCCCTCGAGATCCAGCTTTTTCGGGTTACCGCTGTGAGGATGAGGCTGTCCATGCCTACTTCCAGCCCGGTAACGCCTATGATTGGTATCGTGTTCCTCGAGATTATGTTGGCGAGTTCTATGTTGGCGCCCCTACTCATCCTACTGGCGCTGGTACTTCTGGTGCTGGTACTTCCGGTCATGCTGGCCGTGCTGCTGATGATTTTGATGAGGATAGTGATGATGAGATCTGATCTGATTACTAGTGACATTCTACTGTATACTTGGAAATGCTCCGACATTCCAAATTTTTATCTTTTTGATTAGTACTTTGTAGTTTGCTATCAGTATTTCTTTTATCTTCATGGACATGTTTTTGATGTTTCATTTATGACATCTCAGTTTATTTCAGTATTTTGTTTAGCACTATCTCTTTTTACTGCTTCTTCATTACAAACTGCCTGTGAAATAGCATGCCTGAGATTTCTTTTATGTTTTGATGCAAATACATGCCTGTGATGATAATTTGTAGCAACTTTACATGCCTGTGATAATAATCTCTAAATTCTTATACCATTTCTTTTTTTTTCTCGCTAGTTGTTACTTATGCATTCATTGCGGGGGAGTCTTCTGCATTTAATGCGGGGGAGTCTTTCTTTGTGCAATTATTTTGCTAAGTGACAAAGGGGGAGAAAATTAAAAATGATCTAACATTTTTTTTGAGTTATGAGTTATACAGGTTATGAACAATTTCTACTTTTTGATATTTTTTGCACACGCTTGAACTAGCTTCATGTTATATCATTCATAGTTTGTCAATTATCAAAATGGGGGAGATTGTTGGCCCATTGGTCATATGGTCAACCTGATTTTAATAATTGATCAAAACTCTGTCTGGATATACAAAGCTTGTTGGGACATCTCAGCTCCTTGGACATAAGCAAGATTGGATATTCACTTCGTTCAAGACTGAAGATCTGTTTGCCTACTTGAGTCTGTATTTCCTATGCAATGTAATTTTTATTTTATTTGAGTCTAGGAATACGTTGTACACCGAGTCGTACTGGCAAATAGGCTATTCCCAAAACAGTTCAAAATGTTTTTTAAAATGACCTATCAAATTGTTTACAAAAAGGTTTTCAAAAAGGTTTTCAAAAATCACCAAAACTAACTTTAAAAACCCTAACCTAACCCTGACAGAACTCGGCCAGAGTTCGGCCAGAGTTCGGCCAGAGTTCGGTTGGTGGCCGTTTTGATTTTGAATTCTCTGGAACTTGGTCCTCCTGCAGTTGCGGATTTGACCGAGATTTGCTCATCGAGTTCTGCCCGAATTCTGCCCGAATTCTGACAGAGTTCTCCCTTTGGAAATCCTATAAATAGAGAAGTATTTCGATCATTTCAATTCACTCATTCACTTTCAATCTTCTCTCTATCTAAAAAGCTTTCTGCCTTCCAAAGAGTTTTCTAGAGCTTTCATTTTCAGATTCCAAGCCAGTTACAATCCTCTAGTCGATTTGCCAGTGCGGTACGGTCTAGAAGTTTCTGAGAGATTGTAATCAGAAGGCTTGATTGAAGAATACCTCTTCACATTTGAAGTTGGACGAGTTCTTCGTATCAAAGCTCGCGTTGTAGAAGTTGCAAGGACTTCGTAAGAAAACTTGCGGTTTTTCCTATAGTGGATTCAAACTGGTAGCAAGAGTTCTACCGACTGGATTAGTCCTCAACAGAGGGATACCAGTATACATCACTGTCTTTGCGTTTGCTTTCTGAACTCTGCCTTTACTTTATTTTCATCTGTAATTATATACTGTGATTGTGTTGCTAACTTTTTAATTAGCATTATTCCGCTGCCAACTCTATTCACCCCCCCTCTAGAGTATTACGCTTTACTATATCGTTCCTACAATAACCATTTCCTACTCACCCTCCCCAATCAATACACAAGGATCCAGTCAAGTTACGTTACCTTGTACAAGAGGTTTTTATCATGTTTGCTCACGTGATCATGAGAGTACAAGATTGCACAAGAGTATACATGAATAGAGGTGTACATGATATACAAGATATTCGTGAAAAGCACATGACAACTGTATTTGATGCACCCCGAGGGGGATAACATCGCATGACAAGATCCATATAGTACCAATCCGTGATAATAATGTGATAACATCATGTAAAGTAATCTAGAGCAAGAATATAAATCCTAACAAGTATAAAATGATCAGAGAATGTACTCGCCTGTCACCCTGTATGACTGATATGAATAGATGTCCGAACTAGTGTCACAGAGTCCTATTTAGAGTAAAACAGGTCACAATATATCCACAATGGTAAAAATAGAGTATACAATGCATACTACATGATTCTAGGTCAATCTGGTCAAAAGTCAACTCTTGGTCAACTCTAAAAGTCAAACTAGGTCAAACTAGTCAAAGTTAGGTCAACCATGGTCAAACTAGTTAGGGTTTAGTCAAACTAGTCAAAGTTAGGTCAACCATGGTCAAACTAGTTAGGGTTTAGTCAAACTAGTCATTCTATGTTATTTCAAGTCAAATCTAGGTTAACTAGGTCAAGTTTGACCTAAGGTTGACTTTGGTCAACTTTAGTCAAACAAGGGTCAAAACCTAACCTCATAGCCATAGGCTCATAAATGAATACCATAGGCTAATATCACATAGATATCTATCTCTATACCATATATATATATACAACATATAGATATATAATATACAATACATATATATATATATATAGAGAAAAGTGAGAGAGAGAGAGTAAGTGAGAGAGAGAGATTACTGGACAGTAGGGGGGTTCTCTGTCCACTGTGACAGAGAACATAGACACGCACACACACACTAACATACATAAATACATACATATATATATATATATATATATATATATATATATATATATATATATATATATATATATATATATATATATATATATATATATATATATATACTCATATATACATATATACACATGCAATTTCACCCAAATTCTACCCACACACACACACATATACACTACGTATATACACTATGTATACACACTAATACATGCAAAAATAACATCAAAATCGTTTCAAAATTTGTTTTAGAAAAACTGGGAAAATCCCAAAAATCAGAAAATGTGCACTGTGCACAGTGAGATGGGGTAAACCTAAATCCGTGTCCAAAACCAAACTATGACACGAAACCCTTGGTTGGTAAGTGTTGCCCCAAGTGTCGCCTAGCTTCTAGGGTGCCTGAGACACAGTCCCGATACGACACAACATGTCAATCTCGTGAAAAACCCAATCGGGTAAACCCAGGACACACACAGTGTATTGTATAGTGCACGTGTGCAACCCACTCTAGGACACGACACACACACACTCGTGTCTCGTAATCGTGTCAGAAGGTGCGCCTAGGGGTAGGGTACGTGTCCAACACCCTGATACATGTCCACGTGTCATGTAGAAAGGACACGAGACGCATATCAGAGACCTAAAATCTTGCATTTAGACCGCATCGTGCACGCGATCGAGTGTCTCGTGCTCAAAACACAGGACACGACACACCACGTGCTTGTGTCCTAGTGTTCGCCCAATGATGGGCTACACACGTGTCAGCCTGATACGTGTCCACGACTCATGTGCGTGGGACACGAGGCTCGTATCAGAGCAAAATTTTTCCCACGCGTACGTGTGTGCACGACAGTGCAGGATCCATGTGAGATCGAGAACTCCCTCGATACTCAATGATTTCACTTGAAATTTTGTGGGTGGCCTGACAGTCATGGCCCCCACGTGTACACCAATTTTGGTGTATCGAAGTGTCGTGTACAGAGAGATAGGGAACCCGAGCAGCAGGACACAGCATGGGGTGTCGTACAGCGTGTTCGTGTCCATTTTGGATACGAACACGAGTCCAAATCGTGCTCAGTCAGTAGGGGTTTTAAATTACACATATAGGGCTACACAATCATGTATTTAGTTTTCGAAATTAACACTATTAAATTCTAACAAACATTTCATCGAACACCTTGTTTAAAATACCGATACATGTCCGATACGGACACGAAATGGACACGAATTCCTACCAAACTTGGGCTACACCTAGGGGGACCCTAAATGAATGCATCCATGGGAAGAAAACTAGAATTTAAATAGGTTTGATGGGTTTTACCTATTGAGGGTGAAACCTCAATTTCAAGCCTTTTGAATGAGGGCTTCCCTCGATCTTGCGACGATCCCGAGCCTCCGAATCCTTGCTAGCTACCCACCAATGGTACCCTCTACTGTAGGGAAGTCCAATGCAAAAGACTAGAGGGGAAAAGGAGTTGAAATAAACAAGTTGTGAGGGTTTGAAGGTATTGGATTTTCAATGGTCTAAAGAAGTGTAAATTCATGTAAAAGAGACATGAATGAAATGTAGTGATTATATAGAAGGGGGTGACCTTCCTTGTCCAGCCATAGGGTGTGGGGATGGGTGTCCATGAAGACTTTTGTGTCTTCCTTCTTGCTTAAGGTTTGGACTTCTAGGTAAAGCAATGATATTTTGAGGGTTTTAAGGAAAATATCTAATAAAGGTATTCTAAGATATTTATGAATAATGCCATGAGATAATTAGCTATCCTTTAATCTCTAGGTTAGTGGCTAACCTCTACATTAGGGTAAACTAGGTTAGGGACTCTCATGACAATAATTAAATAATAATAATTCACATAAATCCAATAATTCCAATAATTCCTAGAAAATTACCAAAATACCCCTTAGGCTAAAAAGCCCTAACTTGATGTTCTAAACCTATGACTAGGCTCATATGATCATGGTTAGTCTCTAGGTTAAGTAATCTCTAAGGTTGCACTTGCAAAACATCAAAATCACAAGTTGTGATTTTAAATAGTTTTTTAAAATAACTAAAAAATCACCAAAAATCATAATATGGTATAAATATCATTATTAAATAATTATAATTATAAAATTTCAAAATTACCCTCATTTTTAGAAACTGGGTGCTACAGCGTCGGGGGCTGGGCGGCTGGCTTGGGTCGGGGGCTGGGCGATGGGCTTGGGGCGGGGGCATCGGGGGCTGGGCGGCGGGCTTGGGGCGGGGGCGTCGGGGGCTGGGCGGCTGGCTTGGGGCGGGGGCGTCGGTGGCTGGGCGACGGGCTTGGGGCTGGGGCGTCGGGGGCTGGGCGGCGGGCTTGGGGCGGGGGCGTCGGGGGCTGGGTGGCGGGCTTGGGGCGACGGCGTCGGAGGTATATGCAACCGATGCACATCCATGAGCACTCTTCATATATATATATGCAACCGAACTACTGGGCGGCGGGCTTGGGGCAGTGGGCTTTGGTCGGGGGTGGCGGGGGGCTTTGCTTCTCAAATTCATCTGAGTTTATATATTGGCTAAATAATGTGTTATCCATATTGGGTGTTATCCATTAGTTTGGTGGTGTTTGGATTAGTAAATGTGAATATGGGGTTTGGATTCATGGTGTATATGTTCACTGTCTCAAGGACAGTGCAAGTTCTATCAGTTGTGTGCTTCTATATAGATGTATATATCTATACATCTAGTTGTTATATACATATGTGTATGTGACAATCTCAGTTAGCGACGGACTAGTGACCGGTTAGCGACGGATATTTCCAGCTCCATTTGCATTAATCTACGGTATGACATGGTGATCAGGACATAGTCCCTGCAGCCATTCGACTGACGAGGCAGAAACTATGTAGCCGTAGATAAAGTTGACTGTCCTCCGACCCTCATCCCTCGGCAATGATGATACGACAACCTATCACTATATCTTATATAGTAGTAGATGATGTCTTAGTATTACATTATGTGAGTTCATCTTGATTCTGTTATATCCTTCAGATACTAGATACGATAAGAACATATACTACACGATATGTATACAGAATATAGATGATTCACACTAATGTATGCTAGAATGAATTTTGGGTTGTGTTCTGAACCATCCGTTCTCACACTTAAAACACATAGGAATTAGTAGTGTGAGAGCGCCGGAGAGAGTGAGAGCGCAGGAGGGGGGAGAAGAGAGAGAGAGAGAGAGTAAAATGGTACCACATAGTGAAGTAGTACTGTATTTTGGCTCCAGTTCCAGCTCCATTTGCATTAATCTACGGTACGACATGGTGATCAGGATATAGTTCCTGCAGCCATTCGACTGGCGAGGCAGAAACTATGTAGCCGTAGATAAAGTTGACTGTCCTCCGACCCTCATCCTTCGACAATGATGATACGACAACCTATCACTATATCTTATATAGTAGTAGATGATGTCTTAGTATTACATTATGTGAGTTCATCTTGATTCTGTTACATTCTTCAGATACTAGATACGATAAGAACATATACTACACCATATGTACAGAACATAGATGATTCACACTAATGTATGCTAGAATGAATCTTGGGTTGTGTTCTGAGCCATCCGTTCTCACACTTGGCAAAAAATCAAATTTTTTATACTTTATCGGCTTTCGAAAATGTACTCAAATTACATGATGGTTCCTTTAGTTAGCTTGCTTATGTTACAATTATATTATTTGTGACTATCGATCTTACCAGATGGCACCCATGACCCGAGGAGCGGCACGTCGTTTGAGGGAACAGTGAATACTGAGGTGGCTCCTCCTACAGTTAAGGAGGAAGTAGCACCGGTTGCTAGTGAGACCGGGAGTTCTATTCATCCAGCACCGGTAGCTAGTGAGACCGGGAGTTCTATTCATACAGCACTTGCAAGGGACGACATCTCTCCTCACGCCAAAGATCTCGCTTTTTCGAGGTGGTTGCGTGATCGTATCACTGAGCATTTGCGTGAGCTGTGTGGTTTTCATTAGCTATTAGTAGTTATTTGTATTGTACTATTTGTATTGGGTTATTTTTGTATTAGACTATTTGTATTGGACTACATATATGAATTAGTACTGTGTCAATCTCTGGATTGTATTGGACTACGACATGGTGATCCGGATATAGTTCTTGCAGCCATTCGACTGGCGAGGCAGAAACTATGTATCCATAGATAAAGTTGACTGTCCTCCGACCCTCATCCCTCGGCAATGATGATACGACAACCAACAAGAGAGGATACTTTGAGAGATCCATCTGAGTAGGACGTATACTCTGAGAGATCACCTTTACAAGAATGATATCGGTAGTGGGATTGAGTGTTGGAGGAGATATTATCAGAGTATACGTCCTACTCAGATGGGTCTCTCACCGTTACTATTTTTTTCTGACACCAAGGTGGATGTGCTCCGTCAACAGATTCTTGCTCCGAGCCAAAACTTTGCCCCGGAGCTCAAGTGGACATCCTTCGTGTAGAGCTCGAGCGAGAGGTTCCTGACAGCATGGTGGTCTTCTTTGTCAAAGTATCCGTGCTCATCGCACATTGGTTATGGAACGAGCACGGATACTTTAACAAAGGAGACCACCATGTTGTCCGGAACCTCTCACTCGAGCTCTACACGAAGGATGTCCACTTGAGCTCCGGGGCAAAGTTTTGGCTCGGAGCAAGAATCTGTTGACGGAGCACATCCACCATGCTGTCAGAAAAAATTAGTAACGGTGAGAGACCTATCTGAGTAGGACGTATACTCTAATAATATCTCCTCCAACACTCAATCCCACTACTGATATCATTCTTGTAAAGGTGATCTCTCAGAGTATACGTCCTACTCAGATGGATCTCTCAGAGTATCCTCTCCGGTTGGGTTGTGTTCTGAGCCATCCATTCTCACACTTAAAATACATATGAATTAGAACTATATTTTGTATTTTCGGCGAATCCAGGGATTTGATTCTGTATTTTGTATTTTGGTTTCTGTATTTTGGCTCCAGCTCCATTTGCATTATTCTACGGTACGACATGGTGATCAGGACATAGTCCCTACAGCCATTCGACTGGCGAGGCAGAAACTATGTAGCCGTAGATAAAGTTGACTGTCCTTCGACCATCATCCCTCCGCAATGATGATACGACAACCTATCACTATATCTTATATAGTAGTAGATGATGCCTTAGTATTACATTATGTGAGTTCATCTTGATTCTGTTACATTCTTCAGATACTAGATACGCAAAGAACATATACTACACCATATGTACAGAACATAGATGATTCACACTAATGTATGCTAGAATGAATCTTGGGTTGTGTTCTGTCACGCCCCAGAACCAGAATACTGGAGAGCGGGGGCAGACATAGCCAGCTACGTATATTGAAGTGCAACCCACCTCGCTATATGGTCACGGCTGTCTAGGATACATGAGGGTTTAACTACAAGCCAGCAGTCTCCTAAGGTCATGAGCAAGCCTATTGTCTCAATCACAAGCAAGTAAGTAAAAGTTACAAGATGTATGATCATTAAATATACAATAATAAGTCATCCCAAATACTACATATTCAGCTGATCATGAAGCTAGTCGTACAAAATGTCAGGACTAGCAAGAGTTTTAGTCATACATGATCAACCCTAGGATCTGTTAATCATGTTACAGCCCGTAGGCAGACAGTAAGTAAAAGTGCAATCGAGCTAAACAGGTGCTCGTCGGCTAAACGCCTCAAAAGAATAATTTTTACAATAGAGTGGGAGAGCCAAAAATAATCCACTCGTTGTCAGGATTCCTTCTAGTGTTCACCATCTGGCAGGAAGGTAGATGGATCCTCGGTAGCTGCTCCGAAATCTGGCCATACAAAACCAGCTGGGTCAGACCCCAGAAAGAGCAAGTGCCACAAAGGAGGCTTCACTTAAGAACTAAAACCAGCAATCAGCACAAGATATAAATAAAAGTAAGAACTGGAATAAAAGTAAGAACTGGGAATAAGAAAATACATCAGGATGATATACGACGATATAACCATGGAACTATTCAGATAACCAGGTTACAACCCGTAAACCAAACAAGGACCGGGGTTGTAACCCTTCGTCTGAACAGAACTTGGAATTCTCACAATTTATCGGTAAAATAAATACAAGCATTCTGGTCATGCAGTAATCTGGAACAGGATTAGGGCAAGACTAGACTGGTTAGACTCCATCCAATCATTCCACGGCCAAGCAAGAATTACGGCTTGATACTTTAACTAACTAGGGTTGTCACAAGCCTAATTATTAACAAGATGCAACGAGATTATTCCACAGCCACAAGTCCTGCAGACCATCCAGGTTATCCAGGTTAAAAGATTAGAGTTGAATTCAGGTGGGTACATCGCCCAGGGAACGAATGTACCCTTAGGTAGCTTGAAGGGTGCAACACATGACAGTGTGCTGGAAATGTGCCCTACTCGACGGCAGGCTACAGATCCCAAGGCGTGCCCAGGTAACGGGATTGCCTGTAGCTGGGAAATCTCTTCAT
This sequence comes from Iris pallida, assembly GCA_029216955.1. NCBI lineage: Eukaryota > Viridiplantae > Streptophyta > Magnoliopsida > Asparagales > Iridaceae > Iris > Iris pallida. Next base: position 16,206,406 of record JANAVB010011399.1, read on the forward strand.
GACTAATGTATTAATCTAGTTATTAGCCTTAGTCCCTTTTTGTAGGTACTCCTGACCGTGGTACTCAGGAGTCCCCGTCCTAGACATGATGTAAGACAGGACTGGTTTATTTGTACAAGCACAATCACCCACGGTGTCCAGGATGTTCATTCTTGTCAAGTCATGTCATGTCAGGTAGCCGTCGCAACAGCTTATCAAGGTAAATTATGTCGGATTATCAGGTCAAGTGTACTAGTCAGGAATGCGCCACGACGGGCCACTATCAGGTCATGACAGGTTACTCATGTCAGGAGTGCACCACTACGGTCAATATCATGTCAGGCTCAGTTATCAATTCCAAACATGCCAAGTAAATTCAGGATTATCAAGTTCAGGACAAAAGGCGTAAGGATATAAAATGGGCGTAAAATATCTAATAAAATATCAATATACAGGGCTATACAAGAGCCAAGCTTAAGGAAAATAAAACCAAACTGACACGCTGACATAAGACCAAGTCTGCCAAAGGCCATACGCTCAGTGCAAAGTTATACGCTCGGGTCAGGCTACGCTCAGGCCAACCTATGCTCAGGTCAAGCCACGCTCAGGTCAAGCGTATGTAAGTCATACGCTCACAGAAGGCAGCGTATGTACTCCATACGACTCCTCGTCAAGCAAGCGAGCGTATGCGAGTCATACGCTCCCAAAAGGCAGCGTATGTACTCCATACGACTCCTTGTCAAGCAAGCGAGCGTATGCGAGTCATACACTCCATACGACTCCTTGTCAAGCAAGCGAGCGTATGCGAGTCATACGCTCCCAAAAGGCAGCGTATGCACTCCATACGACTCCTTGTCAAGCAAGCGAGCGTATGAGAGTCATACGCTCCCAAAAGGCAGCGTATGGGGACTGCGCTGCGCTAAAGAGCGCGCACAGCTCAGTGACGCAAGCTAAAAAGCTCACGCACTGCTCACTGTCTTCTCCAAATCAACAGGAACTCCAGGGTTGAACCCAAAGCATCAAAAGTCTATAACTTGGTCAAAACAAGTCCAAATCCAACTTTTCAAAGGTCAAAATTGGGTAGAATAAAATTCTCTAAAACATAGAACCATAAAAACTTGAAAACAAGGAAGTTTGATAGATCAAAACCACCACCAAAATCCGAAATAAATTAATTCCTAGATCTACGAAAATTAAAGCTTCAAAATAGAAAATGACAAGTTCTAAAGTGTCTTAGAAACATGGGGAGAAGCTAATAGAACAATAAAAATGAGCTCTCTTGTGGAAGCAAGTTGCACTTGCCTAAGGGGTGTTCTTGGTTGGTGGTGGGTTTAATGGAGAAGGAGAAGAGAGTAATGAAGAGAGAGAAGAAGAATATGTAATAAATAGGGTAGTGATGGTGGTAGGTAGGGGGTTCACCCCCTTGGTTCATGATGAACCAAGAGCAAATCCCAAACCGAACCAAGCCAACCCAACCAAGAATAAACCAAGCCCAGGGAGGAAATTAAGCAAGAAAATCATGCAATACAAGAATAATTACGTACACGTATTCCAGAAATACGTAATACGAACCACAGGCATTACAACTCTACCCACCTTAAAAGAATTCCATCCTCGGAATTTAATCAAGAGGCTAGAGGAGCAATGACAAGCTACATTAATCACATGCAAGCTATAACTAGGCAGACAATCACTCATTCAAGCAAGGAATCGAAGGCATGAGGCATAAGAAAGACATTATACCTCACGAGTCAAACAAGTCGGGATATCGCGATCGGATATCGTCCTCACGCTCCCACGTTGACTCCCCCAAAGAGTGATAACCCCAAGCAACTCGGACTAACTTGATAGTCTTGTTCTTGAGGATCTTCTCTCTCCGGTCCAATATAGACACGGGCCTCTCCTCATACGAAAGGTTGGTACCAACAACCAATTTCGAATGATCCAGGATGTGGCTCGGGTCCGGGATATACCGTCAAAATTGGGATACATGGAATACGTCATACACCTCACTTAGCGACGGCGGAAGAGCGAGAGGATAGGATACATCTCCTACTCGCTCCAGAATGTCAAACGGTCCTATATACCTAGGACTAAGCTTGCCCCGTACGCCAAAACGAATGACGCCACGGTTAGGCAAAATCCTCAGGAATACATGATCGCCGACCGAAAACTCGAGAGGATGCCGATGAGAATCGGCCCAATGGCGCTGGCGATCTTGGGCAACTCGAAGATAATCTCTGACTCGCCTGACCACTTCAACTGTCTGGGCAATCATTTCTGGATCGAGCATCTATCTCTCTCCAACATCATCCCAGGCTAACGGGGATCTGCACTTCCTACCATACAACGCCTCGAACGGTGCCATCTGGATACTGGCCTGGAAACTATTATTGTACGAGAATTCTACCAGGTGCAAGTGATCTTCCCACGAACCACCGAAGTCAAGTGTACAGGACCGCAACATATCTTCAAGAGTTTGGATCGTGCGCTCCGACTGGCCATCTGTCTGCGGGTGATATGCTGAACTGAACTGGAGATGAGTTCCCAAACTCTCTTGCAAGCTACGCCAAAAGTGCGACGTAAATCTTGAATCTCGGTCCGAGGTGATACTGACTGGCACACCGTACAATCTGACAATCTGCCTGAGGTACATCTCTGCTAGCTGAGCCGTCGACTGACCAACTCTGAATGGAAGAAAGTGAGCCACTTTCGTGAGCCGATCAACTATAACACAAATAGCATCTCTACCAGCTGGGGATCTAGGTAATCCAGTCACGAAATCCATAGTCGCATGCTTCCACTTCCATTCTGGAATCGGCAAGGGCTGAAGAAGTCCAGCCGGTCTCTGATGTTCGGCTTTAACTTGTTGGCAAACCAAACACCGAGAGACAAACCGAGCTATCTTCCGCTTCATGCCATTCCACCAGAAATGCTGCCGGATATCACGGTACATCTTCGTACTGTCGGGATTGATGGAATACTGCGAACTGTGCGCTTCTGACATGATCTCCTGCCGGATATCTCCGCTGGGTACACAAAGACGCTTACCATGTCGAAGTGTACCATCCTCATAAATGCATAACTCTGGTCTTCGTCCCGCCTCATACTCTGCTCTGAGTCGCTGAAGCTTGGAATCTGCCGACTGTGCCATCCGGATCCTCTCGACTATAGTGGACTGAACTTACACACTGGCCATCAAGGCCACACTGGAAGGGAGAACAACTTCAATACCCATCTTCTGAAGATCGGCTAACAATTCTGGCTGCGCTATTAGGAAATAAGCTCCGGCTCTCCTGCTCAATGCATCCGCAACAACATTGGCCTTCCCAGGATGATACTGCAGGTTGACATCATAATCCACAAGAAGCTCCAGCCACCTTCTCTGACGCATGTTAAGATCCTTCTGGGTGAAAACATACTTCAGGCTCTTGTGGTCGGTGAAAATCTCCATCCTGTCTCCATACAAGTAGTGCCTCCACAACTTAAGTGCAAACACCACTGCTGCCAGCTCCAAGTCATGGGTTGGGTAATTCCTCTTATGATCACGAAGTTGTCGTGACGCATAAGCTATTACCTTCCCATGCTGCATCAGAACACATCCTAAACCTCTGCCTGAAGCATCACAGTACACTGAGAATCCTCCGGTCCCATCTGGAAGCGTGAGAATAGGAGCCGTCATTAAGCCTCGCTTCAATTGTTCAAAAGAACTCTGACACTCTGCTGTCCAATTAAACTGTGCATTATTGCGGGTCAACTGGGTCAATGGTGCTGATATCCGAGCAAAGTCTGAAACAAATCGCCGGTAATAGCCAGCCAATCCAAGAAAATTGTGAACTTCTGCAACGGTGCTGGGCACTGGCCATGACTCAATAGCTATAATCTTCTGGAGATCCACTTCTACTCCTCCCTGGGTGATGATATGACCCAAGTACGAAATGCGATCGAGCCAGAACTCGCATTTACTGAACTTGGCATATAACTGGTGCTCTTTGAGGATCTGAAGAACCACACGAAGATGCTGCTCATGCTCCGCCTCACTCTTGCTGTAGACCAAGATGTCATCCAAGAACACGATCACAAACTGATCCAAGTAAGGCATGAAGATGCGATTCATGAGGTCCATGAATACTGCCGGCGTATTGGTTGCTCCAAAAGGCATAACAAGGAACTCCCAATGCCCATATCTCGATCTAAAAGCTGTCTTCGGGATGTCCTGCTCTCTGACTCTGATCTGATGATAACCTGAGCGCAAATCAATCTTTGAGAATACTGATGCCCCCTTGAGTTGATCAAACAAGTCATCTATCCTCGGAAGAGGGTATCTGTTCTTGATTGTCACTGAGTTCAAGGTACGATAATCAACACATAACCTGGATGTACCATCCTTCTTTTTCACAAGAAGCATCGGAGCTCCCCAAGGCGATCCACTAGCACGAATGAATCCCTTGGTTCTAAGCTCTTCAATCATCTTATACAAGATCTCCAACTCTGATGGCGCCATCCTGTAGACTCTCTCTGACACTGGGGCTGTCCCAGGAATCAAGTCTATAGTGAACTCGATCTCCCGCTCCGGAGGCATACCTGGAAGCTCTTCTGGGAAAACATCTGGGAACTCGTCCACTATCCTGGGCAACTGAACTGCTGCTACTGCCATCCGCAATATCGGAGGAGAAGGCTCAACCTCGCCTCGAGAGAAAGAAAACTCCGGCTCTCCTGGAATGCTAAAAATAACCCTACCAATATGGCAGTCTATCCTAGCATACTGGTTTCTCAACCAATCCATCCCTAGGACCATATCATAATCGGCCATCGGGAACTCTATCAATCTAGCGGGAAATTCTCTACCGCTAACTATGATCCGACACGAGGAAAACACTCTATCTACTCCCACAAGTCCGTTACCAGTAAGTATATTGAGCCTTACTGATAATGACTCAGGCTCCAGTCCTATCCGTGTCGCGAATCGTGCAGACATAAATGAATGCGATGCACCAGAATCAAATAAAGCTGAAGCTGGAAAGGAGTTGACGAGAATAGTACCTGCCACTACCTCTCCTGGTGCCAATCCTTCCTCCACGGTCATCACCATAGCCTGACCGTGCCCTCGGGGTGCTGGTCCCCTCTGCTAAAATCCTCGCTGCCTGCTCTGACTCTGGACTTGGACTTGTGCATACTGCTGGGGGTTCTGCTGCTGGAACACTTGGGTCTGAGGCGACAAGGGCCTCGGCAATGGATACTGCTGCTGCTGGACCGGAGCTGGTCCCCTCACCGAAGAGGTAGAAAGGTTGGACGATGATGAACCACCCCTATTCGGGCAGGATCCAACCCTGTGGTCTGATGCACCACAAGCCAGACACAATCCCTGTGCCCTGCGACATTCTGCCACCACATGGCCTGGCTTTCCATAATGAGAATAACCCACTGCGGAAGATTGCTTCTGCTTCTGCTGCTGAGGGTGCATCGGAGTTGAATGCTGAACCGACGTTACTGAGGCCGCTCGCCTCGGAGCTCCAATAGTCAAGGCCCTGGCTGCCGGGGCTGGTGCTGAAGACTGATTCATCTGGCCGTGAGATCTCTTCCGACCCCCGGTCCTATCCATAATCCTTTGGGAGGTATATTCATGCCTCCGGGCTGCTCTCAAGACTGCATCAAAAGTCAGATGCTCAAACTGCTCTACTGCCAACAAGATCTCCAAATGAAGTCCCTGCTGGAACCGCTGGGCTCTATCATACTCGGTTGCCACCAAGGTGGGAGCAAACCGACTAAGTCTGGAAAACTCGGCCGCATATCCGTCGACCGTCCTGCCTCCTTGGTTCAGATTTGTGAACCTCGTCTGTAGATCGTACCGAGTTACAGCATCAAAATATTTGGTCTGGAATCTCTCCCGAAATACTGTCCAAGCAATGGGTGCTGCTAATCCAATGGCCTGTGCCGCCCACCAGCTGCGGGCAAGATCCAATAGCTGTAGGCGCACCACTGCCACCTTCTCATTCTCTGGGGTCCTGGCTGCTTCTAGAACCACCTCTGTGTCCTGAAGCCATGCATCTGTGGCGATAGCATCTTCACTACCGTCAAAGAAGGGAGGGTTCAAGCGCTTGAAGCTGTTGGCCGCGCTGTTACCCTGATGACCACTCCGGGTCAAAGCATCTGTCACTGCCTGGTGCAAGGCATCTCCACGCCGGTCTTGGAAAGCTATCAAGGTCCTGACGAGTCCTACCAAAGTGCCGTCGTCATGTTCTACAGGTTGAACTGGCTGGACTGGTGGCTCTTCGCCAGAAGGCACGACTCTGGAGGCTACCTCGGAATGTTGGACTTGATCTCCAGGTTGCTGCTGGTCCGCGGGAGGTGCTCCGCCTTGCTGGTCAGTAGGACCACGAACAATGCCGCTGAAGAAGACGACATAAGGAACAATAAGGAAGGACCAGGACAGATCAACGATACAAGCATATGATCAGGACAAGAATCCAGGGATTCAGAAGATACGAGCAGAGATCAAGGACGAATACTGATTGAGACATCTATTCGGTAAACCCTCACATATCTTGATTTACAAGACCTGTATGGGCTACCACTTAAACCATGTCATACCCCAGAACCAGAATACTGGAGAGCGGGGGCAGACATAGCCAGCTACGTATATTGAAGTGCAACCCACCTCGCTATACTGTCACGGCTGTCTAGGATACATGAGGGTTTAACTACAAGCCAGCAGTCTCCTAAGGTCATGAGCAAGCCTATTGTCTCAATCACAAGCAAGTAAGTAAAAGTTACAAGATGTATGATCATTAAATATACAATAATAAGGCGTCCCAAATACTACATATTCAGCTGATCATGAAGCTAGTCGTACAAAATGTCAGGACTAGCAAGAGTTTTAGTCATACATGATCAACCCTAGGATCTGTTAATCATGTTACAGCCCGTAGGCAAACAGTAAGTAAAAGTGCAATCGAGCTAAACAGGTACTCGTCGGCTAAACGCCTCAAAAGAATAATTTTTACAATAGAGTGGAAGAGCCAAAAATAATCCACTCGTTGTCAGGATTCCTTCTAGTGTTCACCATCTGGCAGGAAGGTAGGTGGATCCTCGGTAGCTGCTCCGAAATTTGGCCATACAAAACCAGCTGGGTCAGACCCCAGAAAGAGCAAGTGCCACAAAGGAGGCTTCACTTAAGAACTAAAACCAGCAATCAGCACAAGATATAAATAAAAGTAAGAACTGGAATAAAAGTAAGAACTGGGAATAAGAAAATACATCAGGATGATATACGACGAGATAACCATGGAACTATTCAGATAACCAGGTTACAACCCGTAAACCAAACAAGGATCGGGGTTGTAACCCTTCGTCTGAACAGAACTTGGAATTCTCACCATTTATCGGTAAAATAAATACAAGCATTCTGGTCATGCAGTAATCTGGAACAGGATTAGGGCAAGACTAGACTGGTTAGACTCCATCCAATCATTCCACGGCCAAGCAAGAATTACGGCTTGATACTTTAAGTAACTAGGGTTGTCACAAGCCTAATTATTAACAAGATGCAACGAGATTATTCCACAGCCACAAGCCCTGCAGACCATCCAGGTTACCCGGGTTAAAAGATTAGAGTTGAATTCAGGTGGGTACATCGCCCAGGGAACGAATGTACCCTTAGGTAGCTTGAAGGGTGCAACACATGACAGTGTGCTGGAAATGTGCCCTACTCGACGGCAGGCTACAGATCCCAAGGCGTGCCCAGGTAACGGGATTGCCTGTAGCTGGAAAATCTCTTCATGACTAATATATTAATCTAGTTATTAGCCTTAGTCCCTTTTTGTAGGTACTCCTGATCGTGTTACTCAGGAGTCCCCATCCTAGACATGATGCAAGACAGGACTGGTTTATTTGTACAAGCACAATCATCCACGGTGTCCAGGATGTTCATTCTTGTCAAGTCATGTCATGTCAGGTAGCCGTCGTAACAGCTTATCAAGGTAAATCATGTCGGATTGTCAGGTCAAGTGTACTAGTCAGGAATGCGCCACGACGGGCCACTATCAGGTCATGTCAGGTTACTCATGTCAGGAGTGCACCACTACGGTCACTATCGTGTCAGGCTCAGTTATCAATTCCAAACATGCCAAGTAAATTCAGGATTATCAAGTTCAGGACAAAAGGCGTAAGGATATAAAATGGGCGTAAAATATCTAATTAAATATCAATATACAGGGCTATAGAAGAGCCAAGCTTAAGGAAAATAAAACCAAACTGACACGCTGACATAAGACCAAGTCTGCCAAAGGCCATACGCTCAGTGCAAAGTCATACGCTCGGGTCAGGCTACGCTCAGGCCAACCTATGCTCAGGTCAAGCCACGCTCAGGTCAAGCGTATGCAAGTCATACGCTCACAGAAGGCAGCGTATGCACTCCATACGACTCCTCGTCAAGCAAGCGAGCGTATGCGAGTCATACGCTCCCAAAAGGCAGCGTATGTACTCCATACGACTCCTTGTCAAGCAAGCGAGCATATGCGAGTCATACGCTCCCAAAAGGCAGTATATGCACTCCATACGACTTCTTGTCAAGCAAGCGAGCGTATGCGAGTCATACGCTCCCAAAAGGCAGCGTATGCACTCCATACGACTCCTTGTCAAGCAAGCAAGCGTATGCGAGTCATACGCTCCCAAAAGGCAGCGTATGTACTCCATACGACTCTTTGTCAAGCAAGCGAGCGTATGCGAGTCATACGCTCCCAAAAGGCAGCGTATGGGGACTGCGCTGCGCTAAAGAGCGCGCACAGCTCAGTGATGCAAGCTAAAAAGCTCACGCACTGCTCACTGTCTTCTCCAAATCAACAGGAACTCCATGGTTGAACCCAAAGCTTCAAAAGTCTATAACTTGGTCAAAACAAGTCCAAATCCAACTTTTCAAAGGTCAAAATTGGGTAGAATAAAATTTTCTAAAACATGGAACCATCAAAACTTGAAAACAAGGAAGTTTGATAGATCAAAACCACCACTAAAATCTGAAATTAACTAATTCCTAGATCTACAAAAATTAAAGCTTCAAAATAGAAAATGACAAGTTCTAAAGTGTCTTAGAAACATGGGGAGAAGCTAATAGAACAATAAAAATGAGCTCTCTTGTGGAAGCAAGTTGCACTTGCCTAAGGGGTGTTCTTGGTTGGTGGTGGGTTTAATGGAAAAGGAGAAGAGAGTAATGAAGAGAGAGAGAAGAAGAATAGGTAATAAATAGGGTAGTGATGGTGGTAGGTAGGGGGTTCACCCCCTTGGTTCATGATGAACCAAGAGCAAATCCCAAACCGAACCAAGCCAACCCAACCAATAATAAACCAAGCCCAGGGAGGAAATTAAGCAAGAAAATTATGCAATACAAGAATAATTACGTACACGTATTCTAGAAATACGTAATACGAACCACAGGCATTACATGTTCTGAGCCATCCGTTCTGATCAAGCATCTTCCTTCTCCTCTCCTCCACCATGGCTCTGAACCCGTCTGCTCCTCCCTACTTCCCTTTTTCTTATTTGACTCTCTCAGCCACATATGATATCCAGCTCAAGTGTAGAGTCGGGAAAGAAGAAGTGGGCAGGAAGAGGAGGGGGAAGCAGCACAGCCGGCGGCATGACCCGGAGGAAGTACATAGTTTTTCTTCAACATCCGTAGGAGAACTATAAGGATATATTTTTTCACAACATGTCACCTTGTCAAAGACCCTTCATGTGAATATCATGTTACTGCGGTGTCGAAAGACTAACATGTCATAAGTTTTTAAGCCGTGTGTTTTGACAAAATTCTCCCAACTCTTTCCTCCTATGTAGTAATCTTGCATTATTACATAGCAGGAAAGAGTTTGGAGGATTATGTCAAAACACACGGCTTAGAAAATTATGACATGTTAGTCTTCCGACACCGCGGTAACATGGTTGTCACATTAAGGGTCTTTGACAAGGTGATATATTGTGAAAAAATATATCCTTATAGTTCTCCTACGTATGTTGAAGAAAACCTCTGTACTTCCTCCGGGTCATGCCGCCGGCTGTGCTGCTTCTCCCTCCTCTTCCTGTCCACTTCTTCTCCCCCGACTCTACACTTTAGCTGGATATCATATGTGGCTGAGAGAGTCAAATAAGAAGAAGGGAAGTAGGGAGGAGCAGATGGGTTCAGAGCTATGGTGGAGGAGAGGAGAAGAAAAATGCCTGATCAGAAATTGAGGTGAAAAAGTTGTGACGTTGATAGCGTGAGAGAGGGAGAGGGTGAATGGAGGGAGGGAAGTGGCTGCATGCCTTTGGCTCACTCGAGCGGTATTTGTCCTCCGACCCTCATCCCTCGGCAATGATGATACGACAACCTATCACTATATCTTATATAGTAGTAGATGATGTCTTAGTATTATATTATGTGAGTTCATCTTGATTCTGTTATATCCTTCAGATACTAGATACGATAAGAACATATACTACACCATATGTACAGAACATAGATGATTCACACTAATGTATGCTAGAATGAATTTTGGGTTGTGTTCTGAGCCATTCGTTCCCATACTTGGCAATTAAGCCATTCGACTGGCGAGGCAGAAACTATGTATCCATAGATAAAGTTGACTGTCCTTCGACCCTCATCCCTCGGCAATGATGATACGACAACCTATCACTATATCTTATATAGTAGTAGATGATGTCTTAGTATTACATTATGTGAGTTCATCTTGATTCTGTTATATCCTTCAGATACTAGATACGATAAGAACATATACTACACCATATGTACAGAACATAGATGATTCACACTAATATATGCTAGAATGAATTTTAGGTTGTGTTCTGAGCCATTCGTTCCCATACTTGGCAATTAAGCATGTGAAATACAACTGATTATGTTTAGTTTGTCTTACGATACAGATTTTCACATCCAAATTAAAATGGATCGTTACTTCGTTGATCGTACATGGATGTACTAGCGGATCAACCTCCTGGACCGTAGGTACTTATAAGTATTGACCGTATCGGATTAGTATCGATCTATCGTTTTGGTATGGGCCGTATCGGTTGGTATTGGTCTTAGCGAATTGGTATCGTCCTATCCGATATGTATCGGCCGTATAGCTAGGATTCATATTGGCCTTATCGATTTGGTATCGGTCATATCCGATAGGTATCGGCCGTGTTGGATTATTATATACCATTTTGGATTAGTATCGTGGAAGGTTTAGTAACAACTATACTTGGATTTCTTTCTTCTAGAGCTAGATTACCATTGCAAGAGAGTCACGAGAGCGTAGCTGGCCAGTTACAGAACATACATACTTCCTTTTCAATCTCGCTTTTCCTGATGGAAAAGAAAGCATGTATGTGACTGTAACTGGCCAATTACGATCTGGTGATTCTTTTGCAATGGTATTCTAGCTCGAAAAGAGAGAAATCCAAGTACAGTTGTTACTAAACCTTCCACGATACTAATCCGAAATGGTCTATACTAATGCAACACGGCCGATACCTATCAGATCGAGACAAAACTTGTGCCAACAGGACCGTATCGTTTTTCTGGTCCTGTATGCCAAGTTTGGTCCAATTCTGAGACAGTTGATCGGATCGTCGTTTTGCGGGCCCTACGGTCCGATTCAACGGACAATTTTGTGCACAGCCCACCGGAATCCAACTCTGGACATACGGTTGGGTTCGTATCATCAAAACAAATCCGTAGACATATAGTTTGATGACTTTAGAGATAATTGACTTTGGCACGCTTTTCGGTGCAAAGTGGATCCAATGGTGGACACCGTTTTGACCCGAAATTACCGTTTTGCCCCTGTGTCCTGAATTGGACTTAAGGTCATGCAATCCTAGCTAATTTGACTATTCTGAGTAGTTTGGATTGTCGGTTTCACCAATTTATTGTCTGCATTTAGATATTGATTTTCACTATATTTCATTGATTGGCCATTGATTATGTGATTTTTATATTCTATTATAAATTGTTGAGTCGGGAATGTGAAGTACCAACGATGTGTGATCTGACCTTAGACAGTGTAGACAGTGATTTATTATTGCAAAGTAGACAGTGTAGACAATGATTTATTATTACAATTAGACAGTATAAACAGTGATTTATTATTGCAAAGTAGACAGTGTAAATAGTAATTTATTATTGCAAAGTAGTCCATGTTTCTTTATTGCATTATTTGATGTAGACAGTGTAACTTTATACAATATAGACAGTGTAACTTTAGACAGTGTAAACAGTGTCGTGTAATTGTCCCGAGACCGATCACATATCAAGGTACTTCTAACAGTTGGGGAAAGTATTTTGTGTCTATTTATTTGCTATTGGTTTTTCGTATTTTTTGTTTATTTTCAAAAACATGTAATTGATGTCTAACCTCTGTTGTATAGTCATTTTCATTTATTGAAATTGCATTCAGTGAATTGTGCTCGTTCCATTCCTGACTGAAAACCAATATTTTTCAGGTTAGCCGTGGATTCACTTAGCATGGGAGATACGGGGGTACTTGCAGACAAAAGCCTAGAGACTAGCTAGATAGTTGAGTTGTCGTCATTCAAATATTTGTACAAGTTTATATTTTTCTGCAAATGTAAAACTTGTGATCATTGTAAATTAAATTAGTCTTTGTGAATGAGCATTGTTTTATTTATTTGGATCATCATGGCCGTGACAGCGTTCTACCGCCGACTCTGCGGCGTAGGCTGGCGTGGACACGTCTCGTATCCGTTTTAAAAAAAGGGTGCGGATCGTGACAGTTCATCTCTCGATCAGACCTACACACCAACTGGGTTAGCAAATAGGATTGGTTGTGAGCAATTGCATCAAGAAATTCTACACTCAATGACTAAACTTGGAGTCAGAGATTCATTTGTCCCTAATTTTGGATACCCCAACAAAAATCAGATTGGGACTAGTCACTGTGGAGGTAACTATCATTATACTTTGTATATTTTATCCTTGGGAAGTCGATGTCATTGCCTCCACTCCTAAGTTTGTGGCATCGACACTTTGAGGGACGACTATTGAAATTATCGGCTATGTCAAAGTTTAGGTGCTCATCACTGTTGGTAGCATTTTATTATGAGATTTAGATGGTTGATATTTCGATTGAAGATTATAGCTTATAAGATAATCACACGATGACTAATGAGCATTTTCCACAAAGGACACTTTTGAATCGATCTTATTGTTGAAGACGATGCATTTCACTGGAGTGGAAGAGCCGTTGCAACCCCATTATGCCACATGCACAAAGGATTCATAATGAAGGGGCCCCAAAAAAGAAGGCAAATTATATGGGCACATCAAAATGTGATCATGCTAGCCCATTTTAAACTTTGATTTATTTACAAGTTTGCAATTAAAGAAAGTGATCATGGTTATTCCACTCTTGGGTATAAAAGTCAATTTTTCTAATTTTACTCTTCTTCTTCCTCAACTCATCCAAGAAGAAGAACAAGAACAAGAAAAAGAAGAAGAGGAAGAAGAAGAACAAAAACAACAAAAATGAGAATTTTGATGGAATTTAAATCCTAATTTTCTTTCTCAACTCATTCTCACTATCTCCAAATATAATGGAGGTTTAAACCCTAATTTTTTTTCCCATTTCAAATTTCGATTTTCAATTGATGGAGAAGAAAAAAATGAAAAGAAAACACCAAAAAATTAAACCCTAATTTTCTTCTCATTTTCAATTTTGATGGCACCCAAAGGCTCCTCATAATGCACAAACTCTAATATTGGTGGAAACCATAATATTGTTGTTCAACTAGTGTAAACAAGGACTGCCCAATTTTCTGGCAGTCCTACAAACTCAATGGACTGCCAGAAAACTGGACAGTCCTATGTCACAGCATGTGAAACAAAGGACTGCCCATTTTTCTGGCAGTCCTTACTGTATGTTGGACTGCCAGAAGAATGGGCAGTCCAACTCACAGCATGTGTAACTTTGGAATGCCCAACTATCTGGCAGTCCAGTCTGTATGTTGGACTGCCAAAAGAATGGGCAGTCCTAAGTTTCACATGCTGTGAACTTGGACTGTCCAGTTTTCTGGCAGTCTATTCAGTTTGTAGGACTGCCAGAAATTGGGCAGTCTTTATCGATCCGGAGTTTTTTTTTCGTTCGTTCATACTTAGGTTTAATTTAAATGGCTAATTTCTCACTCCGTATGTAGTTTAATTCATTCAAATGAGCTACAAAGAATTGAAATAAACAATGTAATTGATGCTTGAATTTTTCAAATTAATTTCTAGGGTTTTGGAAATAAATTGAGAAAGAAATTGGGTGCTTGAATTAATTTCTTCAAAAGAGAAGGATAATGGAGGAGAAGTAGAAGATATTGGGGATTTAGGAGTTGTGGATGAGAAGAGGAAGATGTTGGGGATTGAGGAGAGGCGGAGGAGAAGAGGAAGAAGAAGAAGAGAGGGATGAGGGTTTTGGAAGAGAGAGAAGGGTTTTGGAAATTTTGGGGCAGCCATGATCAAAAAAATTGGACTAGCCTTATAAAAAAACAAAAAACAAAAATTTAGGCTAGCCACAATCCTAACCATGATCATATTTTGATGTGCCCATATAACTTGCCAAAAAGAAACCCCTACGAGTATCAAGTCAAAAAATGGAAGCTGACAGAAAATTAGTCTGAAGAATGTGTAACACGATTCATGTGCCCTCAGGGTTTAAAACAATGTACCACCAAAAGAGCACGAACAAACATATCTACGACTTGTTATAAGTTAACTAACTAGGGTGATTATAAAACTTAATTACTAAAATGCAGGTTGAGGTACTTCGCTACTGCCTATGCTGCACATACTCTTGTGGCTAAGGGAGCGATGACTTGTAGGGGAAAAATATCATATCATAAACATATATAATATACAGTAAAACATATGAAACATAAAATTGATTGTGACAACCCGACACGACATATAAATCAGTAGTGTTGTCAGTACTCAGAATCTTGAGTGGTCACGGACCCATGCCAATTGGGGTTGTACCTGCCACTCTGGGACCATAGCGACACGAGTAACTGGTAGCGCAAAATATCCTCCCCTCCCTATGATATATAAGAGTTTACTAGTCAATTATCCTACAAAATTTAATTCCAATTCTCAAATTGTGGACACTCGTGAATCTTCAGAGCATGATAAGCCGCGGGTACGGGTCGTTCGCAAGTTATCACTAGCTGTAAACCTACTTCCCAGTTTTTGAAATTTTTTTGATTTTATTTTAGCTTTAAATAGTTTCTAGTTAGAAAATAATTTTCATTCTTAAATTCTAGTATAGATATTTTGTTTAACGAAAATATTTATCAAATTATTAGTTTAGATTAATTTTATATTTATAAAAATATATTTTAAAATATTATTTGATTATTATCATTTATTTTCTAAAATTAAATTTATAAAATCTACTAATAGTATTTTAAATGGTGTTGCCATCAATTAATGGATGGAGATCCAATCAATCTAATTAATTGATTTAAATCTTGGAAAGATTGGATCAAATCCTAATCATTTCCTATCTAGAAAATTTCCACTCCTATATACAGTGGAGGCTTCTTCTATTTTCTCCACAACCCAAAATTTCTCCAACCAACACAATTCCATCCTGCGTGCACCGTGTCCGCGTCCCTATTTTCCATTCCATTATTTTTTTTATTACAATTACATGTTTCCTCTATTGCGTCCGACAACCCCGGACACGTCCCCCAAATTTTGTGTAACGTAGGACACGATTTGACACATCCAAATCCCTAACCCTAATTCCTAAATTCTGAATTCCCAAATTCCTAACCCTAACCCTAACCCTAGCTAGAGTCACCGAGAGCCGCCAACGTTCTCCGAAATCTCCCCGCAGCCGCCACGACCACACCGCCTCCTCGCCCCAACGCCTCGACCAACCATCCTACATCACCACCATCACTGCCACTCGCCTCGCCCGACAACACCGGCCAACTCCTACTGGCTCCGCGTGGACACCAACAGACCCGCGACCACAAAATATTTCCCCCGTCCTTCTCACCACCCCGCTGGCGCCACCACACCGTACTCCTACCCGATTCTGGCTGCACCCCGCGCCCACTGTGTTCCCCATCAAGGTCGCAGCCTCCAACCACCGCTACGACCACCACAAAACCCTCGCCTACACCAATTTCACTTCCGACCACCCGACTCACCAACACCACCACCACCTA
This sequence comes from Iris pallida, assembly GCA_029216955.1. Classification (NCBI taxonomy): domain Eukaryota; kingdom Viridiplantae; phylum Streptophyta; class Magnoliopsida; order Asparagales; family Iridaceae; genus Iris; species Iris pallida. The sequence continues at coordinate 16,222,594 of JANAVB010011399.1, forward strand.
GATCTAGGTCATCTCGACCAAATTGGCCACCTCCCTTGCTTACCTGACTCCGTCCATCTCTCCGACGAGCTCTCGCCGCCGCCGTCGTGTCGAGCTCTTCGAACGCCGCCCGAAGCCGTCGCTGTTGTGCTGTGCTGCATGCTTCCCGAGGCGCTACTCCCTCTCTCCAGCTACTCGCCACCAGCGCCTCCTCAAGGCGAGGCCCTCCCTCTTCTCCTCTCTGGCTTCTCATTCCTCCTTGCTTTCCCTCTTCTTTTTATTCTTTACTAGTTCTTTATGGGTTTTTTTTTATATATTTTCTTAATTTGTTTTGGTCCACTGGAAACGAGGGAATGGGGGAAGAAGTGATTGTGGGATTAATACTATATTTATTGTGTTAATACAAATATATTGTACAATATAGATGAGAGTAAGGCTTTGATAAGTAATTTATTATCATTTTAGTATTGGTCTAACAGTATATACATGTACACATAATATTGTTATAATAACTATCATTAATATCATTATTATTATTTGATACCATTAATATTATTTAATGGGTAAATTGCAAAAAAATACCCTCGTTAGATATCCGTTTTTTGCAATAAAAGACCCCATGCTCTTAACAAACCCAAAGTATGAAATATGCTCATTTAGCCCATTTTCCGTTAACTGGGGTTAAGTGGCATGTACAATGACCACTTTACCCCTCCAATATCTTCCCCCCCTCCCTCTCCGGTGGTGCGGGGAGGAGGAGGGGGTGGGGGGGGGGGGGGGGGGGGCGGGGCTCGCCGGAGCGGGGAGAGGGGGGGGGGGTGGCTCGCCGGGGTAGGGGAAAGGGGGAGCTCGTCGGGGCGGAGAGAGGGGAGGGGGGGCTCGCCGGGGCAGGGAGGGGGGGTGGCTCGCCGGGCGTGGAGGGGGGGTGGCTCGCCGGGGCATGGGAGAGGGGGAGCTCGTCGGGGTGGAGAGAGGGGAGGGGGGGCTCGTCGGGGCAGGGAGGGGGGGTGGCTCGTCGGACGTGGAGGGGGTAGCTCGCCTGGGCAGGGGAGAGGGGAAGCTCGTCGGGGCGGAGAGAGGGGAGGGGGGGCTCGCCGGGGCAGGGAGGGGGGGTGGCTCGCCGGGCGTGGAGGGGGGCTGGCTCGCCGGGGCAGGGGAGAGGGGGAGCTCGTCGGGGCGGAGAGAGGGGAGGGGGGGGGGGGGGCTCGCCGGGGTAGGGAGGGGGGTGGCTCGTCGGACGTGGAGGGGGGGGTAGCTCGCCTGGGCAGGGGAGAGGGGGAGCTCGGCGGGGCGGAGAGAGGGGAGGGGGGCTCGCCGGGGCAGGGAGGGGGGGGGGTGGCTCGTCGGGCGTGGAGGGGGGTGGCTCGCCGGGGCAGGGGAGAGGGGGAGCTCGTCGGGGCGGAGAGAGGGGAGGGGGGGCTCGCCGGGGCAGGGAGGGGGGAGGGGGCTCGCCGGGCGTGGAGGGGGGTGGCTTGCCGGGGCAGGGGAGAGGGGGAGCTCGTCGGAACGGAGAGGGGAGAGGGGGCTCGCCGGGACAGGAAAGGGGGGCGGCTCGCCGGGCGTGGAGGGGGGGTGGCTCGCCGGGGCAGGGGAGGGGGTGGCTCGCCGGGGTGGGAGGGGGTGCTGATGGGAAAGAGGGGGGTGCTGGTGGGAGGGGGAGGGGTAGTTTAGGTTTTTTTTAAAAAAAATTTGTGAAAAAAATCACTAACGGTCAACTAACGGTCAAAATTAACGGTAGGGGGCTGACCGAGCAGGTCATAGATTGCGGGGGTCTTTATTTGCTAAATGTGACTAAAAGGTCTTTCTACGCAGAAGACGGGTATCTAACGAGGGTTTTTTTTTGTCATTTACCCTTATTTATTTAATTTATTATGTTTTATTAAATAAGTGTATAGTAAATAATTTCCTAAAACATATTTTGTAACAATTATAGTATTTGGGCTTGGCCCTATAAATTAATTTCAAATTTGGGTTTTAGCTCGAAAAGGATTTTCTATGATTTTTTAGTATCTATCTAAAAATATGTTGACTAGTAAAAATATAGTTTCAAGTATATATTATAGTATTTGGGCTTGGCCCTATAAATTAATTTCAAATTTGGGTTTTAGCTCAAAAAGGATTTTCTATGATTTTTTAGTATCCATCTAAAAATCTGTTGACTAGTAAAAATATAGTTTCAAGTATATATATATATATATATATATATATATATATATATATATATATATATATATATATATATATATATATATACAAAATCATTCACGTATTAAATCTTGATCGTGACTAGTCATGCATTCATATTTCTTGTTAATCGTGACTTCATATCGATCCTAAGCTAATTGAACTGTTTTGGACCCAATAGCACGGTCTGTTCCAATGTTAGAAGCCGTCTTGCATACTTATGACATCCGCAAATATTCTATGCCAATATGACCAAGTCACACAACAACTGCAACTTAATTTGAGGCAAGTACACTATTGCTTTATGTTCTTAATACATTATAATGCTATTCACCATTGTGTTTTTATTGATATTCAGTTGAGACACGATTGTGACACGATAGGCTCATTGTATCATTGAACATTTATTGGATGTTTAGTGAGTCAGGAGGGAAAATGCCAGTATATATATGAACAAAATCCAATGATTGTTATTGTGGATAGTTAAGTCATACACCTCATGTATGGGTTAGTCGTATCTTTTTATTGTGGATAGCCATCTATGATGTACCGTATTAACCGAAGCCGTTCACATGTCAAAAATTATTTCAAACACATTGTATGTTTTATTGTACATGTTCATTGCTAGTTGCCTCGTCCATATATGTTCTTGCTAGTGATTTCTTGTACATGTTTATTGTTTCCAGTTCATCTACATGTTCTTTTATTGTTCTACTTTTTCTCTATTGTCTAGCTTTATTTTGTATTAAGTTACATTATTGCAATATGGTTGTACTTTACTCCTTTCCTGACTGGATCGTTGCAGGTGACTTGCCATGCTTCCTACTTTGTGCTATGGACCATACGGGAGATAGATATCTTGAAGGCCAACCATAGATTCTAGATTAGATAGTTCTTTTATTTTTAGCGAGTTTGTTCCCAAAAACTATTTTATTGTATTATTGGAATTGTAAATAAAATAGTTATTGTGAATGAGCAATTTGTATATGATTTTGTTGTATTTGTGATTGACATTGAGACCTATATAGCGTACTACCGTCGATGTTACAGCGTAGGCTGGACTTGGCTACGAACTCGTATCCGAAAAACGGGTACGGATCGTGACACTAGCGAACATTATCATAACTCATACGGGATAGATTGGACAATACTTTTAATTGGCTAATGCCAACTTGCAATTGATTAACACACAATAAGCATTTCTATGGTGTCGTAAAGATCATGAACTGTATCAAGTATATAGGGAATGCAACTTCCTAAAACTATACAAAACCATAATAACCAACTAAGGAATTAATACAGATAAAGTAATTAGCAAAAAGGGGCAAAAACGAGCAAAAATGGACAAAAACAAACAAAAATAGCCAAAACACACAAAAAGTAAAAATCAGGCACAAACTGCTCTTTGTGCCAGAACTCTCCGTGCCATAATTTTCCTACATGGTTGTTACTTTACGCGGCAGTTTATTTGTACGATAGTTTCTTCGTGCGACGGTTTCTTTACGCGGCAGTTCATTGCGGTCAGGACATAGCAGTCTGAACATAAAAAAATTCTAAACTTGTTTTGGCCATAAAAACTCTATTTTAAATCGAAAATTGACCTTTCAAAGGTCAATATCATATGAAATTGAATTCTCTATAACACAGGAGCATTAGCTTCCCAAATTTTGAGATTTAAAAGATTATTACAACCGAAATACCTAATACTGTCTAGAACTTAGATCTACTCAAAACCGCCAATCAAAATAAAAAATGTCATATACTAAAGATTAAGACAGTATAAATACACATATTTTAAGCAAAGAAAATATAAGATTACATGAAAATAAAATATAAAGGTAAATCTTGGTTGTCTTCACGTTGAGCAATGTACTTGCCTTGAGTAGCTTCCGAGCCACAAACCTAAGCTCCTACTAGTGTTTAACTCAACTCCAAGCTCCAAGAGCAAGCTTCCAAGCTCCACCCAAGCAAGGAAGAGGAGAGAGAAATAAAAGAGGGAAAAGAGGAAAGAAGGAAGAGAAGAAAGAGGGAAAAAAGAATAAAGAGGGAAAAGAGAAAAGAAGTGGGTTAATATAGGGGAAAGGAATGAACATTAGCCTTAGGATCACCCATCTCACCAATCCATGACTCAACCTAAGTCAATATCAACCATCCAATAGAAAACCAAGATACCATAGGGTAAAAGGGTGACTTGGTTATTAACCATAGAAAAGCCAATAGTAGCCGGGCTGCACACTGGCGGTATACTGGTATGACTGCAAAATTTCTTTTTTTGGAAAAACTCAAGGATTCAGTTCTATGCATAGGTCCTAGCACCGGTATATGGCAATGTAAAGGGTATTATACAAGTACATGATGTAGTCTTTCATATTAAAAAATCTAAATGACGAAAACTGCAACAAACATGATACTTGAAAATACAAAATACAATATACAATATAAGTTGATTATCATGAAAAAATTTAAATACCAAAAATTCAGAATACAAAATTCAGGAACAAATTTTACACTTTACCCTCCTTAAAATAAAATTACTTCACAGAATTTCACTAAAGCTAGTCAAGCTGGACAATAATGATAGACCAAGCTTAGAGAAATCATAACTCAATCATCGAAATTAAAATACATCATGTGAACAGATAATAATGTAGAATTTTAAATAAATACAAAAATAATAAATAAATGCATATGTATATAATACAGAAAGAAGGAGGAAACACAATTAGGTATATGGATAAACATACACCCGAGTCAGCTAAGTAGGAATTTGTCCTTGCTGGCCTACGCTAACTCACATAGTGGTCAATGATCAAGTCTCGAGGTAACTTAGTACCAATGACTCATTCGAGGACTTGACTCTAATCTAGGACATAAATTCATAATTGGGATACATGATAACTTTTACGTGCACGAGATACGGAGACGGATGAGTGGGACAATAAACTCGCCTTTAATTGTCGAATAAGTCGAGCCGGTCATTACATTCTGAATATAGGTGGAATATATGGCCGTCGACGAGAACCCAAGATATACTGTCAATCATGGCCTACTACCGACACTACAAGAAAAAATGACTTTTACAACGCTAAAAAAATGTTGTAAAAGGGCTTTTACAATGTTTAATATAAGGTTGTTATATCCAAGGTTGTAAAAGGGAGGATATCTTTCACAATGTTCATTTGAACATTGTAAAAATGTTGTAGAAATTATTCCCACAATAACAGCCCTTCCATAGAAAAGTAATAATTGCATACACATTTAACAACAAAACTGTAATAACTAAATCATTTTTATACAAATTTCATACTCCCATTAATCACATAATAATCTAAAACAATATTTATAGATTACAATATGTCCTTTGGTTCATTTTTTTGAAATCTCCAAGATAAGACAAAAGCGCGGTCTGTAACAAAGTACACGAGTTTCCCCAACCGCATCACCTTTCTTTGCTTCTCCAACTATCTGCATCTAAGAAACACCAAGGGTAACTACTTGTACTGGCATTCACTGTTATTTTGAAGGACTGAGGAGAGCAATGAAGATTTTTGAAAATACAAACAAACACTAATAGGACTGAATTGAACCAAGACAAGTCAAGTTTTGCATGTTGAAGCTTGGTTTGTTTAAGGTTTGACTTTGTCGAGCCAAGCTCGAGATCAAGATTGTAAGGCCATGTTCAAGCTCAAGTGGCTCGAGAGCAACATACCTCGTGAGCAGATTGCAAGCTGCTCGATCTCGAGTACCTGGACTGTCATGGGCCATTGTCACCTACGAACCCATCCTGGTAAGTATGGAGAGAAGGATCCACGTAAGTATGAAGCTTTGCCCAACCGATTTGGGACTAAAGTTTGTTTCATTAGAAACTTCTTGGTGGTTTTATTTATTAGCTGGTAATATGCACAAATATAGGTACTGAACCAACTACTGGAACCAACTAGTATCATGTTTAGTTAGTAATTCCTATCAAAAAACTGTTTCAGAATGAGAATAATAACTAATTTCATGAATTGGAGCTCATTAATCAATAATGTCCAAAAAATGATTGAAAATAATCAGATGACAAGGAAAGCTACATAAATCACCTTTAAGATAGCAAGAGTATATCAGCAGCAGTATCAAATTTAGGTAACTCAACATATTTGAAGAACTCAAAGCTTGATTCCAATACCTACTTGAAAGAGCACTACAAAATCAAATGCATGACAATTATCAAGATAATTTGCCATAAGATATATAATAAAGTACAAAGAGCGACATGGAGAATCATCTATATTCATCTAGGATATATTGACTAGATAGACAGAACTGACATGTAGCAGTCTTAACATCAGAAAATAATGTTGACATGAGAAAGGCTAAGGCAATCTGTAAGTTTATGTAAATGAAATAGAACATGAACTATATAAGGTTGTCTTTCAATATGAAGAATTTCAAGACCGGAGAGAGAAAATTCCATAAATTGAGGCCAAATTTTAGATGTCTATAATAAATGTATTACTTTTGGATAGTCTTACCTATGACACAGTCAAATATCACAAAATATAGCATATACAGTGAAGATAAAGTTTTTTTACCTGATCCTCTTGGTCCATAGGGAAACACAGACCTACTACTATAATAGTTCCTAATGAATTAATTCTTCTAGACATAGAAGACAATCAGTTATGAGTATGTTCGATATTAATTCGTGATAAATTTTTGTAGCAATTTCATATATAGATACATTTGAACCAAAGAAAACATATTACATTTCTAGAAGCTTGTCATTATAATCCTTGTATAACCTTTAAAACTCCTGTTGACAGGGGTCTTGATCATTTGAGACTGTTTGTTTACATGTTTTCATATGCCTGATGAATTCACAGAGAAGTAAGCTTGGATTCAGAGTAATAAGGATGGGCTTTGATGACATATACCTGTCTAGCCCTGGCTGGTTCCTTGTCAGAAAATTTCGACGATCGCTACTTCATCTGCACTGGACCTGCTTCCATTCTTGTCCCTGTGGATCAGAAACCTGGTGAGGACTGGAGAGGAGCTCAGGTTATCGAGCACGACAACTTGTAATCATATTCATATGACCCTTTTTTTCCTCTCTTCTTCTTCCTATAAACAAAGAAATGTAATTAACAAGCAGAAGTTAACAGTTTGTTACCACAATCTTTTAGAAGGCAATGAAGTTGCAATTACAAGCCCACCACATTGGAAAACAGGACTTCAAAACAAAATGTAGTATTGAAGATGCATGAGTTTATACTCATGCATGACCTATAAATTCCACGCTTATAATCTTAAACAGTTTATGCCTTGATTCCTGCAGTTTATGCTCATGCATCCAAGGAACATATAACATTTACATAAGACTAAATAAAGTATAGTGTCATGGCACTCGAATTCCTAACTAGTTGCAGGTAATTAACTTGGAATAATTTACCTCACTTCTGGCGGACGTGTCCATCATAACAGATGGTCTAACAGACGGTGGAGGAATGGGAAGAACTTAATATCATCCAATCTGGACGAGCATATTTAGGGTTCAAACCTAATAGCAGACAGTCCTCATCACTTATCCTTTTGAGAACACTGAGAACCTGCTCGCAAGCAAAAACGATAAACAGTCGAATCATTCAGACAAATTCCTCAATGAAAATAAGTAAAACAAAAAAATCAAAAAATGAGACGAGGTAAAATTTTCTGTCAACAATGCCGACGAGGTCGTCCCCGACTATAATGCATTATAGTAATTTTTTCTTGGAGCAGTTGAAGCAGACACAACGCATAAGTTTTGATTGTTTTATATCTGCCATTTAACTTGTTGGTAGCAAGTAGGGGAAGTAGAATCCCGGGACTTGTCTCATCCACTTGATCTCTGGAGCATCATGTCTTTAGTTTATGCAAGGTATAGGATTTACACATTCAACAGACAAACAAACATGTGAAATATTCAGTAGGCATATCCTCTATAACACTAACAAAAGCTATAATACAAATATACTTTTTTATCAACAAACTCAGACACATGTGTAATAAGAACTAACCAGAATAAATAATTGGAAGACAATCATGTTCAAATATGACAGCATCAGCCGTCTTCAACCATTGTCAATAATATGATAAATTTTCACTAAAAATATACAGTTGAATGAGGCAGTACTCTGAACTCACATTCTATAATACTGCAACATCAACAACCTAAATGCGAAACAGATAACTATTCAATAATCACCTGATCAAGAAACTTTCTTCGAAGGTTATGATAAAAATCTTAGGAGAGAAAAAATGAGTTAATAGTAGTATTTGTTTTTATAACCATTTGAGTAGCTAGACATCTAATAATCGATATAGAAGGATAATGGAATTATACTATGCTAACACCCAAATGCCTCCCTCGTGATCTGCAACAATATGTCATAGTGAAACATGATTTGGTTCAAACAATTAAAAAGATGGGAAAAAAAATACTAAAGTTTAAAAGGTTGCATCTTAATCACCTTGGTTTCCCGTAAATATATTTGAAACTTTGCATTTCATAATCAGAATGCACAATGTAGAGTTAAAACCATATTCCTCTCGAGCATTCCGTCGAACACCTTACATGCGGTGTCTGTATCCAAGCACGAGCGAACCCGACAACCAAATCATCGAGGAAGATGGGTTCGTGCTAGAAAGATCGGTACAACGGTCTCATGGCATCGAGATGGGGATGAGGGACATCAGGATGACAGATGTCAGAGAGGAAGCCACTCTTGGCAGCCTGCATGTGGAGTTGGAGGGCCTGTTCGGTGTTGGAGGCCACCTACACTATCGTCCACGCTGCGTGCTCTGTCACCCTCTCCTTCCCCTCCGCCATCGCCTTAACCAGAATCCCCGCCACGTGTCATGGTAGTGAAAGAGGTGGATAACGAGGCTGGGACGGTGGCCATAGTGGTGCTCCAATCGAATTGAGGGGAGTAGGAGTGAGGGAAGATGATTGTGAGTATGAGTGGGGGTGAGGAGAGAGGATTGGGGATAGGGATAAAATTACGGATGGGGTTGGCATTGGATGGGGGTATGTTTAGGGGGGAGAGTACATTTTTTGTATACAACAATTTTTTTGTGAAATAAGAAGAGGGAAATGTAAATTTTTTTGGTGAAATAAGAGGAGGGAAATATAAATTTTTTTGCGGTTCCACCTCGCCTAAGCTTTATTTGGATTGAATTAATTTTCGGTTTCAAAAACGTACATCATTAAAGTTATCTACAAATTTATTCTAAATAATATATTTTTTTGGTAGAAAATAAAAAATTGTCCTAATATTAATTTTTAGGACTTATCAAAATAGCATATCTAATAGTGTCGTCCCAAAGCTCTATTTTTGGAGTGAAACTCTAAATTGAAAGAGAAATATTAGAAAAAAAGATTATTCATAAAATTGAAATTCCTCAGAAATTGGAAATCTCTGTAGATGTTCTACGGTTTCTCTCCCTCCCTCATCCTCTAGTTTGAACAAAATTAAAAAATTAGAACCATACCAAGAAGAAGAAGGAAGAATAAGTCATAATATGGGTTGAACCTGTAACAACAATTACAGCTGTGGGTTTCTACTTGTGAGATAGGATTTCTGCTTGTGAGAGAGTGAAAGATGAATAGGGTTACGAGAATATAGACATGAGTTTCTATTTCTTGTATAGAAATATAGGGAAAATAGGGTCAGCTAGCGCGGGAGAATGAAAAAAATGGGGACGGAAGCCATGGGGTTGGCGTAGGTCTTCTTTGGACTCCATATTGTTAGATGTGGAACATGTCTTCTTTGGACTCAATGTTGTTAAATGTTCGTCCCATCTTTGGACTCATTTTAACAATAGAATGTTGATTGTGGACCAAATACTATGAAGAGGGACACCATAGGCATAGGAAGATGGCGTTAAATCCATGTGAACTTAGTTGTGGATCGATATTTTAGAATAGGTTCAAGTTATACAAACATACTCTCATATATATATTTTATATAGGGGTGAGTGTTGATATTCAGTTATTCAATATATTTTTAAAATGGATTTTTCGGTTACGGTTAAGATGGTATTGGATCCGTTTTTATTTGGTAGTGGTATTTTACCAATTAGAATTCCATCAATCAACACACTTATTATTATAAAACCTTTTAACCTAGAATTTTTTTTACTTTCTTTGGAATCAATAAATTTCAAAACAAGCCTCTACCAACCAAGCAATTAATCAAATTTATTATAGCAATATGTAACAAATCGCAAATATCTAAAAAATGAGCTTAAAAGATCTAGCACTAAGTTCAATCCTTAGCATAAATATAAGTACACAAAAATCTACTTCTAAGTTCTAAGAAAACACAAAAATATGAACTCAAAATATCAAAAACTCAATTCTTAGCGTTCTTAACATAAATTCAAGTCCACCAAAATCCATTACAAGTTCTAAGAAACTGATTCTCAACTAAAACAACAATAACAACAAAAATTAGTAGGATAAATTTAATATCGAGCAAGATCGGCCAGCACTCACATTTATTCCTCAATATGAAATTAAATGTGCTTCTTCCATTACTCGAACCTGCAACCTCTTGGGAGGATGTGCCTCACTCTAACCACTTGACCAAGAGAATATATATATATATATATATATATATATATATATATATATATATATATATATATATATATATATATATATATATAGTGCTTCTCCCGTTACTCGAACCTGCAACCTCTTGGGAGGATGTGCCTCACTCTAACCACTTGACCAAGAGAATATATATATATATATATATATATATATATATATATATATATATATATATATATATATATAGTGCTTCTCCCGTTACTCGAACCTGCAACCTCTTGGGAGGATGTGCCTCACTCTAACCACTTGAGCTAGAGGTCATTGAAGAAAAAATGGCGACATCAGTAATGGCATCCAAAAAAAGTAGCTGGTAGCCCCCAATCCGATGCCATCACTAATGTCGCCATGCTTGTGGCCCCAACCCGACGCCATTAGTGATGTCGCCACACTTCATCCCCAACCCCGGACGACATTACTTATGGCGCCCAACCCAACCCTGCCTGGCGACAAAAGTTATTCTTCTAATCAAACACAGAGAAGAAGCATTCTTCTCCTCCCACTCTTCTCCCCCCTCCCTCCTTCGCCTCCTCCTCTCCTTCTGCGTCACCATATCCAGAACTTGGTCGTTGCCATCGAGAATGCCGACGATCTTCCTCATGCCCGGCCTCGACTCGTGGTCCGAACGCGTGCACGCCATCCCCAGCCTCACCATAAATTAACAATTTAAATGGTAGATATGTGACAATTGAATTATAAATGGTAGATATGTGACAATTTTACAAGGATACATGCTTGATTAATTAACAATAGGTCGAGATGCAAAGAAATAAAGTGTGGTGTAGCAATGACTTATTGGACAATAATTGGATTTGATACAACTGATATTATTGTTGTGTTCTTCCTTACTGTTGTTTGGTTGTTGCGGCTATTGCATATATTTAGTGATTGCATGTTGTCCAGTGTGCAACTATTTGATCGGTGCCAACATATATATGATGTTGTTAGCAACAAAGAGACTTACTTTGTTCCTTTAAAGTTCTTTATCAAATTAAGCTAATTTAAAGAATAGAAGAAGATATCATATATAATAATTGGAAGTAAAAATTTGTTGGTTAGTCACGGCTTGTAATAACTAATTTAAATAATAGAACAAGACTTCTCTTTTGGAGGAAATAAAAAATTGGGAGGAAATTCACCCCTCCCACTACCACCACACAGACACGCACGTAAGAAACATGTAACTTATGATGAGGTGTCACTTTTTTTTTGGATCAAACACATGCATATGCAATTTAAAATAGTAAAAAGATAAATATACTAACAACATTTATTTATAGTGGCAAAATAAAGATAAATTTATAATATTGTATAAACATTGTGAAATTGTTAGATTATATTTGTAATGTAAATATGGCCCATACCCATAAGCCCAAATGTAGACACTATATATATTGTAACAAACCCTAGCAATGAGAACAAGGCATTATTATTTCCTACATGGTATCAGAGCCTCTCGAAAAACCCTAGCCGCCATCTCCCAAAAAATCCTACCCCGCTCCCGCGTCGACCGCGGCCGACGCCCGCTCATCAGCGGCCACCGCGCCGAACGTGCCTGTGCCGATCGCGTCGCCGACCGCGCCGACTTCCGACCGTGCGCCGATCGTGACGAGGAACCCCTGATCCCGACTGCACCGGCCGTCGGTTTATTTGATACTTGCAACCGTCGATTTTTGCAAAAGTTCTGGTTTGTGATACTCCCAACCAGGAAAGCAAAAGCTCAATTTTTTTTTGCAAAAACTTCTGTCTCCTCCACTCCAGGGATCGGCTCAGCCTAAGCCTTCGCTGGAGCAGAGCGACCCAACTCCAAACTTGGAACGGGCAGGCCAGACAACTCACCGCCAGCAACCACATCCGTGGAGCCGGACAAAAGCGTCCAAACCATTTTATTGCCCCCACTTGGGTTATAAGCTCACGTAACTAGGCTCGGCTCTTTTGCTAATGTTTGGAAGGCATTGGGAGTTGCCATCTGGTTTGTGAGGGGGCCTTAGCAAAGGTTTTTTTTGGTTTGTGATATTTTAAGTTTTTGGTGTAAAACAAAAAAAAAACAAAAAAAATCTATCTATATATATATTCGGCGCCCCTGATTGCGGCCGATTCGTCGGAGTTGTACAAAATTTTGTACATCCGACATCCGCTCGTTCCTACGCGCCAGATCCGGCGCCCCTGATCGCGGCCGATTCGTCGCCGACCCCGTCCATCAGTGGCTGATTCGTCGGAGTTGTCCAAAATTTTTGTACACCCGATATCCGCAATGACAGATAATGCTGCATCCAGCTACTCCGTCGCGGCTGGCGGTGGCGGTGCACACAACCCAAATTATCCTAATCCTAAGGATCCATATTTTTTGAGTTCTGCTGATCAACCAGGAAATATCATTACTCCTATTATTTTCCGTGGACCGAAATGCTGAGTGGTTCTCGATCGATACGCCTCTCCCATCTCTAGGTGAAAGATCACTTTTCTGGAAGGTACTGAAGTCAAACCTGTTAATGATGCTAGTAAATTGCTTGATTGGCGATGCGTGCAAGCGCTATTGGTTCAATGGGTTCTTAATACCATTGATCCGTCTCTGAAGAAATCTTTGCCGTACTTTGAGGAGGTTTATCCATTGTGGAACTTGTTGGAGAAAAGATTTGTTGTTAGCAACGGCACTAGAAAGCAACAAATTAAGGTGGCTTTGGCCGAGTGCAAACAAACGGCATCGATGTCTGTGGAAACCTATTTTGAAAATTTGCAGTCTTTGTGGGATGAACAAGCTGCTTATTTTCCACTGCCTACTTGTACCTGTGGTGAACTTGCTGCAAAGCTACAGACTATGAGGGATGAAGACCACTTTCAGGACTTTATGTATGGGTTGAATGCTGAGTTGTATGGTCATATCCGATCTAATCTTCTGGCTCAGGATCCTCAGCCAAGTTTAGATCGGGCATACCAGGCGGTCCGTGAGGAGGAGGATATGCGCAAATCTTAGGTCCAATCCGCTACTAAGGAGGTGATGGCATTGGCTATCAAATCTTCACCTCGTATTTCTACAACTTCTAATATTAGAACCTCAGATTCTAGAGACAAATCAGGTATGATCTGTACTCATTGCAAGAAAATAGGTCATGATATTGCAACTTGCTTTGCCAAGATTGGCTATCCAGAGTGGTGGGAGACTCGTCCTCGGTGTGAGGACGGACGTGGTGCTGGTGGTGGCAGAGGCCCGACACCACCGCAGAGACATGATGGGGGACGTGGTGCTGGTGGCGCAGGGGTTGTTCATCATGTCGCCGCTGCTGGTTATGGTATCCCTGCTGGTCATAGCGCAGGGGTTGTTCATCATGTCGCCGCTATTGGTCATGGTGTCCCTGTTGGTCTTGTTGGGAGTTCGACGGATATGATGCATGGAGGGTATCCTTCACCACTCTCAGGTGAACAATGGCAGAAACTGATGAGCTTGCTGGGTAACGACAATTCTTCCAACCCTGATCATCTGATGGGTAAGAATTCTTCTGTCCCTTGGATATTCGATACTGGGGCTACTCTTCATGCGACAGGCTCTCGTGATTGTTTAGTTGATTGCTTTGAGGGCCCTGTCTGTCTTGTGATTTTGCCTGATGGAAGCACTTTTGAGGCTGTTCTGAGAGGCAAAGTATTTTTGTCTGCTTCGTTGATATTGACAGATGTTCTTTATGTTCCGAAATTGACTTGCAATTTGATCTCTGTCTCCCAATTGATTGGTGCCAGAAATTGTGATATGTTATTTACTCCTGATTTGTGTTTTATTCAGGACCGAAGTACGAGGATGGTGATTGGAGCAGGTGAACAAAGGGGTGGACTTTACTTCTTGGGGGAGGTTCCAGCTTCTTTGGCTTCTGTAATCCTGGCATACAAAGAGAGTGATTCCGAGGTGTGGCATAGTAGACTGGGGCATCCTTCAGATAAAGTAATGCAGACTTTACCTTTTCTCTCAGGTAGTAGTATGTTTTCTCATAAGGCTTGTGATATTTGTCATCAAGCTAAACAGACTCGTGATGCTTTTCCTGATAGTAGTAGTCGTGCTTTGAGATGCTTTGAGCTTATACACTGTGATCTGTGGGGACCATATCGTGTTCCGTCATCTAATGGGGCACGATATTTTTTGACTTTGGTGGATGATTTCTCTATAGCTGTTTGGGTTATTTTATTGACGGATAAGTGTGCTGTTTATTCTATGTTTCTTAAATTCATTGCTATGGTGAAGCGTCAGTTTGGGGCTGATATACGTCGTGTGCGGAGTGATAATGGCACTGAATTTAATTGTTTACGAGATTATTTTTCATCTCAAGGTATATTGTTCCAAACATCCTGTGTTGGGACACCTCAGCAGAATGGAAGGGTGGAAAGAAAACATCGACATATTTTAAATGTAGCCAGGGCATTGAGATTTCAGGGTTCTCTTTCCGTAGATTTTTGGAGGGAATGTGTTCTGGCTGCATGTTATTTGATAAATAGAACACCTTCTAGTATCTTGCATTTTAAGTCTCCTTATGAAGTTTTATATGGTTCGGCTCCTTCGTATGATCATCTACGTATTTTTGGTTGTCTGTGCTATGCGTATGATTTGAAATCCTGACATGATAAATTTGCTAGCAGGAGCAGAAAATGTATCTTTGTTGGGTATCCACTTGATAAAAAGGGATGGAAACTGTATGATTTGGAGACTGGTGAATTTTTTGTGTCCCGTGATGTTACTTTTTATGAAAAAGAATTTCCTGGGTGTGGCTCTGCTAGCGAGACGTCTTCTGCGACACGCCATACATCTGTTGAGGTACCGGGAGACGATATAGAGGTTCTTGGGATGGTGCCGGCTACGGTGGCTGAGGCCGGCGTGGTTGCTGGTGGCGCGGGCACCGAGTAGCGATGATGCACAGGTAGTTGCAGAAGTATTGACAGGCGAATCCGCTGGGGGTAATGCGGATTCGCCTGATGATACAGGGGATATAGTGTTGCCAGAGGTGCCCGACGAGGTAGTATTGGGAAGAGAAATGAGAAAGAAATCACAGCCAGTGCGATTACAGGATTTTGTGACGAATGCTGTTCGAAGTAAAAGTCCCCCCCTTCACCACAGTTCATCTGTTCCCGTCACTTCCTCAGGTACTTCGTATCCTCTAACACAATTTCTAAGTTATGACATATTTATTGCTGGACACAGAGATTTTTTGCAGCCATCACTGCAGGTGTTGAGCCTACTTCATATCGCCAGGCCTCGCGAGATTCAGGCTGGCATACGGCTATGCAAACTAAAATACAGGCTCTGGAAGATAATGGGACATAGAGTCTTGTCGATTTACCTCCTGGGAAGAAAGCATTGGGAAGTCGATGGGTGTATAAAATCAAGTATAAATCTGACGGAAGTAATGAGCGCTTAAAAGCACGGCTGGTTGTATTCGGTAATCATCAGGTTGAGGGGATCGACTATTCAGAGACATTTGCCCCGATAGCTAAGATGCCTACAGTTCTGGCGTTCTTGGCTGTTACAGCTGTGAGAGGCTGGACTTTGTACTAGATGGATGTGCACAATGCTTTTCTTCATGGGGATCTGACAGAAGAAGTATATATGAAGTTGCCGCCAGGTTTTTCGCATAGTGAACCAAATAAAGTGTGTCGCCTGCGTAAATCTCTATATGGATTGAAACAGGCACCACATTGTTGGTTTGCTAAGCTTGCTGCTTCTCTAATATCCTATAGATTTGTTCAATCTCATTCCGATTATTCCATTTTCTCTCTTTTTAAAGGAAAGGTAGAGTTGCATGTTCTGATCTATGTGGATGATATGATTGTGTCTGGTAATGACTCAGGTGCTTTAGATGCTTTCAAAAGTACCTTTGCTCTTGCTTTCACATGAAGGACCTTGGTGAGTTGAAGTACTTTCTTGGTATAGAGGTGGCTCGGAGTGCAGAAGAAATTTCCTTGTGTCAAAGGAAGTATGCTTTGGACATCATTTCAGAATGTGGCTTGATGGGGTCTCGACCTGCTGGCTTTCCCATGGAGCCCAATCACAAGCTGGCAGAATCGACTAGTCCAAAGATGAGGAAGCAGAGCCTTATCGGAGGCTGGTTGGGAGGTTGATTTATCTATCTTTTACTCGCCCTGACTTAGCCTATGCTGTGCATATCCTGTCTCAATTCTTACAGGAGCCTCGACAAGATCATTGGCATGCTGCTTTGAGAGTTATCATATATCTCAAACATGCACCGGGACAGGGTATTCTTTTGAAAGCTGATTGTGATCTCCGTCTTTCTGGGTGGTGATTCCGACTGGGCAAGTTGTCCCTTGACTCGTCGCTCTGTTACGGGCTGGTTGGTGTTTCGGGGGGGTCTCCTATTTCTTGGAAGACTAAGAAGCAACCAACTGTTTCCCGATCTTCCGCTGAAGCTGAATACCGATCTCTTGCTGTGCTTGTTTGTGAGTTGAAATGGTTGAAGAAGTTATTGGTGTGTTTGGGCATTCGCCAGGAGTCTGCTATGTCGTGTATTGTGACAGTCAGTCAGTCCTGCACCTGGCTCAGAACCCGGTATTTCATGAGCGCAGTAAGCATGAGGTGGATTTGTATTTTGTTCGTGATGCTATTCGAGATGGCACCGTAATAGCCTCGCGTGTTCCTACTTCTTCTCAACTGGCTGACATCTTCACCAAGCCCCTTGGAAAGCAAGTGTTTGATTCTTTCCTTCCCAAGTTGGGCATTTGTGACTTGCATGCTCCAACTTAAGGGGGGGTGTTAGATTATTTGTAATGTAAATATGGCCCATACCCATAAGCCCAAATGTAGACACTATATATATTGTAACAAACCCTAGCAATGAGAACAAGGCATTATTATTTCCTACAGAAATACACATCTTTTACAACATTTTATAAAAGTTGTTGAATATAAACCTTTTACAATGTTTTTAAACATTGTAAAACTATAATACATACACAACGGTTATATAAAGTGGTAAAATAAATTTAATTCTACAACACCGAACAAACATTGTGAAAGATAGAAAATTTACAACAATTGATAAACATTGTTGAATATGACATTTTTACAATATTTTAAAAATATTGTCAAAATTAGTAACTTTGACAACATTAAATAAATGTTGTCAAAATTAATAAGTTTTACAATGTTAATAAAATGTTATTGAATACATTAATACACAACTTTTGTGAATAACCATTGTAGAAACCTTAACGTTTGAATATAAAACGTTGTTTGCACATGTATTTTACAATGTTTTTACAATAAAGGTTGTAAAAGACCCTCCCATTTTACAATGTTTTCAGGATGTGTTGTAGATGAAACATTGTAAAAGGGGTTTTTTCTTGTAGTGCGAAAGACATAACTGAATAAGAACATAAAGATGGTACATGTGACTATCGAGGTACTACCCTTATGCTGATACTAGAGCGCCTCTGAGACTGCACATATAGCTACACTCTATTTTGCCTGCCCCTTTGGGCTCGTGATTGCAGAGGATATTGGACCAATGGAAGAACTGATAATGCTGGCTATTACTACTCGACCATTGTTGGGGTGATGACTGAGGCGGCTGAAAGACCTGAGGTAGTGCATCTGTTGTATCTAGTCGTCCCCGAGATTACGGATCTGGGCAAGTACTAGTTGAATGACCCTTCTCTACACATCAAAACATCCCTACTCACTGTCCAATAACCTGATCTGAAATGTCCAATCTCTCCAAGTAGGTACATTCTTCTAGTCCTGACTGATACTGCTTATGATACTCTAGTGTTGGAGTTTAGGGTACCGCTCGTCCTCCTGGTTGTAGTCATGTGCAAGAAGTAATCATGTGATCTGGTGCTCAACATTAAAAACAATGATGGTTGGCCCTCTTACAAGCTACACAAATGTTCCTTCCATTTTCACAAAAGGAACATACAACTAGAATCTTCTGATACAGGAATGGATGACTGTATGTTGGTGCTGGTGAGGGAAATTGAGGTGAAAAACCTAACATGGGTGCAATGTACCTCTTACAACTCCCACTTGTAGATGTGGTCCTCATGGCTATATGCTCATGCTCTCGTACTGCCTTACAGTAAACCAGGATGAATATGTTGACTAAGTGAATGACTGGTATTGCCCTACTCTAGTCTGCACTCCCTCTAGCTATAAGTCTTTTGCTTTAAATACCTCTGACATTCCTTAACCACTACGCTCCATCAACATCTGTATACTCTATTGGAAATAAGGTTTTGTTATTGTTGTGACTCTATCATATCCTTGATAATCCCTACTAGTGCATGTGCGGGCTGAGCTGATACTACATCTATTCATATTGATGATTGTACTGGGGTACATGGTACCTTGACTCTTGTGTTGCCTAAAATGAATCCTGGCCCTCAGGTGCTGATGCACAACTGGCCCTAACTAATGAGACTCTGACTAGTGATCCTAAGGTATAGGAATAGTTCCCTTGAACAATAAGGACACTAGGTATCAATAATAGACAAGAAAAGGTCAAAGATTAATAAACAACTTATCAGTTTAAGGATATCAAAAGATAACAAGGCATAAGGAATTTCAGGGGAGCCAAAATATTGATTGAGATTCTATCAAGATGAATCTCCCATAAGTCTAAAAAATAGACCTATATGGGCAACCAATAAAACATTGTCACGCCTAGCTCCTAGAATACTAGGGTATACATGGATGGACTAGGCCAGCTACACCATATGAGGTACTCTTTTATATCGTACACAATCACGGCTGTCAAAGAGACAAGTGGAAGACTCTAACGACTTATATAGTCAAACAAATCCTATATCAATCCAATCAACATAAGAAGCAGTAAAACAAAATCATATATGTGAAGGGTAAGGCGTTCCAAACACAAATGCATACATAATAGTAAAAACTAACATGTCAAAAGATACATCAGCGAGATATAAAAACATGTACATAAATGTACAACTAGCTGCAGTTCCAGAATATACACATACACATCGGTAGAGGGAACACAAATTCATAAAAATACACGTCCTTAGCTAAACACCATAAAAAAAGTACAAAATAAAGTGGAAAATAAAGATAACCCACTCGCTAATCCGAGCCACAATCCACCGAGTAAGAGCCATTGATGAAAGTGATGGTAGATCCTTGGGTCCAACTAGGGAACTTGACCATACAAAACCAGTAGGGCCAGAGCCCTAAGCAACAAGTACAACAAAGGAGGCCTAAGGTGAAAACACGAGACGAAGCCCCATGAATAGACGATAGGATTGATTTTCTACGGTTACACCAAACAAGGAAAAAATGTAGGATAAACCATGTGGCCTTTCACGTGTCCAAACCAATAATTAAACAACCACCAAACAGTAATATGAACAATAATTGAAAGTAACTAGTACGGTACTAATGAACGTATCTCCAGAATAGAAAGACTAAATAAATTGATCAAAATAACTATAGGGCAAAAAAATCAAGAGCGATGATGGAGCTTAGGAACATCTTAAAATTGAAACTACAAGCCTTAAACCAAATAAAGATCGGGTTTGTAGATCTTTTTCCAAGCAGGACTTAGCCCCTGGCCACTCATCGACACATATGAAATATGCAAGCATATAAAATAGTGTACAAGCAAAAGAGCATAGCCAAATATATATATGACTTTCTCTACAAGTTGTCACGCCCCGATCCTGCAAAGTCCTTTCGTCCTCACTTCGGACTCTTTGAGACCGTTCGTCCTCGCTAAGGCGTGATGTCGTGCAAGCCTAAGTTGCGCTTGCACAAGGCCAAGACCTGTAACAAGACAAGCTAGACAAGGTCGACTATACACAACAGAACATATTGCAGATATTTGAAGCAGCAACGGACATTTTGCAGATATATGAATTGAACACAATGGTAACAATAAACAATTTTCTTTATTGATATTGTTTGAACAGATTACAAGCCCTCATGTCTCTCTAATACAATGTTTATTTATCTCAGAAACTTATTAGATTTCAATGATCATGTCCCATACATACGTCCCTTTATATACAAAACCAACTCTTGCAACATATGACTTTCTTTGGCATATCTTCTAATTCTGGCTCCTGAGGATGAGGTTCGGGCTATCGCTTTGGACTATCATTCTCGATAGTCTTTCACCTGCATGTAGACTGATGGTGGGTCAGTATATCAGTATACTGGTGATTGTGAACAAAGGGCTATATTTGTCTGAAATGATCACTGTTCTTTTAGTGGGAAAATATTTCTTGTGATGTGATCTTGCTACTTTTGACCTATATTCATTTTATGCATACAGAGTCAGTTTACATCTCTTTTGAAAGCCAACATTTCATTTTCTGTCATCTCAAGCATACAAGGGACTATTCAGTTTCTGTGGAGTGCGTAGCGTATTCATGAGCATATCATTTCTTTGTTCGGCAACTCTTAGGGTCAATGACGAGCATGATAGTATCTTTCTAATATAGGACATAGCAATTTATTTCAATAGATTAATCTCTGCAAGATTCATATAGAAACTTAAGCAACATTTGCAGTAATTCTTACCATAGCCGACGGTCCATCCCTGCCAAGACAAGGATTAGCTAAGTATAATATAGCAACATTCTTATTTCCTGTTCATCTCGGCATTGTTAGCTCTTAGAAAAAACTTCTTGACACAATGCAGACTCGATTAACAGTTGTGACTCTCCGGTTCAGCTCTGCACCAATCAACACCTATCTATATGATGGTCCATGGGAAATTCCATGATTAGCCGCTGTGACTCTTGGCTCAGCTCGTCGCTAAGAACTCAGATATCGACGTCTATTTTCACATGGAGGCCTAATCTCTCCTAGGTCGCGTGGTTCCAGGTTCCCCCAGTACCACCCGAGAGACAAATTTACTTATGCACAAGTTGTCCGAAAACAAGCTCTAATAGTTCTATCAGATGTAACAGATTTGATCAGATCTTTCAGATATACAACACGTTTATTTCGTGCCTTAGCAATATACTACATGTTCATTTCATGCCTTTACAGATGTACGACACGTTCATTTCGTGCCTTCTTCTTCTTCTTCTTCTCTTCTTCTTGTCTTCTCTTCTCTTCTTTTCTTCTCTTCTCTTATCACATATCCAACAGCTCTCTCTTTTCTTATAAGCATGACAAGGGGTCATATTCGAAAAAGTATTTCAATATCTGGCAGGCATCATATTATTTCTTATTAGCAACAACAATTCTACTTCTTAGTGCAGATTATTCTTTTCTTATATTAGCATAGCAACATGTGGATTCTCTTATAAGCATACTCAATGATTACCATCTTGTATTAGCAACAACATTCATTTAAAAACTCATATTCTTATTGGGCACAAGCGAATCATAAAATGAGACTTTGTCCACTCACCCAGATTAATCGTCTTCTATTGCAGAGCCAGCAATTCGATATCTCTGTTTATCTAGTGCCTTCGTGGAGCGGGGCACTACACAAGTTATCTAACTAGGGTGATCAAAAGACTTAATTACTAAATACAAGTTGAGAAACTTTGCTACCACTTACGTTGCAGATACTCGTACGGCAAAGGGAACGAAGACGTCTAAGGCAAAATATCATATCGTAAACATATAACATACACAGTAAATATATGAACCATATAACTGAATGTCGCAACCCTGTAGGAATTATAACTCAGTAGTGCCATCAGCACACAAAATCATGAGTGGTCAGGGCCTATGCCAATCGAGGTTGTACCTGCCACTTGGGGGTCCCATAGCGACATAAGTCACTGGTAGCGCAAAGTATCCTCTCCTTCCAATGGTCGATATGAGTTTACTAGTCAATTACTCTATAACATTCATTTTCAATTCTTAAGTCGTGGTCACTTGAGAATTACCTGATATGATGAGCAATGTGTAAGGGTCGTACACAAGTTTATCACTGGCGAATGTTCTCGTATCTCATAAACGTGATAACATTGGACAATACTCATACTTGATTGCCCAATGCCAAGATATAATAGACTAATACACAACAAGCATTTTCGTGTCATGAAGATCATGAACCCGTATAAAGAATGTAACTTTCCAAAAATATAGAAAATTATACTAGCTAGCTAAGGATTAATATAGTCAAAGGGACTAGCAAAAATAGAAAGAAAAAGAAGAAGAAAAACTAGACAAAAATAGCCAAAACGAACAAAAACGACTAAAATCAAGCCATACACTCTCTCTGACCGAGCTCTCTTGCAGTTTCCCTACACGACAGTTCCCCTATGCTATAGTGTCTTTGTGCGACATTTTCTCTGTATGGCAGTTACTTCTAGTCAGGACACAGCAGCCAGGATATAAAAAAATTACAAACTTATTCTATATTAAAAACTATTTAAATCAAAATTTGGCTTTCAAATAGTAAAATCATATGAAATTAAATTAATTTCCCTACAACATGAGTGCATTAGTTCTCATAAATTTTGAATTAAATTTTACAACAAAATATCCAAAAAATACTATATAAAACTTTGATCTACTCAAAACCACCGATAAAAAAAAATAAAATATCATAAACTAAGATGAAGATAATTTAAAGATACATTTGACCAAAAATATGTAAGATGCCAAGTAAAACAAAATATGAAGGAAAATTATGGTTGTCTATACTTTGAGCAAGATGAACTTGCCGTGAGTAGCTTCATACCACAAACCTAAGCTCTAACTAGGGTTTAACATAGCTTCAAGATCCGAGAGCATGCTTCCAAGCTCTACTCAAGCAAGGCTAATAGGGAGAAAAAGAAGAGAGAAATGAAAAGGCTAAAGAGGAAGAGGGAAAAAGAAAATATATAGGTTAATATAGGAGAAATGTCATGACCCGCACCCGTTTTTTTGGATACGAGACATGTCCAAGCCAGCCTACGCCGCAGAGACGGCGGTAGAACACTGTCACGGCCAAGATGCTCAAAATCACAAAAGAATAACATTTATTGCTCATTCACATTTCTAGATTTATTACAACATTTACAACATTACATTTTAAAAAAATACAAAGTTTTACAATTAATAAAAATGATATAACTTCTATCTAATTTCTAGGTTTCTGTCTCCAAGTACACCCCGTATCTCCCAAGCTAAGTGAAGCCACAGCTAACCTGAAAATGTTAGTTTCCAGTCAGAATGGAATAAGCACCAAACCGACGGCAATGCAAAACACAATAGAATTAACAAGATATGAAAATAGCATATGAGAGATAAAAACTAGAAGGTACTGATGACATGGCAAGGTGGAGAAGACAAGGAAAACAAATAAAATACAACTACCTATGTGGTGTGAAATATCCGTTTCGACATGTGAACAGCGAGGGGGTAAATCTGGCACCTGCACGTGTCGTGTGCAGATGCTATTGTTCACGAATAGACATCATGGGAATAGTTTTGGGTAGTCCACATGTCTACTAAGATATTTTTCCTCCCGACTACTCCGTGTGACGAGCGTGTCAACAAGCAGCAAGACATATGTATAAACATGAAATGAAAAGACTACTATGAATCAAAAGCAATCAGAAAGTGTACTTGCCTGGGGTCCTTATCTGCTGAAACCGACAATTTCATTGAGTTCAGAATCGTCTAATTGTCTAGGATGGATATGTAGGAATTCGAAATCATAAGAACATGATTAGTCCGGGTCATGATTTAGAAACAAGCTAATCAAAGAGAGAAATTGACGGAGAAATCATTCAGAAAAATATAAGTTAGAAAAATAACTTATCTTAGAAAATACTTATGACATAATAGAACCCTTATATATGAATTATATTATGAAATACTCTAAGCCCAAAATCCTTTATATGTATAAGAGCCCAAAATAATTAACATATTCTTCAAAAGTCAAAGTCTAGGGTCTATAGCCCCTTATTATTTGTAGAAAACCTTAAAGCCGAATTCTAGTTCAAATAGAATCGTTTTACTTATGATTATCGAAGTCCATAATATACTTATAGATTTATTAATTTAGAAAAAATTAATACACTTATTATGAAAATACATAATAGCTATCCTGAGACCCATTCAAGAAAATACGTATAATATTAGAAAGTATTTTTTACTAGCAAAACTACCTTTTAGAGAAATACATAAAATCTAGAGAACATTTTGGGCAAAAAAAAAATTTTAGTCAATATAATCATAGGTCAAAACTTAATTTAAGTAAAAGTAATTCAATAATATTTTTTTAGAACTATCTTAATACATAGATTAATAACAAGTAATAATATCAATAAAACCAACGATAAAATAATGACTAACTAAGTCACTAATTACCATATTAAAAATGTATTAATTAATTCAAGCTATTTAAAGAATAATTAAAACTCAATAAGGTAAATGGTTATTTCTAACCAGCCCACAGGCCCCATGAAACTAAGCCCAATTTATTTATATATATATATATATATATAAGGCTCGTTTTAGTATACATATTTTCTAACATAAAATCCTTAGAAATACCAATAAGGTCTATACTAATTTTATATGAGAGTTCATAAGATACTAATTTTGAAAGCAATATACATGTCCAAATACCTATAAGGTCTAGCCCAAAAGTATACATGTCAAAAACATCCTGCCAAATTTAATATGGAGACATTATTTGTATCTATAGGCCATGTGAATTAAGCCTAAACTAGTATATTTTTTTGCTACATATATTAAGAACTATTAATAACAAATATCAACCATAATAAAACTAATAGGCCCAACCCATAGCAATCTTATCCAGCCCTTTGGCCTATGGGTTGCAACCGGGCCCAAACTTTATGTTTACAAGAGTAGGAGGGAGAGTGAAACTCTTGGAAATTAATGTCAGGAGAAGAAAAAGAAGTAGAGGAGGCAGAGGAAGAAATCATCTGGAGAGCAACAGCGGTGCAGCACCGTTCTCGCGGTGGAAACGCTCGGCGAAGGGGGCCGCAACGGCTGCGAAAATGAGAAGGGGAAGGGGTCCTCCTGCTCGGCGCTGGCTTGAAGCTCGCTGGCACGGCGCGGTGAAGTGGCCGTCAGCGAAGGAGAGGGGAGCGAGCCCAACGAGCTTTGGCCGGCCGGATCTACCGTACGGGGACTCGCAGACGCCGGCCTGGGTCTCCACCGGCCATGGGCGCGCCCGGCCCGAGCATAGGTCAGGGACACGATGGTGTCCGGTGATGGATTGAGCTCTGACGAGGTGGCACTGGACGCGGCGGTCGCCGGGGCACTGCTGGGGACTCGGCCCACCGGCGATGCAGCGCCGCGAGTGGGGAACGACGACAGCGGCGCGGCGCCGGAGGCTCGAGACTAGGCCGATCGGGGACGATCGGTACGGCGGAGTCCACGACGCTCGGGAGTTTAGAGTTTAGACTAGGTTTCTGATTTGTTTTCCTTGTTTACGTGTCCGGATTGGTCGGACACGAATTGCTGCGATTTGTATGGATAAAATAAGGGAATGGATGTGGACACGGGCAACACGGGTCCGGACACGGTGGATATGGTAATCTTTTGTGGTGGATACACGGACACAATCGGACACGGATATGGAATTGGTGGTATGGTTTTATGGTGGCGATCACGGTGGCGACGAGGCCAATGGCTGGTGTTAATACCTGGTTGACAGAAGGACTCGTCTGGGTTTATATTTGTTTTTTCGTGGAGTAATAGGGAAGGTATATATACACAGAGAGATGGCAGAGAATGGGTTGGTCAGGAGAAGGATAGGAAGGATAGGGTGGTTGTTGGTATGGCATATCTTATATTATTTAAGATTATCTGAATGGAGAAGTAATTAAATATCAATTCATAGATGAGTATCAAGGATGCTAAAGTTTAATAGGGAAACTTCCTATTAATATAAATCGACTAAATATTTTAAACTAATTTATTAAATCTTAATCTAATAATTCTAAGATAATATTCTATATTATCAACTATTTAAGTCCATTTTAAATTAAAAGATCAACGTAACATGTTTAAAATAATGCTTAGTACTTA
Organism: Iris pallida; assembly: GCA_029216955.1. NCBI lineage: Eukaryota > Viridiplantae > Streptophyta > Magnoliopsida > Asparagales > Iridaceae > Iris > Iris pallida. Next base: position 16,249,362 of record JANAVB010011399.1, read on the forward strand.
TCAAATCAATTTAAACCATACAATCCCAAACCGAATAGTAATTTAAATATATGGGTATAAATCAAACCTTAATTCAAATAGATAGTTATCATTATAATATAACCATATCATCCAAATAGTTAAAATATAATTTTATTATTCAAATATTACTTAAAGTAATTTGACGGAAACCTTTTTACCGATGGAACTAAATATGCCTTCCAAATAACCTTGGAAGCCTATAGGTTTTGAAACTCAAAAATTCTGACTAAACCTTTTGTAATTAATTCAAAATAAATACTTTTATTTAAAACTAAATAATTCTTTGGAAATGGCACATAAAAGTAAAATAATTTCAAAGAAGATTTATTTTAAAAATAAATAATCAAAAATTAAATTTGGAAAGTGGAGTTACAATCTACCCACCTTAGAAATAAATTTGTCCTCGAATTTAAGGACTACCAAGATAGATAGACTTGGTTGCTCAAATCTTTCAAAGATTTAAAATAAATATTAATCCCACTAAATCAAAATAATTCATAATAATAAAGGTAATTTTAGGTCTTATTAATAACGTTCAAAAATACTTTTAATCAAATCTTAATTGGATACTAAGAATTATCAATTAACTCTAAAAATTCATTTGCATAGCTCTTAACAAAATTTAGTATGACTACATCGAATAATCTGTCACGGTACAATTATAACGTAACATTAATATCATCCAAAATACGTTTATAAATTAAAATCATAAAAGTATTTGATAATAATTCTTAAAAGTCGATCTCCGTCATTTTTTTTTAAAAATATAATAAAAATATTTCCCGATTTGGAAAAATAATTAAAATAAAATAAACTAAATAGAAAATGTAAGAAAATGGAGAGTGGCTTACGACCTACCCACCTTAGAAATATTTACCCTAGAAATTTTAAAGGCACAATTAGTCACGATTAATGATATAAGAAATGATGCGATCATTGATCAAAATGGGTTAGATTGTGAATATAATTAAACTTTAAGAAAAGAGAACACGTGGCACGAGTATAGTCAAGGGTTCAGTCACCAAGGTCAAGGATATAATTGAAGGATGATTTTCTAAACTAGAAAAATCGTTAGGCACGATTAACTACTGTTTGGATAAGCATTGGTCAACAGTCAACTTCTGACCAAGTCTAGGCATGGTTAAAGTCGTTATGATGTAGCTAAGATGTAGTCGCGATTAAGGTTAATTACACAAGTCATCCCAGCGTAATCAAACTTCTGAGAAAATTGGCACGAGCATGAACATGATCAAAATAGTCATGATCATAGTTGGATTGAAAAAATAAAACCTTGTAATAATTTAAGTTGAAATATAGGTGCGGTTATGATTTAGTTATGAACAGAAATTGTTTAAGATCGATCAAAATTGGAGTCATTGTGGTACGAACAAATAGTTAAGCAAAATTATCTAGGCACGATTATAGAAACGAATTCTAGGATAACATGCAAATTGGCACGATTGCCATAGAATCGAATAGTCTAGTCGTGGTCGAAAGGTCGTTAAGGATGGTCCAAAATGAAACCATTCTAACATGATTGATTGTGTAAGCATGATCATAGAATCGTAATCTAGGTGTGATTATGAATCTAGGGGAAGGAAATCAAATTAGGTTTAAAAGATAACGATTCGAAAATAGGAAGATATGGAGGAAGAGAACAACCAGTTTATTGAGAAGCTTGTAACTAGGAATAAGGCACAAATCAATTTGTAAACTTAATAGTTACATGCCAATAAAGGACGTAGGCTCTATGGTATTCAAAAACCGTAGCACACTTGAAATCATTTACCGAGAATTCATGCCTCGCCAGTGTACATCTGGCTGCAGTAAACTCTTGGTTACATGACTCTGAATAGGATACGGTATCGAATATTCTATTAACTATTTCCAATGTTGGCATAATAATTCAAAGATTAAATAGGACAAATAAGACATAGTTTTGATAATAAACGATAATCCACGCTTACTTGGTATTACTTCAACTTAGGGATCATGCCTCACCAGTGCGCTGATGGCTGCAGTGAACCCACGGTCTCCATAAGTCAAGTAAATGGCGACAGTGCGCTTCTGTCTTGCCATTGTAAGTCACCGATCATTCTTTCAACTATGTCCATAAAATTTCAAAGGGGCTTTTAAATTTTTTAAACAAATTGACTACGATGGAGGAAGCTAGAAATTCGAATAAATTGATCATGATAGGTAAGTGTACATATCTGTCCTTGATTAGGAAGGGAGTGATCGTAGATAGGAGAAATACAACTTTAATTTCTGTTTCTCTAACATTCAAGATTGAGGAAAAAGAAAATATGTATAAAGCACTATGTATACCTGCTATGAATATACATTACACACAAGTATATATGTATATCCTAAATAAATTCTCAAATCCCAAAAATCAATCTAAGAGAAGATTATACTATTTCCAAGTAAAATATAATAGCAATAATACATATATTATATTCGAAATAAAATTTTACAGAAATTATTCACGAGACAAAAATGGACTAGCAATATATATATATATATATATATATATATATATATATATATATATATATATATATATATATATATATATATACACATCTATATATCTATATGGACATCGTTGGTCGCAATACATGACTGTTGGATTCGGGTCCAGTTCGAGCTGAATTGGTACTACAAGATTTTCTAAAATCATAATATTAATAAATAACTAATTAAATTCTTTATAGAGATCAAGTCGTAACTTAGCCTGGTTTTTCTAGTTATGATACACCTATGCCTCGACCTTCTCTACCATGGCTAGAACATTAGTCAAGGCGCACGACCACACTATCCGTGCCATAATTTCTAGTCATATTGTACTCTTAATCTTAACCATGACTAAACCCTTTTATTATTATAATAAAGTTCCAAAAATTATAATTTAATTCAAATAAATAAAATTTTACTAAATTTTTTTTGGAAAGAGGGGTTATAGTTAAAAAATTGGATTCCAGGAAGGCCTAAGTTGATGAGTAATTAGTCTACCCTCCTTGTGTCGTATCATCGTTTCAAAACGTAATAGTGTATCTATAAAAATCTTCCAGGTTATCTAAATTTAACAAATTGCATGGCCTAATCCTTAACTACCCAGTAATCGAATTAATAAGGGACTCCTATTCCTAGTCATTCTCCTAAATTAATTCAATCCTAATTGTGAATGAGCATTTCTTAGTCGCAGGCTCGTAATAGTACGACTAACTTAAGTACTATCACGAGTTCGTAATCTTTTGCAAAAACTGACCTGCATGGGCCACCATAAAAAATTTGTCACGACCCGCACCGGCTTTTTCGGATACGAGACGTGTCCAAGCCAGCCTATGCCGTAGAGTCGGCGGTAGAACACTGTCACGGCCAAGATGCTCAAAATTACAAAAGAATAACATTTATTGCTCATTCACATTTCTAGATTTATTAACATTTACAACATTTACATTTAAAGAAAAATACAAAGTTTTACAATTAATGAAAATGATATAACTTCTATCTAATTTCTAGGTTTTCGTCTGCAAGTACACACCCGTATCTCCCAAGCTAAGTGAAGCCACAGCTAACCTAAAAAATATTAGTTTTCAGTCAGGAATAGAACAAGCACACAAACCGACGGCAATGCGAAACATAATAGAATTAACAAGACATGAAAATAGCATATGAGAGATAAAAACTAGAAGGTACTGATGACATGGCAAGGTGGAGAAGACAAGAAAAACAAATAAAATATAACTACCTATGTGGTGTGAAATACCCGTTTCGACATGTGAACGGCTAGGAGGTAAATCCGGCACCTGCACGTGTCGTGTGCAGATGCTATTGTTCACGAATAGACATCATAGGGATAGTTCTGGGTAGTCCACATGTCTACTAAGATATTTTCTCGCCCGACTACTCCGTGTGACGAGCGTATCAACAAGCAGCAAGACATATGTATAAACATGAAATGAAAAGACTACTATGAATCGAAAGCAATCAGAAAGTGTAGTTGTCTGAGATCCTTAGCTGCTGAAAGCGACAATTCCATTGAGTTCAAAATCATCTAATTGTCTAGGATGGATATATAGGAATTCGAAATCATAAGAACATGATTAGTCCGGGTCGTGATTTAGAAACAAGCTCATCTAAGAGAGAAATTGAGGGAGAAATCATTCAGAAAAATATAAGTTATAAAAATAACTATATCTTTAGAAAATACTTATGAAATAATAGAACCCTTATATATGAATTATATTAGGGAATACTCTAAGCCCAAAATCCTTTATATGTATAAGAGCCCAAAATAATTAACATATTCTTCAAAAGTCAAAGTCTAGGGTCTATAGCCCCTTATTATTTGTAGAAAACCTTAAAGCCGAATTCTATTTCAAATAGAATCGTTTTACTTATAATTATCGAAGTCCATATTATACTTATAGATTTATTAATTTAGAAAAAATTATATAAACTTATTATGAAAATACATAATAGCTATCCTGAGACCCATTCAAGAAAATACGTATAATATTAGAAAGTATATTTTTACTAGCAAAACTAACTTTTAGAGAAATACATAAAATCTAGAGAACATTTCGGGCAAAAAAACTAATTTTAGTCAATATAATCATAGGTCAAAACTTTATTTAAGTAAAGTAATTCAATAATATTTTTTTTAGAACTATCTTAATACATAGATTAATAACATGTAACAATATCAATAAAACCAACGATAAAATAATGACTAACTAAGTCATTAATTACCAGATTAACAAATGTATTAATTAATTCAAGCTATTTAAAGAATAATTAAAACTCAATAAGGTAAATGGTTATTTCTAACCAGCCCACGGGCCCCATGAAACTAAGCCCAATTTATATATATATATAAGGCTCGTTTTAGTAATATATATATATATATATATATATATATATATATATATATATAATATATATATATATATTATATATATAAGGCTCGTTCTCGTTTTAGTATATATAAATATATATATATATATATATATATATATATATATATATATATATATATATATATATATATATATATATAAGGCTCGTTTTAGTATATATATTTTTCTTACATAAAATCCTTAGAAATACCTATAAGGTCTATACTAATTTTATATGAGAGTTCATAAGATACTAATTTGAAAGCAATATACATGTCCAAAATACCTATAAGGTCTATACCTATAAGGTCTACCCCAAAAGTATACATGTCAAAAATAGCCTGTCAAATTTAATATGGAGACATTATTTGTATCTATAGGCCATGTGCCTTAAGCCCAAACTAGTATATTTTTTTTGCTACATATAATTAAGAACTATTAATAACAAATATCAACCATAATAAAACTAATAGGCCCAACCCATAGCAATCTTATCCAGCCCTTTGGCCTATGGGTTGCAACCCGGGCCCAAACTTTATGTTTACAAGAGTAGGAGGGAGAGTGAAACTCTTGGAAATTAATGTCAGGAGAAGAAGAAGAAGTAGAGGAGGCAGAGAAAGAAATCACCTGGAGAGCAACAGCGGTGCAGCGCCGTTCTTGTGGTGGAAACGCTCGGCGAAGGGGGCCACGACGGCTGCGAAGAACGAGAAGGGGAAGGGGCCCGTCCTGCTCGGCGCTGGCTTGAAGCTCGCTGGCACGACGCGGTGAAGTGGCCGTCAGCGAATGAGAGGGGAGCGAGCCCAGCGAGCTTTGGCTGGCCGGATCTGCCGTGCTGGGACTCGCAGACGCCGGCCTGGGTCTCCACCGGCCATGGACGCGCCCGGCTCGAGCAGAGGTCAGGGACACGGTGGTGTCCTGTGATGGGTTGAGCTCTGACGAGGTGGCACTGGACGCGACAGTCGCCGGGGAACTGCTGGGGACTCGGCCCACCGGCGATTGCAGCGCCGGGAGTGGGGAACGGCGACAGCGGCACGGCGTCGGAGGCTCGAGGCTAGGCCGACGGTCGGGGACGATCGGGACGGCGGCGAGTCCATGGCGCTCGGGAGGTTAGAGTTTAGACTAGGTTTCTGATTTATTTTTCGTGTTTACGTGTCCAGATTGGTCGGACACGAACTGCTGCAATTTGTATGGATAAAATAAGGGAATGGATGTGGACACGGGCAACACGGGTCCGGACACGGTGGATATGGTAATCTTTTGAGGTGGATACACGGACACAATCGGACACGGATATGGAATTGGTGGTGTGGTTTTATGGTGGCGGTCACGGTGGCGACGAGGCCAATGGCCGGTGTTAATACCTGGTTGACATAGGGACTCGTCTGGGTTTATATTTGTTTTTCCCTGGAGTAATAGGGAATTGGCATAGGTATATATACACAGAGAATGGGTCGGTCAGGAGAAGGATAGGGAGGATAGGGTGGTTGTTGGTATGGCATATCTTATATTATTTAAGATTATCTGAATGGAGAAGTAATTAAATACCAATTCATAGATGAGTATCAAGGATGCTAAAGTTTAATAGGGAAACTTCCTATTAATATAAATCGACTAAATATTTTAAACTAATTTATTAAATCTTAATCTAATAATTCTAAGATAATATTCTATATTATCAACTATTTAAGTCCATTTTAAATTAAAAGATCAACGTAACAGGTTTAAAATAATGCTTAGTACTTATCAAATCAATTTAAACCATACAATCCCAAACCGAATAGTAATTTAAAGTATACGGGTATAAATTAACCTTAATTCAAATAGATAGTTATCATTATAATATAACCATATCATCCAACACTACGACAAAAATACCTTTAATGACGGCTAAAAAGCGTCATTAATTGTAAATCATGACGCTTTTTTTTCTCAGTCCAAGCGTTATGAAATCGGGTGTTATAAATGTTTTTAAAAGCGTTATAGATAATTCATCCAAAATCGTCATTAATAGGTTGAATTTCTGCTACGTTTTATTTTCAAAGCGTTATGGATAGTTATGAAAAACCGATGTATATGGTCGTTGTATCACATTTATAACGCTCTATACTGCATGACATTCCAAACGCTGCTCAATTCAATTCGAAAACAACCACTTTGAACCATATTCACAACAAAGCATTGAAATGTAATATAAAGTACCATTCTCCATTTCATTATCTCAAAATAGAGTATTTTAGCTATCATTCTACATTTCTCCATTTCATTATATACATCTTCTCAAAATATATAGAGTATCCAATATAGAGTACAGTTTAGCTACATCAAAACTATCGACATCAAAAATCTCACAGATACTGTAGCGAAGAAGCACACTTATAACGCTTCAACTTAGTCACATGAAGACTGTCCATAGCACATGTACGTATAGCAAAATCCTGGAAAAACAAAAACAAAACCCTCACTTTTAGAGTCTGTCAATTTTAGAGTCTGTGATTTATATCGAAAAACCGAGAGTATCAGAGTACTCTAATAAAAACCGAAACCGACAATTAAAGTAAAACATCTAGGCATGGCATAGTGGACGTAGTCCCAAAATCAACGATGCAGGCATGCTAATGGAGATGTCATTCCCAAAATAGAAATACTCCCAACTAATATATATCCGCATGTGATTTATATCGATAAGCTCCCAACAAAAACACCCACAGTACCAAGTTAAACCCATCATGCATAATAGATATCCAACCAACAATTTTAATCCAAATAGCAAAACATCTCCTACAGCAAAGAAATCTTTCCCTACCCAATATGTATAATTGGGAAAACCTAAACCAACATCCCACAACAAGTATAGGAAGGAGAACCCAAGCAACAATTTATACAAGAAACCCAAACCAACAATGCATGCATCACAAATAATTCCAACAGCAGCTAGGTAATCCGAAACCAAAAATGATCCAACAGCAAGTAAAGAACCGAACATGATCTAAAGATCATTTCTGCTTCACAAACAAAGACAATCGTAGGATCGTCAAGCCAAAATTGAACCCAACATGTATCAGTCGATCGAAACCCTTTTTATGTACGTAGGGATCGAGATCCAACAACATCATCGACAAACAAAATAAACCCAAAAACTGAAATCGATCAAGAGTTTAGAATTTATACCCCAGAATTTGGTGTCAGAATCCGAAGGGAGCCTTCGGACTCGGCTCGCAGGCACGCACAGCGCCTCACCGGGTCACGGTTGTAACTGTAGAGAGGCTACATCATCGACACGAAGGTATCCTCACATCCGTGTCCAGTATCGACTCGTACAAACACGAGCGTATCTGCACCCAGAATAAACAACCCAACAGTACCAACATACAAACTACGACCAACGATAAGAAATGAAATGCGATATATAAGATGTCTCAGATAAGGATCAATCATTATCTGCTATACTAGCGTGCCATAACACGTATAGGACACGTCCCGACATGGAGCCAGTGTATCGATATGATCTGCAATGCTTTGGTTTATTTGGTCGAACGACCATCACCAAGAGTATCAGAGTACTCTAATAAAACCGAAATCGACAAATAAAGTAAAACATCCAGGCATGGCATAGTGGACGTAGTCCCAAAATCAACGACGCATGCATGCTAATGGAGATGTCAATCCCGAAATAGAAATACTCCCAACTAATATATACCTGCATATGATTTATATCGAAAAGCTCCCAACAAAAACACCACAGTACCAAGTTAAACCCATCATGCATAATAGATACCCAACCAACAATTTTAATCCAAATAGCAAAACATCTCCTACAACAAAGAAATCTTTCCCAACCCAATATGTATAATAAGAAAAACCTAAACCAACATCCCACAACAAGTATAGGAAGGAGAACCCAAGCAACAATTTATACAAGAAACCCAAACCAACAATACATGTATCACAAATAATTCCAACAGCAGCTAGGTAAACCGAAACCGAAAATGATCCAACAGCAAGTAAAGAACCGAACATGATCTAAAGATCATTCGCGCTTCACAAACAAAGACAATCGTAGGATCGACAAGCCAAAATTGAACCCAACACGTATCAGTCGATCAAAACCCTTTTTATGTAGGGATCGAGATCCAACAACATCATCGACAAACAAAATAAACCCAGAAACTGAAATCAATCAAGATTTTAGAATTTATACCCCAAAATTTAGTGTCAGAATCCGAAGGGAGACTTCGAACTCGGCTCGCAGGCACGTACAGCACCTCGTCGGGTCGTAGCTGTAACTGTGGAGAGGCTACATCATCGACACGAAGGTATCCTCACATCCGTGTCCATTATCGACTCGTACAAACACGAGCGTATCTGCATCCAGAATGAACAACCCAACAGTACCAACATACAAACTACGACCAACGACAAGAAACGAAATGAGATATATAAGATGTCTCAGATAAGGAACAATCATCATCTGCTGTACTAGCGTGCCATAACACGTATAGGACACATCCCGACACGGAGCTAATGTATCTGATACGATCTGCAACGCTTTGGTTCATTTGGTCGAACGACCATCACCAAGAGTATCAGAGTACTCTAATAAAAACCGAAACCGACAAATAAAGTAAAACATCCAGGCATAGCATAGTGGACATAGTCCCAAAATCAATGACGCATGCATGCTAATGGAGATCTCAATCCTGAAATAGAAATACTCCCAACTAATATATATCCGTATGTGATTTATATCGAAAAGCTCCCAACAAAAACACCCACAGTACCAAGTTAAATCCATCATGCATAATAGATATCCAACCAACAATTTTAATCCAAATAGCAAAACATCTCCTATAGCAAAGAAATCTTTCCCAACCCAACATGTATAATAAGGAAAACCTAAACCAACATCCCACAACAAGTATAGGAAGGAGAATCCAAGCAACAATTTATACAAGAAACCCAAACCAATAATACATACATCACAAATAATTCCAACAGCAGCTAGGTAACCCGAAACCGAAAACGATCCAACAGCAAGTAAAGAACCGAACATGATCTAAAGATCATTCGCACTTCACAAACAAAGACAATCATAGGATCGTCAAGCCAAAATCGAACCCAACACGTATCAGTCAATCGAAACCCTTTTTATGTAGGGATCGAGATCCAACAACATTATCGACAAACAAAATAAACCCAGAAACTGAAATCAATCAAGAGTTTAGAATTTATACCCCAGAATTTAGTATCAGAATCCAAAGGGAGGCTTCGGACTCGGCTCGCAGGCACGCACAGCACCTCGCCGGGTCACGTCTGTGACTGTGGAGAGGCTTCGGACTCGGCTCCCCAAATGCAATTACACTCCCTTGAACAAGAACAAACAGAAAAAAATCAAAGAACACAAGCATTTGGTACTTACAATTATTTTATTGAACTTGAAGCGCACATAGAACGATTCCCAATAAAATCTTTTTTAGGGAAAAAGATCCAAATCCAAATCACTCACTTAATCAAGAGAAGTCAACGATGATGCAGCCCTTTTCGGATCATCGCCGACGTGGACGGAGACGTCGGGAAACCCTAAAAGAACCCTAATTTTGGAGAGATGGATGCATGTATGGTTGTCAAAAATTAGGAGATTTTACTAAAATCATGTCGAGCCAGAATTTAGAGCATAAAATAAGCAATGATCGAGATTTTAGGACAAACCGGTGGTGAAGGCTACGCCGGTGACAACCTTTCCTCTGCGGTGGAGTCTGTAACCGAGGAAGGCGAGGAACGGGCTGAGGGAAGTTGGGGAGCGGGGAGCGGGCTGAGGGGAGTTGGGAAGCGGGGAGTGGGCTGAGGGGAGTTAGGAAGCGGGAGGAGAAGGAGAAGGAGAAAGAGAAAGAGAGAGGGTTTAGAATTTTTCTTAAGTGCGGGAGAATTGCGGGGGAGTCGAGGTTTCGACTTAAAATTTTGTACTTTTTTTATAACGCTCGTATCACTGGAGCACTATCAATAACATTTTTAATGTAAACCGTCATAGATTCTAGTCTTGCTGAACTTTGATGACGCTTCCACATCAGCCGTCATGAAAACCACTTATCAAGCGTCATTAATAGGTCTTTTTGTTGTAGTGCAAATAGTTAAAATATAATTTTATTACTCAAATATTACTTAAAGTAATTTGACGGAAACCTTTTTACCAATGGAACTAAATATGCCTTCCAAATAACCTTGGAAGCCTATAGGTTTTGAAACTCAAAAATTCTGACTAAACCTTTTGTAATTAATTCAAAATAATTACTTTTATTTAAAACTAAATAGTTCTTTGGAAATGGCACGTAAAAGTAAAATAATTTCAAAAGAAAATTTATTTCAAAAATAAAATAAATAATCAAAAATTAAATTTGGAAAGAGTAGTTACAAGAAATGAATTATCCTTAGCCATATGATCATCCACGTCACCAATTCATTGCTCAACCCAAGTCAATCTCAACCATCCAATAGGAAACCAAGAAATAATTGGATAAAAGGTGACTTGGTTATTAACCAAAGAAAAAGCTAATAGCAGTCGGGCAATTCAACGAATGTATACTGCTCTAACTGCTAAATCCCTTTTTGGAGAAAACTCAAGAATTCTGTTATATGCATGGTCCTAGGACGAGTCTATGACAATACCAAAGGGCCTTTTACAAGTACAGTGTAGTATTTCATATCAAAACAAGTATCTAAATTATACTACCAAAATAAGTCAATTTAGCGACAGAATTAGCGACAAAAAATTAAGACGTCGCTAAATTTTAGTATTAGTGAGGCGGATAAAAGGACGTCGTTGCACGTCGCTGGTTAGCGACGTGCAGCGTCGTAAATTATATTTTGTCGCTAGAGTACTGAAATTAGCAAAGTTAGCGATGTCAGATTATGACATTGCTAAATTTTTAATACACCTCATTCAACTTTTTTATTTCCCCCATTTGGTCATATTTTGCCCTTCCTTCCGACGAATTAGCTCTCCTCGCGGCCGCCCCTTCCTTCCAATGAATCTCTCCTTACCGCCCCCTCCTCCGACGAGGCTCTCCTCGCCGCCGTCGACAGCGCATCCTTCCCTCTTCAAGTAAACCCTAATCCTAGTTCTAATTGTAGACACAGACACGGGCGCGGCCGACATGTCGTGCTGGGTGCTACCGCCGCCGGCGGCGATTACCTGCCACGAGGGTGTAGAGGAGGAGGAGCTTGGCCAAGTGTATTTGGGGTGGGCTTGTCGACACGGGGATGGCCGTGGCCATGGCCGAGGTCGTGTTCCGACAGGTGGTCGTGGCCATAGCACGGTATTGCCCAGGCCGTGGCCATGGCACGGTACTATTATGAATTTTAATTGAGTAAAATATTGGGCAGGGATCAATCATGGGAATTATTGGGTTAGTTCATGTCCAGATGTAGTTTTATCTATTTTTAGTTTGTGTCCAGATGTGGCTGTGTCAAAAAAATATACACAAAGACGAGCTCCAACCGAAGTTTGAGCAAAGACACACAACTCCTTCTCAAAGACATACACAACCGTGTCTAATAATCTACAACAATTGAAGTCATACACAACTCCTTCTCAAAAAAATAAATATATACAAAGACAAGCCCCAACTGAACCACACACCCACATACAACCTGAGGCTGGACTAGTGATTGGACTGGAATTAGGCCAAACCCATCAATAGTACAACCCTTCCCAGTTTGAGCAAAGTTCAATACATGCCAAACCAAAAGTCTTAGCTCAAAAATACAAACCCAATTTTTTAACACAGCATATATCTCTACACAGGAAATGATACATATTAGTGTGTATATTGTGTGTGTCTATATTATGTATATATATAGACTTGTGTCATGTATATTGTATCAATGTGTCACCAGTGTTATATATATTAGTGTGTGTCAATATTAAGTACCTACCTATATGTAGCTATATGTGTAATAATACATAAGGATATATAACTACAAATGTGGCTATAGCGCCCTAGTCCTAACATACGTAGGACTAGAAGATCGTATACATGCCAGCTACGTATCGAGAGTACTCAAGCCCAGCTCGAATACGTATAAACTGTATGGACTATGGAAATAGGTCTAATCATGGAAAGTCAAAACCAATCTCAATCCACATAAAATAATAAAATATCAAGAAGGAACAATATGGTTCGTGGTCTGCAGCCCACTAGCATACCTGTCCGAATAGACTCGAAAGGAAACACGAGTCTAATAAACTAGGCTAATAAGCAGAATATATCAAAATAAGAATATACAGCACGAGAGAATAATAAAATGAAACCATGCACCAACGATACCTGAATCATGCAGACTCAAATCATAACCATCCATCGATTCTACCAGCTCGACCATAACCTGGAGAGATCACCAGGTCCTCAGGGGACTAGTAAAACACATAACATATACACCTATTGTACATTAAATAACATGCGAAGAAGGACATAAATAGTACAAGAAATAAAGACTGTAGGGTATTACAAGAATAAAACATATAAAAGTGGCATGCCGTCGAGAATCGTGCTGATAAACGTGACTAAAAGTAAATTAGAATAAACTGCAGCTCGGTTGGGGCTCACGGCCCTATAGATCACAGCTCGGTGGGGGCTCACAACCTATAGTAAGTATCTATCGCAGCTTGGTGGGGGCTCACAACCTATAGTAAGTATCTATCGCAGCTCGGTGGGGGCTCACAATAGAGAGTGGTCAAGTATAGTCATCGTCTATCACAAGGTCCTCGCCTAGAACTACGAGTCAAGTCAAGGCAAGTCAAGTCAACAAGTCAAGTCCAGGTTGACCATGACAAGAAAACCTGGCCTAGGATATGTAATGATAAATCTCAAGGCGCGTGTGTACAAAAGATAATCGTAACATGTAAAGACAGAAAATAAAAATAAGCTACGTACATGTATCACGAGGAAGTACAGTGATAACTAGAAAGTAGCAATAAAATAAATTAGAGGAGTATGTGATCAAGAAGATAGAAAGTAATATCAATATAAGATATGCATGTAAATACTGTAAAGTTTGACAAGGTGTACTTGCCTGGTGTAGCGCGTCGAACCAACAATATCTAATCAATTTAATGAGCCACAAAGTCCAACTCCTGTAAACAAATCCAGAAGATGAAATAGACATTACCAACGTGTTCAGAATAGTCAAATTAGCTAGGATAGCCTACCCATAAGTCCAATTCTGAACACAGGGCAAAACGATAATTTTGGATCAAAACGGTATTCGTCGTTGGATCCGTTTTGTACCGAAAAGCGTGCCAGAGTTTATGATCTCTAAAGTCTTCAGACTACATGTCTACGGGTCCTCTTTGACAAGTCGAACCCAACCGTATGTCCAAAATTGGATTCCGATGGGCCGCGTACAAATTCGCCCGTTTGAACGGGTCGCGGGTCCGCCAAAATAGCGTTCTGGTCGAACTTCTCATAATAGGACCAAACTTGGCTCACAGGACCAGAAAAATGATACGAGTCTAGTGGCACAAGTTTCTTCATGATGTGACAAACGTGCACAAAGTAATTGGAGATTTTTGAAAAATGCCGATACGGTGAATTTTGACGGATACGCATCGAATTCGTCGCGCACACGCAACAAATTCGAGTTCCGTCACATCCCACACGTACACGAAGTCCATAGCACCTTTTGATGCAAGTGGTTCATGACCAAGGTGCCCAGATTGTCGGGACGGACTCCTTATCGAGGTTTTTCGGGGTTTGAAAAATAAATTTTTGGTCAAATTCAAATTAATTTTAAACAAAATATATTTAGTAATAAAATAAAATAATTAATAGGTTTTGATCTCTGTCAGATTTCTAAAATATTGTCCAAGTTTCTTCCCAAAATTTTGGATATTCTGGTCGCAAATCGATCGCAAACAGGGGGCGTTGGGACAGTTTCTAACATCCAAAACTCGAGTTTTTTTTCGATTTTGGAACTCAATTTTCGTCGCGCACAAGGCGAATTAACTTAAACTAATTGAAGGTAGTCCTAAAGATTAGGTTATCTACATACCAGAGATATTCGTTCGTGAAACGAACGAACATTGTGGAAGAAACATCGTCTAAAATTTGGCTTCATGGCTGCTTCTGCTATTTTTCTTGTTACTACGCTGTTGTTCTTGTTACTGCCATTGCTGTTCTTTCTGCCGCTCATGGTCAAGCCGGGCCGACGATGGCCTTGCTTGCGACACGGAGGAGGGGTGTTGAGTTAGGTTTTGGATTTTATATTCTTTTTTTTCTTTTTTTATAAACCTATACACTTATATATATTTATACTTATATATTTGTATATATAAGGGAAAGGAAGGAAGGGGGTCGGGATGTGTGCTGTGAGGGTTGGGTTGCTATTGTGGGAACATGCTTTCCTCTTTTCCTTTTTTTTTCTTCTTCTTTTTTTTCTTTCTTTCTTTTACTTATTTATATATAAAAATAATTACTCATAAATCCTAAAAATATTCTAAAAATATTTTAAAAATCTAAAATAATTTTCTAAATAAAAAATAAAACTTTTTGTGAATAATTTTTATTTATTTGACATGTAGGAAAATATTTTCTACATATATTAATAAACAATAAATTTTCAAAAGGATATATCCCTTTGACTCCTAGTATATATATATACACACATATCATACGTAAATGTAATAATTAATCTAAAATTATATATCAACAATCCAAAAGTAAATATAACTTCTAATAATCCTTTTGTTAAATATCACTAATTATTTCTGATAAATTATTAAATATAAATAACATATATAAATTTATCTAAAAAAATCATGTATATACGTATACCCATGTACTTTGTATATTTTTGTATACCACGATGGACTCACGGATTGGTATTTTATGGATTCCTTGACTGGAGATACGTGGTTTCATGCCTATCTTGAATAATGTAATCATGACTAATGCATCCATCGTGACTAATGAAATACGTGTCGAAGAACCTGGATTCCATGTGTACTAGTCGGGCGGGAGAATACCTAGGAGACATGTGAACATACCCATTCTATCCCATTGGTCTTACGTGAATAAAAAGCGGCCACACACGTACGTGTATGGTTGCCGGATATCCCTTTTTAGCCGTTCACATGTCAAACTTGATATTTTAAATCACTGGTCTTAACACTGTTGTCTGAGTTGTCTACAACGTATCTTGCATGACATGTTTACTCATTTTTACATATCTGACTGTTCTCATATGATCTTGTATACTTGTCTTTTCTTTATACATTACCTTTATGACTTGATCATCAAGAATTTCATTATTATTTCATACTCATAGCGCTTGTCAATTATTTTGAACTGTTAGAGGTGATGTGCTCGTTCCAATCATGACTGGATATGTTGACAAAATACTACAGATGATATAGATGATTGTCTCCACTTTCTATGAGGCCTATGAGGGTGGCACACATGAGCCAGAGGAGGATCTAGTCCAGTAGAGTGTGCTTAGTTATAGCTTAGTTGTCACTCCCCAATCCTGGAATACATATTTTAATACGTAAACCGATAAATTGTATTTACCTTGAATTTATACTATATTTATTATCCTGTATTTTTTCATGCATTTCCCAAAAATATTCGACAAAATATTATTTCCTAATTTATTTACTGTATTTGGGCCTACAGTTTTGGCTCATTTGGGTAACCTATTCTTGGTTCACCAATGGGTCATCATGAACCCTTTGGTTCATCATGAACCCATGGGTCCAAGAATTCTATATATATAACTCATCTCCTTCTCTCTCCTCTCATTTACTTCTTCTCATTTACTTCCTCCACCAACCAAGGCAAGTACCAACTTGCTCAAGAGAAGGATCCATTATTTTGTTAATGATTCTTACAAAACTATTTGCCAAAACATGTTCTTCTCCTCAATCTATACTAGTTTAGAACTTGGAAATTTCTATTTTGAAGCTTTGATTTTTGTAGATCTAAGTTTTAATCACTTTCAGATTTTGCATGGTTTGATCTACTTTAGTTGGATTTTATGGGTTTTGATGCTTCCATGTGGAAGAGAATTCCATTTCACCCAAGTTGGAACTTTGGAAATCCGGATTTGGAGTTCGGATGACCAAGTTATGTTGTTTTTGAAGTTTTGGGTTCTGCCATAGTGTTCTTGCTGTTTGGAGAAGACAGTGAGCAGTGTGCAGAGCTTCTTAGCTCACGCATACTGAGCTACGCGCGCTCTTTAGCGCTGCGTACGCAGACTTAGGTACGTTTTCTGTTGGAAGTGTGTCTCCCTTGAGTTTGCGTGACTTTTCACACAGCTCTCTTCCCTTGAGTTTGCGTGACTTTTCACGCAGCTCTTTCCCTTGAGCCTGCGTGACTTTTCATACAGCTCTTTCCCTTGAGCTTGCGTGACTTTTCACACAGCTCTTTCCCTTGAGTTTGCGTGACTTTTCACACAGCTCTCTTTCCCTTGAGCTTGCGTGACTTTTCACGCAGCTCTTTCCCTTGAGCCTGCGTGACTTTTCACACAGCTCTTTCCCTTGAGCCTGCGTGACTTTTCACACAGCTCTTTCCCTTGAGCCTGCGTGACTTTTCACGCACGCTGCCTTATTGTGCGTATGCTTTTGATATTTTATTAGATATTATATGCCCATTTTATATCCTTACACCTTTTGTCCCGAGCATGATATGAGCACTGATGTGACCCCGAAGAACAAAGTGTTCCTACCTGATACTTGTACCTGAATGTCCCAGTTCTTGTTCATGCTCGACAAATGACTCGTAACTCCACGTGGCGTATTTGTAATGATGCATTACACTAAGGAGGGTAGCACATGTTGACACACTGATTGACATTGATCCTCACTTAGGGTACTCGTACTAAAGTACGACTTTAGGAGGATAATCATGCAGGCCACAGCATGAGAGTCCAAGATTTTACCTAGGGTTAAACTAGGCAACTGAATATACTAGATGCATGGGGAGGGCAGAATCCCGAGATCGTGTTACACCAGTCGCCCTGAGATATTGTCTTGGCGCGCCGGCTGGTCTCCACGGATACTGTGTCATCCGCAACGAGTGGATGACTGTATCCGATTAATTCCTGCTATATATTACATGTCTTGGCAAGGTGGCTTCACGAGGGACCTGTGCTCCATGACACCTGTCTACGCGAACCCCTGGGTTGGCTAGCCTTGCTGGAAAGATACGATCTGAGGATTTTCTAATAGCATGACGCGAGGATAACCTCGTTCCACTAGAAACTCGTAGACTTGATTGGCCGTGAAAATGACTTGCATGTTTCCTATTTACCTTTCGTGAATAACTGAGGGAAGCGGACTGTCATGGTGCGTGATCCAACCCATGTTCTTGTTTGATTGTTGGGTTGGTTATCGTACTATGACAGGCTGTGGACCAAAGTTATGAACGGAAGACTTATTCTGGTTGTGAAGTGCTACTTCTGTGAATGACTGAGGAACATGGTCTATCATGGTACATGATCCAACCCATGTTCTTGTTTGATTGTTGGGTTGGTTATTGTGCCGCGATAGGCTATCGACCGAAGTCACGATCGGGAGATTTTATGGTTTATACCTTTTTAACTTATGTGAAAGTTATAGAGTACGACACGTCCCGACTCCATGCGGCACCTTTTGTCCTTGTTTGGTTGTAAGGGTGCCATATGGGTTCGAGGATGTTGCGCTACCCTATAATAGTAGCATAAGTATTACTATTATCAGTCATTCTATTAGTTGGGTTTTTAATCTTAACTCTTGTGCCCCTTTGGCGGTACTTGCTATTCGGGGCTGACCCCGCTGGTTTTGTTTGGCCAGATCTCGTAGCAGAGCCAGAGGACACGATCTTCCTTCCTGACATCCATGGTGCATACTAGGAGCATGGCGGTTCGGGGACTCGAATGGGTTTCTTCTCCACCACTCCTGCTTATACTTTTGCGGCGTTTAGCCACCGGCACCTGTTAGCCGGATTACCTGATATTTTGTGTCAGTACATAATTGTAATTAAACAGACTGCAGCTGTGTATAATTTTGTACTCCTGACTCTCTGAGATAGCTAAATTATAAAGCTAGTCTCTCATGATCATTTTGATGAAGCGTCAGGGACGCCTTACTGCTTTATCTTTAATGTTCATTTAATTGCTGATTTGACTTAATTGATTGAGATATAGAGCTCTGTGGGACCATAGGAGACTTGATTGTAGCATGTACCCCCTAGTCTCTCGACAGCCACGATCGCCGTATGACGTTACGTACCTCATATGGAGTAGCTGGCCTAGTCCGTCCCCGTATTTCGGTACTGGGGCGTGACAAGGTTTTAGTGGTGGCCCATGCAGGTCTGATTTTCAGACTTGTGGGGTATTGCAAACTATTAGGAGTCTCAATCACAACTTGTTCCCCTTGAAATTCGGTTTCGAATTCTCTGTCCTTGCCTTGATCTCTAACCTGACTTGCTTCCTCGAAATCTTCCTTGTCCGGACTTGATAATCTTATATCTTTCTCTATAGGGGTGCTTCATTCTCAGTAGCGGGTGAGGCCCATGAGGAAGAGCAGCAAGAGCATGGCTCGACTGGGCAGCAACAGGGGAGAGAACCTTCCCCAGGACAGGCACAAGCAGAAGTAGAACCAGAGGCAGTACAGCCGCAGGTTATTGAAACTCCTGCAGCACCAGCAGCGGCGGCAGTACCAGATGCCGTAGCACTTCTGGAGATCGTCCGAGGGATTCTTGTCACTCAGCAATAGCAACAGACTCGGCAGCAGGAGCAGAACGTGTTGCTGAACCAGGGGATTCAGTTAGCTCTTGAGAGGAGTGCCGGGGTTGACTCGGGAGCATCAGGAAGGTTCCGTCACTTGAACCCGAGGTATTTTAATGGCACGGAGGATGCCATCACTGCGGATGCATGGATTCAAGACATTGAAGCCATTCTTGTGGCAGCCAAGGTTCCAGATGATGAGAAGGTTGATCAGGTCAAACTGGTACTTCAGGATCTTGCCCGCGACTGGTGGGATCAGAAGAAGTTGGTATAAGACGCCCTGTTCGTTGGACCACCTTCAGTGGCAGATTCAAGGCCAAGTATTTTGGCGTAGTAGCTCGATATGAGCTCCAGCAGAAGTTTATCAGTCTCAAGCAAGCAGGCAAGACCGTAGATGGGTATGCAGCAGAGTTCTGCAGATTGTGCCGTTTCGTACCAGCAATGGTGGCAACAGAGCCGGAGAAGGCTATGAGGTTCCAGCAGGGACTTCATTTGGAACTATTACAGCTTGTGGAAGGACACGACTACCAGACGTTTGACGCTGTTTTGACGGCCGCTCGGAGGCACGAGCTTACCCAGCAGAGGTTAGCATCAAGGACAGGAGGTCAGAAGAGATCTCATTCCCAGGTTGGAGGAGGAGCAGTGCAGCGAACATCGGCACCAGCACCCGGTGTACATATTCATGATGCAGGAGCGCCACGGAGGATGGCCGTGTCAACTAATACAGCGCCAGTTCGGCATCAGCAGCCGAGGAACCAGCAGCAGCATCAGGGAGCACCCCAGGGCTGTACCTTCTGTAGGAAGGCAGGGCACACGAGGGAGGTGTGTCGGTCAGCGAATGGCTTATGCTTGAGGTGTGGTAGTTCAGACCACCGTATTTCCACTTGTCCTATGATGCAGAGGCCAGGAGGGCCAGCTCAGCAGTTTCCAGCATTGCCAGCTCCGGTGGCAACCCCGAGTGGAGGGCCAGTATTAGCAGTAAGGTCCCTAGCCCAGCGTCTACCAACGCAGGCTCAGATGTTCCACCAGGCACAGGAAGCCGAAGGCCCTCAGGGGCAGCAACAGCATGGTCGAGGAAGGCCGCAACAAGGGGCTCCGCGGGGCCAGGCTCTCACATTAACCTTGGGAGAGGCTCTAGCGTCTAGTGACGTGGTGGCAGGTAAAATTCTCGTCACCTCATTTCCCGCTGTAGCATTATTTGATTCAGGCGCTACTCACTCATTCATCTCTGCACAATATGCTACACGGATTGGATTAAAGTTTGAGGCATTGCCGGAGAGGATGGATATACTCACCGGCAATGGGCTCGTAGAAGTTAGCAGAGTGCACTTTTCATGTCCGGTGGAGGTGTGTGGGCATTTACTGCCCGCATCATTGATTGAATTCCCTATGGGGAATTTTGATGTCGTTCTCGGCATGGACTGGTTGAGAGACAGTCATGCGACAATTGATTGTAGAGGAGGTAGGGTCATATTCAGTGTTCCTGGGATGGAGCAGTTCATCTTTACTCGAACCTTGAAGAATCAGGCCGGAGGCGTCATCTCAGCAGCAGTGTCAGAGCCAGGACAGATTCCGAGAGTGGTCGAAGATTTTTTTGACGTCTTCTCCGATGAGCTCCCAGGGATACCCCCAGTCAGAGAGGTAGAATTTAGCATTGAGTTGAACCCTGGAACGAGGCCTATTGTAGACAGAGTTTACAGGATGTCGCCATCAGAACAGGATAAGTTGTATCAACATGAAGAAGAGTTGAAGTCTAAAGGATTCATCCGAGACAGTAAATCGCCTTGGGCCGCACCAGTGATTCTAGTTCCCAAGAAGGATGGGTCGACGAGGATGTGCATCGACTACCGCAAGCTGAATGCAGTAACAGTGAAGAATAAGTACCCACTACCAAGGATTGATGACCTGTTCGACCAGTTGAGCAAGGCCAGCATCTTTTCCAAGATCGATCTTCGGTCAGGATACTATCAAGTAAGAGTCCGGGAGCAAGACATACCGAAGACAGCATTCAGATCTAGATATGGGCATTATGAGTTTTTAGTAATGCCATTTGGATTAACCAACGCCCCCGCAGTATTCATGGATTTAATGAACCGCATCTTTCTTTCGTACTTGGATAAATTTGTGGTGGTGTTCATAGATGACATTCTTGTCTATTCCAGTAGTGAAGAGGAGCATGAGAAACATCTTAGGACTGTCTTACAGACATTGAGGGAGCATCAACTTTATGCGAAGCTCGACAAGTGTGAATTCTGGTTAGATCACATTTCGTTCCTGGGGCATGTAATTTCTGGGGCAGGAGTGTCAGTGGATCCGAAGAAGATTGAGGCCGTAGAGCATTGGCCAGTCCCGAGAACGGTTGCAAAAGTGCAAAGTTTCTTAGGATTAGCTGGTTACTACAGAAGGTTCGTGGCGGACTTTGCCAGGATCTCTGCGCCCTTAACGCGTTTGACGCACAAGGACATAGAGTTTGTTTGGTCAGCTAGTTGTCAGGCATCATTTGAAGAATTAAAGAAGAGATTGATCTCAGCCCCGATCTTGACGCTTCCAGTAGGAGCTGGAGGCTTTACAGTATATTGTGACGCTTCAGGGAAGGGTCTTGGATGTGTATTGATGCAGCATGGAAAAGTGATAGCATATGCGTCTCGGCAGCTTCGAGACCATGAGAAAAATTACCCGACTCACGATTTGGAGTTAGCAGCTGTGGTGTTTTCACTCAAGTTGTGGAGGCATTATTTATACGGAGATCGGGTAGAGATCTATACTGATCATAAGAGTTTGAAATACGTATTCACGCAACGAGATTTGAACATGAGACAAAGAAGATGGTTAGAACTGCTGAAGGATTTTGAGTTAGATCTTCAGTATCATCCAGGCAAGGCGAATGTAGTTGCAGATGCACTGAGTAGGAGAGACAGTGCCTTTATCTTGACCTCGCAGAAGCATATTCTAGAAGACCTTCAGAGTATGGGAATCGAAGTAGTTTTGCCAAGGGATATAAGAAGAATGACCAGTATGCAGATTCAGTCAACCTTAGTAGAGAGGATAAGGGCAGCACAAGCAGAAGATCCACAGATTCAAAAGTTGCGGTCGGAGTGTGAATCAGGCCGTAGGAAGGAGTTAGTGATTCATGAAGATGGTACGCTCAGGTTTGGAAACAGACTCTGTGTACCGAGTGGAGACCTTCGGCAAGAAGTTATGTCCGAAGCTCATAGTTCTATTTACTCCATTCATCCAGGAGGAACGAAGATGTATCGAGATATCAGGCAGTTCTTTTGGTGGAATGGCATAAAAAGAGAGATAGCAAGATTTGTATCCAAGTGTTTGGTATGTCAGCAGGTGAAAGCCGAGCAGCAGAGACCAGCAGGATTGCTACAGCCGCTTCCTATCCCAGAATGGAAATGGGAGCACATCATAATAGATTTTGTGACCGGTTTACCTAGATCCCCGGCTGGCAAGAATGCGGTCTGGGTAATAGTAGATCGACTCACGAAGGTCGCTCATTTCCTTCCTTTCCGAGTTGGACAGACTACTGAGCAGTTAGCAGAAATGTACATGAAACAGATAGTAAGGCAGCACGGTGTTCCAGTTAGTATAGTATCAGATCGGGATACGCGGTTTACTTCCCATTTTTGGCGGAGTTTGTACCAAAGTTTGGGAACCAAGTTAAGATTCAGTACTGCTTATCATCCACAAACTGACGGACAATCAGAAAGAACCATTCAGACATTAGAAGATATGCTACGGGCGTGTACCTTGGATTTTGGCGGATCTTGGGAGGACCACCTCCATCTAGTGGAGTTCTCCTATAACAACAGCTATCAGGCTAGCATTCAGATGGCCCCGTTCGAAGCATTGTACGGAAGGAAGTGCAGGTCCCCTTTGGCATGGGACGACGTCGGAGAACGGAAGTTGTTGGGGCCGGAGATGATCACGCAGACTGTGGAGATAGTTAAGTTAGTCAGAGAGCGCCTTCGAGTTGCACAGGACCGACATCGTCATTGGGCAGATCAGCATCGTAGTCCTCTAGAGTTTAGAGTTGGCGACCAAGTATTTCTGCGGATTTTGCCTACTCGGGGTATCATCAGATTTGGAACCCGGGGAATGCTTAGTCCAAGATACGTTGGTCCTTTCAAGATTCTCGCTCGGGTAGGCGATGTGGCTTATCGACTTGCCCTTTCGCCTTCGTTAACTGGCATACATGATGTGTTTCATGTGTCCCAATTACGTAGGTATGTCCCGGATCCGAGTCACGTCCTCGATCATTCTGAGTTAATCGTTGGTAACGACCTAACTTACGAGGAACAACCCGTATCTATTTTGGACCGGCGAGAGAAGGTACTCAAGAATCGGACGATAAGCCTTGTCCGTGTTTCTTGGAACCATCACTCTTCGGGAGAGTCAACCTGGGAGCGCGAGGACGAGATCAGATCTCGGTATCCGTATTTGTTTGACTAATAAGGTATATTTATGCACCTTATTGACACGATTCCATGCTTTTCTGCACCTGCTTATTTTGTACCTTGTGATGTATGATAATAACTGCTATGATAGTTAACTTATATATGATTGTGCCTTGCTTGTCCTGATTTCACTATCCTGTCTTGGCTGGAATTCCGAGGACGGAATTTTTCTAAGAAGGGTAGAGATGTCACTCCCCAATCCTGGAATACGTATTTTAATACGTAAACCGATAAATTGTATTTACCTTGAATTTATACTATATTTATTATGCTGTATTTCTTCATGCATTTCCCAAAAATATTCGACAAAATATTATTTCCTAATTTATTTACTGCATTTGGGCCTACAGTTTTGGCTCATTTGGGTAACCTATTCTTGGTTCACCAATGGGTCATCATGAACCCTTTGGTTCATCATGAACCCATAGGTCCAAGAATTCTATATATATAACTCATCTCCTTCTCTCTCCTCTCATTTACTTCTTCTCATTTACTTCCTCCACCAACCAAGGCAAGTACCAACTTGCTCAAGAGAAGGATCCATTATTTTGTTAATGATTCTTACAAAACTATTTGCCAAAACATGTTCTTCTCCTCAATCTATACTAGTTTAGAACTTGGAAATTTCTATTTTGAAGCTTTGATTTTTGTAGATCTAAGTTTTAATCACTTTCGGATTTTACATGGTTTGATCTACTTTAGTTGGATTTTATAGGTTTTGATGCTTCCATGTGGAAGAGAATTCCATTTCACCCAAGTTGGAACTTTGGAAATCCGGATTTGGAGTTCGGATGACCAAGTTATGTTGTTTTTGAAGTTTTGGGTTCTGCCATAGTGTTCTTGCTGTTTGGAGAAGACAGTGAGCAGTGTGCAGAGCTTCTTAGCTCACGCATACTGAGCTACGCGTGCTTTTTAGCGCTGCGTACGCATACTTAGGTACGTTTCCTGTTGGAAGCGTGTCTCCCTTGAGTTTGCGTGACTTTTCACACAGCTCACTTCCCTTGAGTTTGTGTGACTTTTCACGTAGCTCTCTTCCCTTGAGTTTGCGTGACTTTTCACGCAGCTCTTTTCCTTGAGCTTGCGTGACTTTTCACACAGCTCTTTCCCTTGAGCCTGCGTGACTTTTCACACAGCTCTTTCCCTTGAGCCTGCGTGACTTTTCACGCACGCTGCCTTATTGTGCGTATGCTTTTGATATTTTATTAGATATTATATGCCCATTTTATATCCTTACGCCTTTTGTCCCGAGCATGATATGAGCACTGATGTGACCCCGAAGAACAAAGTGTTCCTACCTGATACTTGCACCTGAATGTCCCAGTTCTTGTTCATGCTCGACAAATGACTCGTAACTCCACGTGGCGTATTTATAATGATGCATTACACTAAGGAGGGTAGCACATGTTGACACACTGATTGACATGGATCCTCACTTAGGGTACTCGTACTAAAGTACGACTTTAGGAGGATAATCATGCAGGCCACAGCATGAGAGTCCAAGATTTTACCTAGGGTTAAACTAGGCAACTGAATATACTAGATGCATGGGGAGGGCAGAATCCCGAGATCGTGTTACACCAGTCGCCCTGAGATATTGTCTTGGCGCGCCGGCTGGTCTCCACGGATACTGTGTCATCCGCAACGAGTGGATGACTGTATCCGATTAATTCCTGCTATATATTACATGTCTTGGCAAGGTGGCCTCACGAGGGACCTGTGCTCCATGACACCTGTCTACGCGAACCCCTGGGTTGGCTAGCCTTGCTGGAAAGATACGATCTGAGGATTTTCTAATAGCATGACGCGAGGATAACCTCGTTCCACTAGAAACTCGTAGACTTGATTGGCCGTGAAAACGACTTGCATGTTTCCTATTTACCTTTCGTGAATAACTGAGGGAAGCGGACTGTCATGGTGCGTGATCCAACCCATGTTCTTGTTTGATTGTTGGGTTGGTTATCGTACTATGACAGGCTGTGGACCGAAGTTATGAACGGAAGACTTATTCTGGTTGTGAAGTGCTACTTCTGTGAATGACTGAGGAACATGGTCTATCATGGTACATGATCCAACCCATGTTCTTGTTTGATTGTTGGGTTGGTTATTGTGCCGCGATAGGCTATCGACCGAAGTCACGATCAGGAGATTTTATGGTTTATACCTTTTTAACTTATGTGAAAGTTATAGAGTACGACACGTCCCGACTCCATGCGGCACCTTTTATCCTTGTTTGGTTGTAAGGGTGCCATATGGGTTCGAGGATGTTGCGCTACCCTATAATAGTAGCATAAGTATTACTATTATCAGTCATTCTATTAGTTGGGTTTTTAATCTTAACTCTTGTGCCCCTTTGGCGGTACTTGCTATTCGGGGCTGACCCCGCTGGTTTTGTTTGGCCAGATCTCGTAGCAGAGCCAGAGGACACGATCTTCCTCCCTGACATCCATGGTGCATACTAGGAGCATGGCGGTTCGGGGACTCGAGTGGATTTCTTCTCCACCACTCCTGCTTATACTTTTGCGGCGTTTAGCCACCGGCACCTGTTAGCCGGATTACCTGATATTTTGTGTCAGTACATAATTATAATTAAACAGACTGCAGCTGTGTATAATTTTGTACTCCTGACTCTCTGAGATAGCTAAATTATAAAGCTAGTCTCTCATGATCATTTTGATGAAGCGTCAGGGACGCCTTACTGCTTTATCTTTAATGTTCATTTAATTGCTGATTTGACTTAATTGATTGAGACATAGAGCTCTGTGGGACCATAGGAGACTTGATTGTAGCATGTACCCCCTAGTCTCTCGACAGCCACGATCGCCGTATGACGTTACGTACCTCATATGGAGTAGCTGGCCTAGTCCGTCCCTGTATTTTGGTACTGGGGCGTGACAGTTACGTACCTCATATGGAGTAGCTGGCCTAGTCCGTCCCCGTATTTTGGTACTGGGGCGTGACATTAGTACTTTATAGCTTTCAGTTTGTATCGAATTATTCCGATTGTTAGTTGAGACTTATTTATATTCAGGACTTGTATTTATTTGTGTTGGACATCTATTTTGTGTGGTGTGATAACTCTATTTATATTCAGTTTCTTCCTTTTATCTGATTTCATATCGTGCTCTATCTTCCCTAGACTTGTGATTGAGATATAGAGTTAATATGTTATATTATACCTCCGTACGGAGATGACAGGTTTATATATATCTTGTTGTTAGATGTTATAGAGGACCTATACAGCGTTCTACCGCCGACACTGCGGTGTAGGCCGGACGTACCCATGTTCTCGTGCCCCTAAACAGGGTACGAGTAATGACAGTGGTGTATAGGATAGTTTCAGAAATGTCGATCATTTGAGGATGCGGGGTGCCAATGAGTCTATCAGCAAGCGATGAGTACGCAAAGCCTTAGAAAGAGTGTCTCAAAGAAATTGTGATTTTAGATGACTAGTAAGAGATGAGTTGAATAAAACGAGAAGACGATGCACACCAGCAAGATTATGCCGAATATGAAGTGCAAAACGATTATGTAGGTAAAACTGAATCGAGGTAAAGTTAAGGTGTATAAACGGATGACTTTATCAAGAAAATCGATATGAATCGTATATAAAAAGTTAGAACGATTGGATGATAGCGTGCATGAGAATGATTCGAATATTTCAGAATACTCTAGGGATTGGAATAATGTTACTCGATGACTTGAGTTAGCATAGATCGATGCAGTTTAAGAAAATATGTTACATGATGACTTAAAATAGACAGACGAACATACGTGATTTTAGTTTTGGATGAATTGAACATGTAACTAGTTCGAGGGATAATGATCGAATTTGATCTTGAATATTCAGGAGTTCATCCAGTTCGGACAATAGCATCAGTCGCACAACTCAGAATTCGTTGAAATGAAGATCGTCAGGTTACGTATATCATCGATGGTATTGAGGCATATCAAAGATCGATGTGTGATAACTCGGGGGTACTCTAATTCGGAGAATGACGATCATGTAAAGTGTTATTGTTTTGATGGATGCTATACTTGGGATTTTGATTGGAAAGAATGCTTGGATGAAAATGATCGTGTCTTGATTTATTCGATGATAACCACAACGTTGACAATCTTGTCTTGCGCGAGCGCAACTCCAGCCTCGCATATGCGATATATAGAATTTAGGGCGATCGTTCCGTATGGACGCTGACATGGTGATTCATGTCGCGAGAATGATCGAACTCGAAAAATCAGGGCGTAGCAATTTTGATTGCTTTGACTTGTAGTTTAATGCGAAGGTAAATTTGAGGATTGTTCGAACTTGTGATTCACGCTTAAATAAACTTGAGGATTGAGTAGATCCAATCTATGTATATAATGTATTAGTCTAGACTCAATGCAAGAATTACGTCCCGATGAGAACGATTATTCCACGGGAGCATTTGCATGGTGATTTCATGTCCACCGTGGCTAATCGAACTTGCATGAGATTGGGATGTGACATATTGTTATGCTAGACGACCTTGTGATTGAATACATGAATTATGATAAATGACTTAGGGAATATGAAATAAGAATTATGGTTTAGCAACAGATCGTGTTGTAGCGTGCTTGACTTGAGAATAATGGATAGGTGGATTATATTGAACATGTTTGAAGAGATAGACTATAATAATTGCTTGTTTGGACATGTGATATTGATATGTCAAGGAATTGGTTGAGCGGGACTTACCGTAGGAAGGCTTGCTGAATTACTCGGACCCTTTGGACTAAGTGTTGCAAGTACGAATAGGAGGATTATATGCTCGATGTTTAGAAATCAGAGAGAAAAGTGAGCTTGAGTAATTGTAATCTTGGCTACGCGCTTTTGTAATCTTATATTCATTATTAATAAAGACTCTAATTTTGTTTAAATGCTTGTGTTGCCTTGTATATTTAATGTTTCTGCTTTGGACTTCTTTGTGACAATCCCGTCGCGAGCTGTTGCAATCAGCAATTATGGAACCCATCTTGGACGAGCGCAACCTAGGCTCGTACGACATTACGTCCTAGCGAGAATGATCGGTCCTACGAGGCCGGGGCATGACAACTGTAGTGCCCCGCTTCCGATAGGCGGCGGACTCCGTAATATGCTTGCGTCAAGTCAGATCGGTCAGAAACTTATATGGCCATCTGACTCGATCACTGAGCTTGGTAAACGATAACACCTTGCGGCATCGATCAAATCGATTTGGACGAATGTTACGAGAATTGATCCAACTAATGAAATGACTTTTGTTGGAATATGTCCTAGATGCAGCAGGCTGCGTCTCGACGAGTGAGCTCTATATTAGTGTCCGTTCGACGGGACCGGACTGCTGTATAGTTTTCTTGGAGTTTTTGCCGCTTTGTTTTGATGAATGTTTTTCATGTCATTTTCTGAATGCATTCTACAAATTTCGAAATGAATGATTAAAGAAGGAACTCCGACTAAGTATTGGTGCCAATGCAGGAGCTCGCGTAACTGAAATTTGAACATTGCAAAGTGCTTCGACTCTCGACACGATCAAATACTTTGTGGGTGGTTCGGCCCCTTCTTTTCTAGTTTGTCCCGCAAACGAAATTATTTTGCCTCGTACTTATTCAAATCGACGATGCCAAGTTAAATGCATGTCAATCCACTATGATCAAGAACTCGGAAAAAACGTATCGATTTAGAGTAAATTGCTTTGAAAATATAAGTTTCACATCGAAAAGAAAAAGTTTAATGTTCTAGAAAAGAGAAAGACTATTTCATGATCTGCAAAATGAAATGATAAAACATTGGTTGTGGCATACGGTGCCTCGAAAGAATTTGGGGCCTACGGGACGCTAAATCGGAAGTACGGCTTTGGGAAAATGACTTAGTTGAATGAGTTAAAAAAATGATAATATTGCTTAATAATGTCCACGCTATGCAATTCGTTTTATATGTTAAACTGTTCTCGCATTTGTATGGTCATGGACAACTTGTGCACAAGGGTTTCCTCGAAACGGTATCCGGGGCATCGGAACCGAATCGACCTAGGAAGAATTTGAGATGTCGTGCTTGGCACGAGGCATTACGGGACCTTCAGCTAGGCTTGCAACCTAATCTGATAGGGTGCGTCATAATGCCATGATGAATAGTCCCTCGTAGTGATTAACACCGATGACCGTATATAAAATAGCATGTTCACCTATTGTCTTATGCAGGTGGAAATTATAATCTCTGTTTTTATGCAGGGACGAGTACGGCCGTGGTAAGAATGAGATAAACTGCTATATTTTCTTTCTGCTTTAGTATTTCAAATGGAAGGCTATCAATATGAACTGAATTCATTTAGTTCTAAATAGAAAGAAAAACTCCAATGCATGTCTACCTTAACAAGTCAGAGTCGGTTTAGACGAGTGGGTTCATCCCGTCCACTTAGCAAGTATGCTAACCCCCTCCACAACTCCCCAGGTGCTGCGGGAGCTCTAGACTAAAGCTGAAGTTCGGAGAGGTATTTTGAAGCTCTTCCTATTCTAAAGTATTTTGAAGCCAATTCATCAAAGTCTTATATATATAAGGGCAAATGTATGTAATGATAAGTATTAGTTCAGGCAGCTTGTCGAGTATTTTCTTTTGTTTCAATCAATGTAGCTGCAACGATATCTAATATAATTATGACTTGTATTTCGTTGCAAGCTATGAATGAAAAACATATTTTTATCTTCTTTTACTGTGTGTTCAATTACTCTGAGATTTGTGAAGTTTCAACTTGTTGTTTCAAATAAGAATGATAAAATATAACATTCTTGCCTTGTACGAGTGCAATTCCAGACTCGTACGGTATCATGCCTTAGCGAGGATGATTGATTCGACATAATAGGAATGGGACGAACGGTCCGTCGAATAGGGACGTGACAAATTGATATCAGAGCACAGTTATGTTTCCTCAAATTTTCAAAAGATGTTTCATTTTGGAATGTTTGTTGCGATTACTCAATTGAATGCTTGTCGACATGCTGTGTGAAATAAAAGTCCTTACAGGTAAGCCAGTAGATATTTTTGAAAAATACTAACGGATTTACTTTATTTTGTAGGAATGACTAAGAAAAATAAAAATAATCTCGATACAACAACCAACACTGCGGATAGTTCGTCGAGTTCAAAGGACGCTAGCCCTAGCGAGACTACAATGGAGAGAATGCTGCAATTGATGGAGCTGCAGTAGAAACAACTTCAGATGCAAATTGTCATGACCCGCACCCGTTTTTTTTAAACGGATACGAGACGTGTCCAAGCCAGCCTACGTCGCAGTGTCGGCGGTAGAACGCTGTCACGGCCATGAAGATCAGAATCACAAATAGTACTCATTTACATAATTAATTTAATCTTACAATGATCACAAGTTTTACATTTATAGAAAAATATAAACTTGTACAAATAAATGAATGAGTACAACTCAACTTTCTAGCTAGTCTCTAGGCTTTTGTCTGCAAGTATTCCCGTCACTCCCCAAGCTAAGTGAATCCACGGCTAACCTGAAAATGTTGGTTTCCAGTCAGGAATGGAACGAGCACAATTCACTGAATGCAATTTCAAATAAAAAAAGACTATAAAACAAAGGTTAGACATTAATCATGAGTTTTGAAAATAAACAGTAAATACGAAAAATCAATAGCAATAAATAGACACAAAATACTTTTCCCAACTGTTAGAAGTACCTTTGATATGTGATCGGTCTCGGGACAATTATACGACACGGTCTACACGGTCTAAAGTTACACGGTCTACAGTTACACGGTCTATAGAAAATATTGCAATAAAGAAACATTGTCTACAAATAGTAATCACGATCTACACAGTTTAAATGCAGTAATAATCATAGTCTACACTGTCTACTTTGCAATAAATAAATCACTGTCCACACTGTCTACAAAAAATAAATAAATCACTGTCTACACTGTCTACACGGTCTAAGGTCAGATCACACATCGTTGGTACTTCTCATTCCCGACTCAATAATTTATAATAAAAAATAATCACATAACCAATGACTAATCAATAAAATATAGTAAAGATCAATAACGAAATGCAGACAATAAACTGTACTCGCCTGTGGTCCTCTGCTGGTAAAACCGACAATCTGAACCACTCAATGTGCCCCAATAGTCAAAACCCATACAACAGTCCCCGGAAGCTGAAATAAACATTACCAATGTTCTCAGAATAGTGAAATTAGCTAGGATTGCCTGTCCTTAAGTCCAATTCTGGACACAGGGGCAAAACGGTAATTTTGGGCCAAAACGATGTCCGCCGTTGGACCCGCTTTGCACCGAAAAGTGTGCCAGAGTTAACGGTCTCTAAAGTCGTTAAACTACATGTCTACGGATCCAGTTTTCCGATACGAACCCAACCGTATGTCCAAAGTTGGATTTCGGCGGGCCGTGCACAAAATCGCCCGTTAAGTCGGACCGTGGGGCCCGCGAAACGACGATTTTATCAAATGTCTCAGAATCGGACCAAACTTGGCGTACAGGACCAGAAAAATGATACGGTCTTGCTGGCGTAAGTTTCGTTTCGATCTGACGAACGTGCACAAAGTAATTGGAAAATTTGCATAGAGGCCGATACGATGAATTTCGACGGATACGCATCAAATTCGTCGCGCACACGCGACCAATTTGAATTCCGTCAAATCCCACACGACTACGAAGCCGTTACACACCTTTCGATGCTTTCGGTTCGTGACCAGGTCGCCCGGTTTGGCGGAACGCACGTGGTATCGGAGAAAATTCTAAATTTCGAAAACTGTTTTTCATGTTTTTTTCTCGATTTTCATCTAATTTATTTTACTGTATAAATCATTAGAAGTCAAACTACTGGTGGGGTTTCCATCCTCTACAGGTTGTCTAAACTTTGTTCAGACACAATCTCAAAACCTTCAAAGGATCGACGAAAAACCGTCTTCCAATGTGGGGTGTTCAAGTACGAACCTGCTCGGTTTTCGACTAATCGAATGTAGGTCCCCTTCCCGGAAATTTTGATAATATATTTTATTCATTTATTTATTGGAATTAAATGGTGATTTTAGAGTTTTTATAAATAATTATTTTGTTAATTATTACGGTAGATGCCTTTAACCATGATGGAGTTTGGAGTACAAGGTGACTAGAAAACATGACACGGATAGTGCAATGGCGTGCTTAGACTAGTGTACGAGCCATGTTGTCATGCGGGACGTCCGGTGACATACGTGTTGATGTATTTTGGTGAGTGGGTTTTCCGTTCTAGCGATTTAAGAAATATTCTAAGTATTCATAATTAAATATTATAAAGATTATTGACAGTAGATATTCAATGACACCTGTATAAATGAGTCTTTGTGCATTTTGGGGATCATTAGACTGCGCTTGATGGTATATATACGCCATTATTGTCTTATTGAACTTCGTTATATTTATTATTATTTATTGAGATTATTGAATATATAATATCATTTTATTGTTATTTGTTATATTAGTTTTGTCTATTATATATATATATATATATATATATATATATATATATATATATATATATATATATATATAGGGTCTACCTAGTAATATATAAATATATAAATAAATATATAAAAAAATATATATATATAGGGTCTACCTAGTAATAGATAAGATTGGGGTGTATTTAGATTTTATGGATATATTATATTAGTATGAACAAATAGATAAATAAAACGATATATATATATATATATATATATATATATATATATATATATATATATATATATATATATATATATATATATATATATATATATATAATAATAAAAGAAAGCAATAGGAAAAGAAAAGGGGGACTAAAAGAAAAAGGACCAACTAAGCTAACGCCCCCAAAAACCCGCACATGGGTTCCCAGCCAACCGAGCTAACAGAGGACTCATATATAAACGGTTGCTTATATATATATGTTGGAGACTTAAAGGGAGACCGAGAAAAATCGATACAGCGGCAACAAACCCTAGCCGCGCCCAACCATCAACTCATCGCCACGCCAAATTCCTCCCCTGGGCAACCTACCCGCGCCACTCGCCGCCGAGGGCCGTCGCTGGCCGGCCTGGGCGCAGCGGACAGCGCGCGCGAGCGCGCACAACCCAACAGAAACGACAGCAGTCGGAAGGACCGACTTCGCAATGGCATAACTCCCACCACGTTCGTTCGTTTCACGAACGAATTCCTCCGGTATGTCGACAACCTAACCGACTTAATTTCCCTTCAAATAGTTTATTTTATTTTGCTTTGTACGCGACGGAAAACGAGTTCCAAAATTGAGAAAAAAAACTCGATTTCTGGAAGATAGAAATTGTCCTGAAACGCCAAGTTGGCGGTCGATTTGCGATCAAGATATCGCAAAGTTTGGGAAACCACTTGAACAAAGTTTTAGAAAACCTAACCGAGATTGAGACCCTACTTTAGTTTATTTTCTAGTTGATTACTGTTTAAAACCGATTTGTAAATCAGGAAAAAACTAGAAAACCTTTTTTTTTAATTAATAAAATCCTCCGATACCACGTCTGTCCCGCCATTCCGGGGGACGTGGTCGCAAACCGTAAGCCTCGAAAGCTGCGTAACGGCTTCGTGGTCGTGTGGGCTTTGACAGAATTCAAAATGGTCGCGTGTGCGCGACGAATTTGATGCATATCCGTCGAAATTCACCGTATCGTGCACTTTGCAAATTTCTCAATTACTTTGTGCACGCTCGTCAGATCGAGATGAAACTTGCGCCAACAGAACCGTATCGTTTCTCTGGTCCTGTATGCCAAGTTTGGACCGATTCTGAGACAGTTGAATTCGACGTCGTTTTGCGGGCCCCACGGTCCCGCTCAACGGGCGATTTTGTGCACGGCCGCCGGAATCCAACTCTGGACATACGGTTGGGTTCGTATCAGAAAACTGGATTCGTAGACATGTAGTTTGATGACTTTAAAGACCGTTGACTCTGGCACGCTTTTCGGTGCAAAGCGGGTCCAACGGCGGACGCCGTTTTTGCCCAAAATTACCGTTTTGCCCCTGTGTCCAGAATTGGACTTAAGGACAGGCAATCCTAGCTAATTTGACTATTCTGAGAATGTTAGTATTGTCTATTTCTGCATCCGGGGACTGTTGTACGGGTTTTGACTATTGTGGCATATTGAGTGATTTGGATCATCGGTTTCACCAACACAGGACCACAGGCGAGTACAGTTTATTGTCTGTATTTCGATATTGATTTTTACTATATTTCATTGATTGGTCATTGGTTATGTGATTATTTTATATTATAAATTGTTGAGTCGGGAATGAGAAGTACCAAGGATGTGTGATCCGACCGTAGACCTCGTTTACTTTCATGTTGTAGATCTCGTAGACATTGTTACTTTCATGTTGTAGATCTCGTAGACATTGTTACTTTTATGCAGTAGATCTCGTAGACATTGTTACTTTTATGCAGTAGATCTCATAGACATTGTTACTTTTATGCAGTAGATCTCGTAGACCTCGTTTACTTTATGCAGTAGATCTCGTAGACATTTTTTAAATTCTGCAAGTAGATCTCGTAGACCATGCGGTGTAGTGTCCCAGACTGATCACATATCACAGGTACTTCTAACGGTGGAAAGTATATTGGTCTATTTATTACTATTGATTTTTCTTACGGCTTTACTGTTATTTTCAAAACTCATGATTGATGCCTAACCTTTGTCTTATAGTCATTTTCTTTATTTGAAATTGCATTCAGTGAATTGTGCTCGTTCCATTCCTGACTGGAAACCAACATTTTCAGGTTAGCCGTGGATTCACTTAGCATGGGAGTGACGGGAATACTTGCAGACAAAAGCCTAGAGACTAGCTAGATAATTGAGTTGTAGCCATTCTTCTATTTGTATAAGTTTATATTCTTCTACAAATGTAAAGCTTGTAATCATTGTAAGTTACATTAGTTTCTGTGAATGAGCATTAGATTTTTGTGATTTTGATCCTCATGGCCGTGACAGCGTTCTACCGCCGACACTGCGGCGTAGGCTGGCTTGGACACGTCTCGTATCTGTTTAAAAAAAACGGATGCGGGTCGTGACAAGTTTTTGTGGTGGCCCATGCAGGTCAGTCTTCGCAAATCATGCAAACTCGTAATAGTACTTTAGTTAGCTGTACTATTGCGAGCCTGCAACTAGAAAATGCTCATTCATGAATTAGAGATTAATTTAATTTAAGTGAATGACTAGGACTAGGAGTCCCTTATACAAATTTACCGATGGGTAGTCTAGGCCATGCAATTTAGGATGAGGGTTATTAATTTTGATACCTTGTCAGATCCCCATAGTTACACTATTACCTCTTGATAGGACGATATGATCCAATGTGGATAGATTATTCATTTGGTGAGGCAGAGTTCCTAGAGTAATGATCTAACCTTGATAAATTGTTCAATTCATTCTCTTTGCCTCTTAGATATCATCCCCATATCCTAGCTGAATTATCTATATAATTGCTAGTTGTCCTAAGAATCATTATTTTATAAAGTTCTGATTTTGTTATCCATATACGAACCTCGAGTTAATTTCGATTCAAGTTTGTCCCTCAAAGGCTTGAATACACATGGAAGAGTTAGAATGTATGTATTTCTTTTGTCCTCAGTTATTTTCCCCTGTTCAATCTTTTATTTTAAGGGTAGTGACTGATAGGACAAATGCTTACACTTTATTTCATAGTCGACTTATTTGAATCCCTAGAAGCCCAGGAATTTTTACATACTTTAGTAAAAGGGATGTAGTTAACTTATAATGACAGGACAACAGCGCACTGTCGTCATTTATTTGAATTATGGAGACTATGAACTCACTGCAGCCAGCAGCACACTGGCGAGACACGACCCTAGAGTTGAAATTTTTAAGGAAATTATAGGTTATAGAATATCCCTAAAACTATGGCTAGTGGTCCTCTTTGATCATAGTTACCCGGGTGTCGAGATAAGGTAGTGTATCTGATAGCATATCACATCTGAATCACAGAACCAAGAGTTTACCATCGCCCGAGTATACGGACGAGACATAATCCTCGGTGAAATGATTTCAGACGTGATTACAAGTTAAGGATACTATAGAATATAGGACAGTGCCCGGTGTGTTCCATAAAATTCGAAGCCAATATTGGTGGAAGTTTTGTAAGTTGGATAGCACATCTCCTGATCTAGCGTTCCGTGGTCCTTGTGACCTATTGACGAGGATATCGAATGACACTAATAGGTTTACCTAGAATATGGAATTTAGAACGTCCATAACCCATTAGTCGATCAAGTCCTTATGGATCAGAAGATAGTAGGAAGACTGTATAAGCAAGAACACCGGGTAAGGTTTGATTCTCACAAAACTCGAACAACTTGTGCCTTTTTTTCAAAAAAATCTCACATAATTGTATTCGACTATCTTAACAAACGTTGCTGTCACAGCTTAGTTTTGCAAGCTCACTCTGTTCTCGAGCTTGATTTGAGGCATATGTTTGGTGGGGACGCCTGCTAACTTATTGCCTAATCAGAATCAGTGTATTATGGTCTGATCAACCATGATGCATTTGGTCCGCACTTTATTTAATTATCCTACGTAGATGGAGATGTAGATGTCTCTAGGGTCTCATCCACGACTGCTTTGACAATTCCTCTTAAATTATACATTCTCCTTTGAATCACGTAATTGAATTCAGTGACATCTCCCTTGAACTCTTTATTGTTTTTGTCTTTCACTGATTTGGAAAGACGAAAGCTCATAATTGGTAGAGAGATACAGAGTATTCCCATGGTTATAATAGTTGTATACACAAGTGTAGCTACCATCGGCTCGTCATATGACTGAGTTACTCGTTCTCCTCTCGACCCTCAAACTACTATTGAGACCTTCTAGCCATTCGAATTTGAGAATGATTAGGGTTTTACCCTTAGTCGAAATACCTACCTAGGAGACTACCTATTCTTTAGAGACCAAAAGTTGCGAGTCTCTAATTAATTGCTGGAAGCTTGCCTTAACTAGCAACCCTTAAGCCTTGAACCAACCCTTCCTCGACCGAAGCCACAGTTAGACATGAGATGAGTGGACAATAGAGTAATCATTCACAGTGACACTCATCCCGAGATTGGTTTCCAATAAATATTACTCTAGCTATATAAATTTTGATATTAAGACCTAACTAGTGTTGGAACACTACAGTCACTAGTTTATCTAATACCATAGATTAAATACTCTGTCAGATTGAGATATACCAGTTGTCAACAACAACGTATGATCACTACAGCCCATACGACTAGAACCCTTATGACAATAGTCTGACGGGTTTGACACAACTAGAGATTCACGACTCAGTTGTTAGAAATCTCTTCATAGGACGTGCCTTGGAGCTGGTTACCCCGTCGATAACTCTTGTACACTATGGATGGGTATGTTCCTCCATGTTATCGACCATGTGTTATTATACACCCACGTTTCTCATTTATTGAGGAATGATCATTGACTTGACTTACATCTACCATATTCCGTTACGCCGTGCCTTATTCTTCATTTACAAGAGTCGAGGTACAATATCTGGACATTGGAATTTTTCTAACCTCTTATTCCTAAAATCATATCCTATCTTCTAAGGTGGGTAGACTGTAAGTCTCCTAAAATTTTTGGGAATATATGAAGATTACCGATTGACTAGAATGATTTTCCACTAGGGTGATGATTAGTGCCCTTGGACTCCCACTTTTCATTTAGATCATTTTGTGTCCCCGGCTGTGTCATTAATATTCGGAGCACGAGACCAGTTATTACCTTCCAACAAATTTCATATGTAAGATCTAGACGAGTCCACCTTCATCTAGGTATATCATGTCCCACTCAAACCCGTCCCCTTGTACTATATTTTTATGGTACAACTTTTAGGTAGAAAAGACTAACTATAACCCTTACCATGGTACCGGTAAACTTCTCGATTATGATTAGGGACTCAACTTCGACTCGAAGCCTTCAACCTAATATATGGTTGTGATCGACTCGAGCCCACTGCGCACATGTCACCAGTGTGCCACTCAATGGTGTCTTCTCGTGCCACTTAAACACAGAAGTCACGGAAGACGCAATTGGGCTTTAGGGACCTAGCTAACCAACCCGCCTGATAAATAGCTCAACCACTTGGGTGGAAACCTATTCTAGGTTATCCTAACCTAGTAGTAATAGGCTTATCTTGAAATCTTGTCCAGTCCATATGGATTAAAATCCTAGTTTCATCCAACCAGCGATAAATGTTCAATCAGAAAAACCTATTAAGACCCAAAAAAAAAAACCATCCATATGTACCACCATATTTGGACTATAAAACGCACTAGTTGAAATAGGTCCATGTACCTATTAAATAGTCTCCTCTCTTGGAATGTGAAGTCATTCGTGACCATAAATCCATCTACCTGGAAGTCGCGATATGATCTTGTATTACATTTTATATCCCTTGTTCGTGTGTTTAAATAACCACGGAAAAGATCACACTCTTGATTTCCCAGATTCCGTTCTATTATGGAAACTATTTAGAATTTCGAAAACGGAACTTCTATTTTGCCGGATTGCAAGCTCCTATAAGAATGAAGGATTCTTAGACTTAGCAAGTAACTGGACTAGAGTAGCCCAATCTAGCAAAATTGGTCAATGGCTCATAGACTTTCTTTCTATCTGTATCCTTGAATAATATCTACTGCTTTTGAGACTTCGTTTTTGCTTTCGATTGTTCTTCCTTATCTTTATGTCCTTCCTACTTTGGAGCGAATGGTCATACTTATTAGAAATTACAAATATTTTTTTGCTCCTTATGTAAATATGTTGCTTGTTAGATTTTGGGTTGGTTGATAGATATGATAGGATTATAGATGCCATATACAATAGATACCTATGGATAGCAATTTTTAGCAATTAGTAGGATGATTAGAAAGTTTTAGTGACATAGCTTTGAGGGAGTAATGTGACCAAAGGTGGGTAGAAGTCCTCGATGATTCTTAGTTACGAAATAGCTAAGAAGACGATGCAATTATTTTCGAGAAATTAAATTTGAGGAGATTAAGGGAATACTAGATTTTGAAATTTAAGAAAAAGTTATAAATTAGAATTTCGAGGACGAAATTATTTTAAGGTGGATAGATTTGTAGGTCCCCTTCCCGGAAATTTTGATAATATATTTTATTCATTTATTTATTGGAATTAAATGGTGATTTTAGAGTTTTTATAAATAATTATTTAGTTAATTATTACAGTAGATGCCTTTAACCATGATGGAGTTTGGAGTACAAGGTGACTAGAAAACATGACACGGATAGTGCAATGGCGTGCTTAGACTAGTGTACGAGCCATGTTGTCATGCGGGACGTCCGGTGACATACGTGTTGATGTATTTTGGTGAGTGGGTTTTCCGTTCTAGTGATTTAAGAAATATTCTAAGTATTCATAATTAAATATTATAAAGATTATTGATAGTAGATATTCAATGACACCTGTATAAATGAGTCTTCGTGCATTTTGGGGATCATTAGACTGTGCTTGATGGTATATATATGCTATTATTGTCTTATTGAACTTCGTTATATTTATTATTATTTATTGAGATTATTGAATATATAATATCATTTTATTGTTATTTGTTATATTAGTTTTGTCTATTAAATATATATATATATATATATATATATATATATATATATATATATATATATATATATATATATATATATATATATAGGGTCTACCTAGTAATAGATAAGATTGGGGTGTATTTAGATTTTATGGATATATTATATTAGTATGAACAAATAGATAAATAAAAAGATATATATATATATATATATATATATATATATATATATATATATATATATATACACATATATATATGTATATATGTTTAATAATAAAGAAAGCAATAGGAAAAGAAAAGGGGGACTAAAAGAAAAAGGACCAACTAAGCTAACGCCCCCAAAAACCCGCACATGGGTTCCCAGCCAACCGAGCTAACAGAGGACACATATATAAACGGTTGCTTATATATATATGTTGGAGACTTAAAGGGGGACCGAGAAAAATCGATACAGCGGCAACAAACCCTAGCCGCGCCCAACCATCAACTCATCGCCACGCCAAATTCCTCCCCTGGGCAACCTACCCGCGCCACTCGCCGTCGAGGGCCATCGTCGGCCGGCCTGGGCGCAGCGGACAGCGCGCGCGAGCGCGCACAACCCAACAGAAACGACAGCAGTCGGAAGGACCGACTTCGCAATGGCATAACTCCCACCACGTTCGTTCGTTTCACGAACGAATTCCTCCGGTTTGTCGACAACCTAACCAACTTAATTTCCCTTCAAATAGTTTATTTTATTTCGCTTTGTACGCGACGGAAAACGAGTTCCAAAATCGAAAAAAAACTCGATTTCTGGAAGATAGAAATTGTCCTGAAACGCCAAGTTGGCGGTCGATTTGCGATCAAGATATCGCGAAGTTTGGGAAACCACTTGAACAAAGTTTTAGACAACCTAACCGAGATTGAGACCCTACTTTTAGTTTATTTTCTAGTTGATTATATTCTGTTTAAAACCGATTTATAAATCAGGAAAAAACTAGAAAACCTTTTTTTTAATTAATAAAATCCTCCGATACCACGTCCGTCCCGCCATTCCGGGGGACGTGGTCGCAAACCGTAAGCCTCGAAAGCTGCGTAACGGCTTTGTGGTCGTGTGGGCTTTGACGAAATTTAAAATGGTCGCGTGTGCGCGACGAATTTGATGCATATCCGTCGAAATTCACCGTATCGTGCACTTTGCAAATTTCTCAATTACTTTGTGCACGCTCGTCAGATCGATATGAAACTTACGCCAACAGAACCGTATCGTTTCTCTGGTCCTGTATGCCAAGTTTGGTCCGATTTTGAGACAGTTGAATTCGACGTCGTTTTGCGGGCCCCACGGTCCCGCTCAACGGGCGATTTTGTGCACGGCCGCCGGAATCCAACTTTGGACATACGGTTGGGTTCGTATCAGAAAACTGGATCCGTAGATATATAGTTTGACGACTTTAGAGGCCGTTGACTCTGGCACACTTTTCGGTGCAAAGCGGGTCCAACGGCGGATACCGTTTTTGCCCGAAATTATCGTTTTGCCCCTGTGTCCAGAATTGGACTTAAGGACAGGCAATTCTAGCTAATTTGACTATTCTGAGAATGTTAGTATTGTCTATTTCAGCATCCGGGGACTGTTGTACGGGTTTTGACTATTGTGGCATATTGAGTGATTTGGATCATCGGTTTCACCAGCACAGGACCACAGACGAGTACAGTTTATTGTCTGCATTTCGATATTGATTTTCACTATATTTCATTGATTGGTCATTGGTTATGTGATTATTTTCTATTATAAATTGTTGAGTCGGGAATGAGAAGTACCAAGGATGTGTGATCCGACCGTAGACCTCGTTTACTTTCATGTTGTAGATCTCGTAGACATTGTTACTTTCATGTTGTAGATCTCGTAGACATTGTTACTTTTATGCAGTAGATCTCGTAGACATTGTTACTTTTATGTAGTAGATCTCGTAGACATTGTTACTTTTATGCAGTAGATCTCGTAGACCTCGTTTACTTTATGCAGTAGATCTCGTAGACCTCGTTTACATTATGCAGTAGA
This sequence comes from Iris pallida, assembly GCA_029216955.1. Taxonomy (NCBI): domain Eukaryota; kingdom Viridiplantae; phylum Streptophyta; class Magnoliopsida; order Asparagales; family Iridaceae; genus Iris; species Iris pallida. The sequence continues at coordinate 16,292,201 of JANAVB010011399.1, forward strand.
TCTCGTAGACATTGTTTAAATTCTGCAAGTAAATCTCGTAGACCGTGCGGTGTAGTATCCCAGACTGATCACATATCAAAGGTACTTCTAACGGTGGAAAGTATATTGGTCTATTTATTACTATTGATTTTTCTTACTGCTTTACTGTTATTTTCAAAACTCATGATTGATGCCTAACCTTTGTCTTATAGTCATTTTCTTTATTTGAAATTGCATTCAGTGAATTGTGCTCGTTCCATTCTTGACTGAAAACCAACATTTTCAGGTTAGCCGTGGATTCACTTAGCATGGGAGTGACGGGAATACTTGCAGACAAAAGCCTAGAGACGAGCTAGATAATTGAGTTGTAGCCATTCTTTTATTTGTACAAGTTTATATTCTTCTACAAATGTAAAGCTTGTAATCATTGTAAGTTAAATTAGTTTCTGTGAATGAGCATTGGATTTTTGTGATTTTGATCCTCATGGCCGTGACAGCGTTCTACCGTCGACACTACGGCGTAGGCTGGCTTGGACACGTCTCGTATCTGTTTAAAAAAAAAACGGATGTGGGTCGTGACATCGAACGCCAGTTTTGGCTTCGATTTCTGGGACAGTACAAATCATCTAAAATGAAAGCGTTTGAAGCGACTTATAGCTGTATAGTTCGTCTTTGTACCTGAGAAGACGGAATACGAAACGGCGGAGCGTGCGGCGCAGGAGTCGGGCACGAAGTCGGGGTCGGGCACGGCTGTTGCTGCCGCTCTTTCGGTTGCGCGCGGCGCGCGCGGCCTCGAGGCCGGCCTCCGGCCATCGGCGGCTGTCCTCGGCCGCGCGCAGGATCAGGATGGGGTCGCCAGGGTGGTGGCGGCCTGGTGTTTAGGGTTTCGCGTTTTGACGACTCCTCTCTCGATATATACTCGCGCGGGGGAGGGAGGTTTCTCAGCGCTCGTCTGGGCCTATGGGCTACTCTCGGTTTGCTGTGTACATATATATGATTTGTTCTGCTTTCACAGGGTGCGCTCGGCTGAGATAGGGGATTACTCGGGTTGGAACTTGCGGGATGGGCCGTTCTGCTCAGGTTACTGTTCACCCCTTTATATATGTAACTAAGTATATATTATATATATCTTTGCATAGATAAACAAAGATATTTATTAATGTACATACATATATACATACATACGTACATATATATATATATGCTCATATAATATATATTTACATATATACACGTATTCACCCATATTTTATACACATATATGTATACATATATATACATCTATTTAATATATATTTATATAAATACACATACACACATTATATATATATATATATATATATATATATATATATACACACACACACACACACACACACACACACACACACACACACACACACACAAATACACCTATATATAATATACATATTTTACCTATAACAATATATCAATATTATATAACCTATCAATATTTAATATACATATTTTACCTATATCAAGATATCAATATTAATATATATAACATACCAATATTTAATATACATACTTTACCTGTAACAAATATTTAGCAAATAATTGCCAATTCCTAAAAATATATACGAAGATAAATGTCTTTACCAAACATGTCTACACGGCCGTATTTGGACCCATTACATACCTACAATGGCTTGGATTCGGTTCGGGCCCCGTTCGGGCTAAGATGGTATAACCGGTTTCTCTAAAACTCAATAATATAAATAATAAATAAATAAACCTTCGGTAAGGGTTAAGTCACAACTTGGCCTGGTTTTTCTAGTTAGGACATCACTATGGCTTGGCTTTCCCTACCAGGACTAATACTCTAGTCAAAATATGCCCTCACACTATCCGTGCCACGATTCCTAGCCGTCTTGTACTCCAAAACTCCATCATAGCTAAAATTATCTACCGTATTAATTAACTAAATGGTTATCTATAAAATTCTAAAAATCACCATTAAATCCAAATAAATAAATAAAATATATTAACAAAATTTTGGGAAGAGGGGTTACAAATCTACCCACCTTAAAAATAATTTCGTCCTTGAAATTTAAAGGAAGAGTCCATCAGCTATGATAGAAGACGGTTTTCATTAGCTATCATCTATTCTCATGGTCATTACGTACTACGAATCCTCGAGAGTTTCTACCCACCTTTGGTCACACTACTCCTTCAAATCTCATGTCGCTAAAACTTTACAATCTTCCAACTAATTGCTAAAATACTACCAATAAACATCTACTGCTTATGGCCACTATAATCCTCTCCTATTTATCGAACAACCTGAAATCTAACAAGCAACAAATTTACGCAAGTAGCTAATAAATATTGATAAATTCCAATAAGCATGACCATCTTCGCTCCGAAAATAGGAAGGTCATGAAGATAAGGAAGAACAATCGTGAGTAAAAATGAGGTTTCAAGAGCAGTAGCCTGTATCCAATGATACAGCTAGGAAGAAAATTCGTGAACCATTAACTCATTTGCTAGAGTGGGCTACTCTAGTCTAGTCACTTGCTAGATCAAAGAACCCTTCGTTCTTAGAGGAGCTTGCCATCTGTGCAATACAGGAGTTCCGTTCTCGAAATTCTAAACTATGTTCCATAATAGAACGAAAATTGGAGAAATTAAGATTGTGATCTTTTTCGTGGTTATTTAACCACACGAGCAAGGGATAAAGTGCAATACAAGTTCGTATTGCGACTTCCAGGTAGATGAAATGTTGGTTACGAATGACTTCATGTTCTAAGAGAGGGAGACTACGTAATAGGTATAGGGACCCATTTCAAAAGTTCGATTTTATAGTCCAAATATGGTGGTATGCATGGATGGATTTTACGGGGTCTTAATGGGTTCCTTGATTGGACATCAATCGCTGGTTGGTATGAACCTTGGATTTCAATCTACATTGACTGGACAAGAGCCCAAAAACTATTTCTACTAGGTTAAGGTAACCTAGAATAAGTTTTCACCCAAGTGGTTGAGCTAGTTGCATAGTCAGGTTAGTTAGCTAGGTCCCCAAAGCCCAAAATGCGTCTTTCGTGACTTTTATGTCTAAGTAGCACGAAAGGCACTATTGAGTGGCTCACTAGTGACATGTGCGTAGTGAGCTTCGAGTCGACCACAACCATATATTGGGTCGAATGAATTGAGTCGAGGTTGAGTCTCTAATTGTAGTCGGGAAAGTATACCGGCAGTATGGTAAGGGTTATAGCTAGTCCTTTTTACCTGAAAGTCGTATCATGAAAATAGAGTACAAGGGGACGGGTTTGAGTGGGACATGATATACCTAGATGAAGGTGGACTCGTCTAGAACTTGCATATAAAATTTGTTGGAAGGTAACAGCTGGTCTCGCACTCCGATTGTTAATGACACGGCCGGGGATACAAAATAATCTAAATGAAAAGTGGGAGTCCATGGGACACTAATCATCATCCTAATGGAAGTTATTCTAATCACTCGGTAATCCTGGTATATCCTAAAATTTTTAGGAAGCTTACAGTCTACCCACCTTAGAAGCTAAGACATGGTTTTAGGAATAACGAGGTTAGAAGGATTCCAAAGTCCGGATACTGTACCTCGACTCTTGTTAATAAAGAATGAGGTACGGTATAACAGAATACAGTAGTTATAAGTCAAGTCAAGGATCGTTCCTCAATAAATAGAAAATGAGTGTGTACAATGACACATGGTCAAAAAATAGAATGATCTACCCGTCCACAGTATACAAGAGTTATCGACAGGATAATCAACTCTAAGGCAACAAGATTTCTAACAACTGAGTCGTGAATTTCTATTGGTGTCAAACCTGCTAGACTATTGTTACAAGGGTTCTAATTAAAGCAAGCTTCAAACAAATAACTTGAGGCTCATAACAATCGGTCTCTTGAGGATAGATAGTTTCCTTGGTTGGCATTTGGTCAAGGGGAAAGATCCTAATCATTCTCGGACTCCAATGACCAGAAGATCATGATAGGTTTAGGGTCGCAGAGAGGACGAGTAACTTGAGGCAAAGTTCTAGTCACAGGCTGGCCGATGGTAGCTACACTTGCGTATACAACTATCATAGCCATGGGAATACTCTGTATCTATCTATCAATTACTAGTTTCTGTCTTTCCAAATCAGTGAAAGACAAAAACAATAAAGAGTTCAAGAAAGATGTTACTGAATACAATTACGTAATCCAAAGGCGAACGTATAATTCAAGAGGAATTATCAAAGCAGTCACGGATGAGATCCTAGATACCTATATATCTCCATCCACGTAGTGTAATTAAACGAAGAGCGAACCAAATGCATCATGGTTAATCAGACCATAATACATTGATTCTGATTTAGACAATATGTTAGTAGGCGTCCCCAATAAACATATGTCTTGAATCAAGCTCGATAAAGCGCAAGCTTGCAAAAACTAGGCTATAATAGCAGCATTGGTCAAGATGGTCAAAATACAAGTATGTGAAAATTTTGAAAAGAAGGCACAAGTAGCTCGAGTTTTGTGAGATCCAAAACCTTACCCGGTGTTCTTGCTTATACAGTCTCCCTACTATCTTCTTATCCAAGGCCTTGGTCGACTAATGGGTTATGGACCTCAAAATTTATATTCTAGGTAAACCTATTAGCGTCAATTAATATCTCCGTCAATAGATCACAAGGACCCCGAAATGCTAGATCGGGAGACGTGCTACCCAACTTACAAAACTTCCACTAATATTGGCTTAGGATCTTATGGAACACACAGGGCACTGTCCTATCCTCTATAGTATCCCTAACTGGTAATCACGTCTGAAGTTATCTCACCGAGGACTACGCCTCGCCCGTAAAATCGGGCTGTGGTAAACCCTTGATTTTATGATTCAGATGTGATACGTTATTCGATACTCTACCTTATATTGACACAAGGGTGACTACGGTCAAAGAGGACCACTAGCTATAGTTTTAGCAATATTCTATAACCTACCTTTTCTTAAACCAATTTCAACTCTAGGGATCATGCCTCGCCAGTGCGCTGCTGGCTGCAGTGAATACATGGTCTCCCTAATTCAAACAAATGGCGACAATGCACTGCTGTCCTGCCATTATGAGTTAACTAACATTCCTTTAATTATCTGTAAAAATTCATGAGCTCCTAGAGATTCAACCATGTTGACTAGGAAATATAGTGTGAGTATTTGCCCTATCAATCCTTAAAATAAAAGATTGAACGGGGAGGAATTAACTGAAGACAAAAGATATACAATATTTCTAGTATCCATTTCATATGTATTCAAATCATGGAGAAAATTTTTTGGATTAGTCTACCTCGAGATTCGTATTTGAATAACCGAATCAGGAATTATAAACTATTCCCTTACGGCAAAATAGGATTTTAAATGGGCAATTCAGACTAAGATATGGTGACGATGTCCAAAGAGGTAAGAGAATGAATTGAATAATCTATCAAGGTTAGATCATTAATTCTATGAAGCCCTGCCTTACCAAGGGAATAATCTATCCAAATTAGATTACATCGTCATATCAAGAGATAATAATGTACCTATGGGGATCTGATAAACTATCAAAATTAATAACTTCTTATCTACATTGCATGGCCTAGACTACCCATCGGTAAATTTGTATAATGGACTCCTAGTCCTAGTCATTCTCGTAAATTAAAATAATTTCTAATTCGTGAATGAGCATTTCTAGTCGCAGGCTCGCAATAGTATGACTAACTTAAGTACTATCACGAGTTCGTATGATTTGCAAAGACTGACCTGCATGGGCCACCACAAAAACTTGTCACGACCCGCACCCATTTTTTTTTAAACGGATATGAGATGTGTCCAAGCCAACCTACGCCGCAGTGTCGGCGGTAGAACGCTGTCACGGCCATGAAGATCTGAATCACAAATAATACTCATTTATATAATTAATTTAATCTTACAATGATCACAAGTTTTATATTTGTAGAAAAATATAAACTTGTACAAATAAATGAATGACTACAACTCAACTATCTAGCTAGTCTCTAGGCTTTTGTCTGTAAGTATTCCCGTCAATCCCCAAGCTAAGTGAATCCACGGCTAACCTGAAAATATTGGTTTCCAGTCAGGAATGGAACGAGCACAATTCACTGAATGCAATTTCAAATAAAGAAAATGACTATAAAACAAAGGTTAGACATCAATCATGAGTTTTGAAAATAAACAGTAAATACGGAAAACCAATAGCAATAAATAGACACAAAATACTTTTTCCAACTGTTAGAAGTACCTTTGATATGTGATCGATCTCGGAACAATTATGCGACACGGTCTACACGGTCTAAAGTTACATGGTCTACAGTTACACGGTCTACAATTACACGGTCTACAGTTACACGGTCTACAGTTACACGGTCTACAGAAAATATTACAATAAAGAAACATTGTCTACAAATAGTAATCACGATCTACACAGTTTAAATGCAGTAATAATCATGGTCTATACTGTCTACTTTGCAATAAATAAATCACTGTCTATACTGTCTACAAGAAATAAATAAATTACTGTCTACACTGTCTACACGGTCTAAGGTCAGATCACACATCGTTGGTACTTCTCATTCCCGACTCAACAATTTATAATAGAAAATAATTACATAACCAATGACTAATCAATGAAATATAGTAAAGATCAATATCGAAATACAGACAATAAACTTTACTCACCTGTGGTCCTCTGCTGGTGAAACCGACAATCTGAACCACTCAATGTGTCCCAATAGTCAAAACCCGTACAACAGTCCCCGAAAGCTGAAATAAACATTACCAATGTTCTCAGAATAGTCAAATTAGCTAGAATTGCATATCCTTAAGTCCAATTCTGGACACAGGGACAAAACGGTAATTTTAGGCCAAAACGATGTCTGCCGTTGGACCCGCTTTGTACCGAAAAGCGTGCCAGAGTCAACGGTCTCTAAAGTCGTTAAACTATATGTCTACGGATCCAGTTTTCCGATACGAACCCAACCGTATGTCCAAAGTTGGATTTTGGCGGGCCGTGCATAAAATCGCCCGTTAAGTCGGACCGTGGGGCCCGCGAAATGACGATTTTATCAACTGTCTCAGAATCGGACCAAACTTGGCATACAGGACCAAAAAAATGATACGGTCCTTCTGACGCAAGTTTCGTTTCGATCTGAGAACGTACACATAGTAATTGAAAAATTTGCATAGAGACCGATACGGTGAATTTCGACGGATACGCATCAAATTCGTCGCGCACACGCGACCAATTTGAATTCCATCAAAGCCCACACGACCACGAAGCAGTTACGCACCTTTCGATGCTTTCGGTTTGCGATCAGGTCGCCTGATTTGGCGGGACGCACGTGGTATCGGAGAAAATTCTAAATTTCAAAAACTGTTTTTCATGTTTTTTTCTCGATTTTTATCTAATTTATTTTACTGTATAAATCATTAGAAGTCAAACTACTGATGGGGTTTCCATCCTCTATAGGTTGTCTAAACTTTGTTCATACACAATCTCAAAACCTTCGAAGGATCGACGGAAAACCGTCTTCCAATGTGGGGTGTTCAAGTACGAACCTGCTCGGTTTTCGACTAATCGAACGCCAGTTTTGGCTTCGATTTCTGGGACAGTACAAATCATCTAAAAGGAAAGCGTTTGAAAAGACTTATAGCCGTATAGTTCGTCTTCGTACCTGAGAAGACGGAACGCGAAACGGCGGAGCGTGCGGCGCAGGAGTCGGGCACGTAGTCGGGGTCGCCAGGGTGGTGGCGGCCTGGTGTTTAGGATTTCGCGTTTTGACGACTCCTCTCTCGATATATACTCGCGCGGGGGGGGGGAGGGGGGTTTCTTAGCGCTCGGCTGGGCCTATGGGCTGCTCTCGGTTTGCTGTGTACATATATATGATTTGTTCTGCTTTCACAGGGTGCGCTCGGCTGAGATAGGGGATTACTCGGGTTGGGACTTGCGGGATGGGCCGTTCTGCTTAGGTTACTGTTCACCCCTTTATATATGTAACTAAGTATATATTATATATATCTTTGCATAGATAAACAAAGATATTTATTATTATACATACATATATACATACATACGTACATATATATATATATGCTCATATAATATATATTTACATATATACACGTATTCACCCATATTTTATACACTTATATGTATACATACTATATAATATATATTTATATAAATACACATACACACACATTATATATATATATATATATATATATATATATATATATATATATATATATATATATATATATATATATATATATATATATATATATATATATATATTTTTTTTTGTATATATATATATATATATATATATATATATATATATATATATATATATAAAAAAATATATATATATATATATATATATATATATATATATACACACACACACACACACACACACACAAATACACCTATATATAATATACATATTTTACCTATAACAATATATCAATATTATATAACCTATCAATATTTAATATACATATTTTACCTATATCAAGATATCAATATTAATATATATAACATACCAATATTTAATATACATACTTTACCTGTAACAAATATTTAGCAAATAATTGCCAATTCCTAAAATATAAACGAAGATAAATGTCTTTACCAAACATGTCTACAAGGCCGTATTTGGTCCCATTACATACCTACAAAGGCTTGGATTCGGTTCGGGCCCCGTTCGGGCTAAGATGGTATAACCGGTTTCTCTAAAACTCAATAATATAAATAATAAATAAATAAACCTTTGGTACGGGTTAAGTCGTAACTTGGCCTGGTTTTCCTAGTTAGGACATCACTATGGCTTGGCTTTCCCTACCAGGGCTAATACTCTAGTCAAAATACGCCCTCACACTATCCGTGCCACGATTCCTAGCCGTCTTGTACTCCAAAACTCCATCATGGCTAAAATCATCTACCGTATTAATTAACTAAATGGTTATCTATAAAATTCTAAAAATCACCATTAAATCCAAATAAATAAATAAAATATATTTACAAAATTTTTGGGAAAAGGGGTTACACAAATTAAAGTCCAATTTGTTGTGCAGCAGAAACAAATGGACGACCTAACACAGATCGTAAGAAATATGGTGGGCAATGCCAAAGCAACGGTTGTAGAATCCGAAGAGAGGGAAGACGTTTCAGAGAAAGTCGAGAAAGAAGTTCAAACACAAACGATGAACTCTTCTTCCTTGTTTAAAGTAAGGGAGTTCCGCAAGATGAACCCGACTAAGTTCAATGATCGAGCAGACCCTGACGTGATTGTGGGATGGCTCGCAGAGATTGAGGACTTGTTTAAACTTCTCTGCATCGAAGGATCCCAGAGGGTAGCATGTGCGATTGTACAACTATAACTGAGGGCTTACGACTGGTGGGCATCTAAGAAACAGGAAATCTATGAAGCCGATACCGACGACCAGATTTTCTAAAAGATGTTCAAGGAAGCTTTTCTTGAACATTATATTCCTCGCGCCATCGACAGAAAGGGGACGAGTTCATGATGTTGAGGCAAGGGAATATGTTCGATTATGACGCAAGCTTCTTAAAACTTGCAAAATTTGTTGGCGCCTTCCTGTCCAACAAAGAATAATGGTGCGAGCGTTTTCAACAAAGCCTGAATGACGAACTGCGTAGGGACGTTATGAACCAACGATGCCAAACTTATTGTGAATCATATGAAGCCGTACTTGATAGCGAGCGGATCTTTGACCGTATGTCACAACGAGCCATACCAGTTATCCGTAATAATTTTAACAAACGTCCTAACGATGCGGGAGGCTCGGGAGTTGTAAAGCGTCTAAACACATTTGAAAATCGAGGCTCCTATAACGAAGTAGGGTGCAATAAGTGTGGCAAAAATGGACATCAAACATTTAGGGGTGCAACTCGATCGGGCTAAACCCAAGCCCAATCGGGTAAACCCGTTAATGGGTTGGGTTAGGGTTGAAGATACTCGGGTTCGGACTCGGATTTGGGTTAAAATATTTAAACCCGATCAAAATTCGGGTTGGGCTCGGGCTCATGTGTCGGGTTACCCGAAGAACCTGAAACCCGACTTATATATATATATATATATATATATATATATATATATATATATAATATATATATATATATATATATATATATATATATATATATATATATATATATATATATATATATATATATATATTAAAAAATATATATATATATATATATATATTCCGACTTATATATATATTTATATATTATATAATATATATATATATATATATATATATATATATATATATATATATATATATATATATATATATATATAATTTCATACTTCTTAATAAAAAGTTTAAATTCTAAATTTCTCGACCCCAAACTCTTCAACTCCTTATCCTAAATCATATTTCAGTTTGTATTTTCTAATGATCAAGACTTAATTACTATTTGATTATGTGTTTAAGATTACTTTTGTTTAAAATTATTTTAAATATTATATTAGAGCCCGATAAATTTGATGGACCCGACCCAACCCGAGTTCAACCGAGCCAAACCCGTTCCTCTGGGCTCGGTATTGGGCTTCATATGTTGAACCCAAGGTTGGGCCGGGCTTAGGCTCGGGTTAGGCTTATGATTCATCGGGTTGGGCTTGGGTTGACCTCAAGCCTGACCCGACCCGCCCGAGCTGTACCCCTACAAACATTTCAATGCATGCTGTCTGGATGCTTTAGATGTGGTAAGATAGGTCACAAGTCTTATGGTTGTCTCCAGGGGAGAACGAACCCCCCAATAAATGTTCTGAATCCATACAGAAACAACGCTCCAAATCAGAATAGAGCGCCTACACTACAAGGCGCAAATGCAGTACTAGTGAACCCGCAGAATCAACGCCATGGAGCGCAAGGCCGAGTCTATGCATTGACTCGGAACGAGACATTCGTATCCGATACTATTGTAACAGGTATATTACTCTACAAAAATATACCTGCTCGAGTACTATCCGATCCAGGTGCAACGCATAGTTTTATATCTGCGAATTATGCGAAAGAAAAATAAAATTATAATGCAATCACTAGATATGAACATTAGCGTTAGCACTCCATCGGGAGTCAATATGTTTGCGAACTTTATTTATAGGAATGGCCATATTTGCATCGGGGGAATAATATATCCTTGGAAGTCATCGTAATAGACATCAAAGAGTACGGTATAATTCTGGGCAACCAACATTGTCACGACCCGCTACCCAAATTGTTGGGCCGGGCCGAGTCATGTCCAGCCTACGCCTGAGATAAAGCGCAGTAAGCTGTTCTAAAGACAAGAAGATAAGACTAAATGTGCTAACAGTTCTATAAGTAAATAAAAGTCATAAATGCTCCAAACACAAAAGTCGTCTCATATAGTAATAAGTCCAAGTACAAGTCTAAAATATAAAACTGGATACAGGTCCAGTTATAAAATACGTAGTCTAATACATGACTATACTAAATATCCCGAGCAACATCACAAACTAGACGAGGTTCCCCGCAGGTACATCCTCGTAAGACAAGGCCTGGTCCTCGGCAGTAACTCCATAATATGAGTCACAGAGCAACTCCTCCTCAGTAAGTATACCTACAACGTTATCCTGTCAGAACGGGAGCAAGTACTGATTCTAGCAAACTAATATACGAAACATGAAATGAACATGAGAGGAATAAACTGGAACGTGGCATCTCATAATATATCATGGCAAGGACACATATGTCATAGAGACAGATATATATGTAATGTTTAAAACTGTAGCAGGCACGTGATCGTCAATAGGTGTAAAATATACTGTGGTACAAGTATATAAAATATACTTTTGTACAAGTAAAACAAGCGATAGATGTACATACATACAAATACAGCTGGTGCGCCTACGACAAGGTATACATAAAATGTCAATCTTGCTCGGTACGTACGTACGAGTAAGGGGGCATGATCACGTACGCTACTAACAGTTTCCCCATACCCAGATTCTCATCATGTGAGAGATACATAAAGACTGTTCTAAGCATGGTAGTAACTGAAAGTACAACATGTGAAGATTTAACTTGCTACCCCAAGGATCAGTATTTAACATGGTTGGATTCGCAGTTCATTGATGTAACAGTATGTAAAGTTTATAGAAAGTACTTACCTCCAGCAAAGCAAAACAGCGATAAAAGTGCTATAGATGCCTGGGGACTCATCACTGTAGAAATAAATACATAACTTAGTTTTTATACTAAGTTAAACACTACGACACTAGTGGTGCAATACGACTTTCTAACTGGACACCTAACCAAACGGTGACTTTAGCATAGGAGACCAATGTGGGGTGACTCAATACTATAACTAACTTTTTAGGGCCTTTATACTAGTGTGGGGTGAGGTTCAATACGACTAAAACTCAAATTAACATAAAACATTAAAAGTCGTAACTATTCAATAAATAAATCAACTGTACATTGTGTTCCAACAATTTTTGAGATAGGCAAATAGCTCAATTTTACATAAAATAAAGTACCAAAATGATCCTTGTTAATTATAGAAATTTATTATAATTTTTCTGCAATTTATTAACCAGTACATGTATTTTATAAAAATCAGTTTTCATAAGTACACAGAAAGTGAGTTCTGGTTTCATATGTCAAAACAGTGGCAAAACTGTAAATTAAATATTGTAAAAATTATGCTAAATTAGCTAAATTAACATAGTATCTAAATACTATTTTTCCAGAATTTTAACAGCAAGTAAAGTATTTTTAGAAATTCAAAAACAGCATGGTACACAATCTAAAATTAAATAATTAATTATCTGCGTATTTTGTCCATGTACATAATTTGAACCAGAGTTCAAATACAGGATCCAAGGCCATGAATCAAGTCCAATATGACTTGTACAGGTCTTGAATGTGTGAAAACACATTGGAGCCCAAAAACCCATGCTAGGCTTGGACACCAAATGGTTGCAGTACTTAAAATACACAAAAATACAAAGAGATAAAAGTACATAATAAATATTAATATTTTAACAATATGAAATTATACATAGTAATCATATAAATATTACAAGTATATTTACATATATTAAAGTATAATATATGTATTACGTAAATTATAGAGGCTAAATAGTTATGTATACATACATATATATATTAATATATATATATATATATATATATATATATATATATATATATATATATATATATATATATATATGTAAGGAAATATACATATAAAGAAATAAATATATAATATATACATATACATATATACATAATATATATATAAAACAGTAAATATAATATATGTAATAGTATACATATACATAAAGAAATACATATAAATATATATATATATATATATATATATATATATATATATATATATATATATATATATATATATATATATATATATATATATATATATATATATATATAATAACTTAATAAAACAAAACAAAAACAAAAAAGAAAACAAAACAAACAACAGGGGGGTTCGAACTCGGCCCAAAGGGTCGGGTTCTCGGGTTTGGTCGGGCTAGCCAGGGGGTCAGCCCGCTCTGGGTGTTAGGGATAGGATTTAGTTTAGATTATTTAGGTTTTTAGTTAATATTATTAAAACCCGATAAAAACAAACCCAGTGTCCTGACAGTTAAGGACACATGAGTCGCGTGTCCGTGCTAAGCACGACATGTACGGGTCTAGTCTTTCGTGTCCAGACTTACCCCTAGGATGCTCGTGTACTGGCGAGTCACGTACGTGAAAACGAGACACGCACGACACGATTCGTAGCTGCAACTTACGTGTCCGACTTCGGGGGGGGTTCGTCGAGTGCTGGCGGCGGCTAGGAGCGTCGGGGCGGTGGCGCTTGGGTGGCGATCGACTCAGCTCGCTGAGGCGCGTCGATGGGTGGTGGTTGAAGACGACGACGACTACTGTAGAGGCTGGACGGGGGTTGCCGGAGCTAGGGTTACGGCGGACTGGAAGTGGAGAAGACGGTGGTCGTGGGGGTCGAACGAAGTAGGATTAGGGTTTCGGGGGTCGGGGTAGTTTTATAAGACTATAGGTCGGTCGAATTAGGGGTCGAATTAGGATTAGGGTTAGGGTTTCGGAGATGGTCGTCGGAGACGACGACAGCGCACAGTCGTCGGGGGCAGTTAGGGTTAGGAATTTACAAAAAGTCCTCCGAAGATTCGAATATTGCACAATTGTGCGCCGCCCAAACAGTTTGCAAATATAATTTGCAAACTCTAATTAAAACAATTGATTTATTTGCAAAACGATATTAAAACAATATTCAATATTACAAATTGATATTAAAACAATTCAGTAAATTATAAAATGATATATTTTGACTTAAAAACTATTTTAAAATTATTTAAAAATTCTAGAAAAATTCCTAAAAATCATAATAAAAATTTTAAAGCTAAATATGTCATTAGAAATTAATTAACACTAATTAAATCAAAATTGAAAATCAAGGGCTGACAAGTCTTCCCTCCTTAAAAAATTTCGTACTCGAAATTCACAAGGATTGAAGACCCTACAATATTCTAACATAGCAAGCAATGCAAAAAATGACTAAGGCTATGATCGAAACTAAACTCTAGGGTATCAAGAGGGAACGGGTGGTTGTCTCGCAGCGGTTGGATCGAACAAGTAAGGGTATCTCTTTCTCATGTCCGACTGCCTCTCCCAAGTAGATTCACCCAGAGAGTGACGGCTCCAAGCTACTCGTACTAAGGGTATAACCTTGTTCCTCAGCCTCTTCTCTCTCCTGTCTAATATCTCCACTGGCTGCTCAGTAACTGCAAGGCTCGGTCCGATCTCCAACTTTGAATGATCTAGCACATGACTGGAGTCCGGAACATATCTCCTCAGCTGGGATACGTGAAAGACATCGTCAACTCCTGCTAGGTTGGGTGGAAGTGCAACCATGTAAGCTACCTCTCCGATCCTGCCAAGTATCTCGAACGGCCCGATGTATCTGGGGCTCAGCTTGCCTCTTCGTCCCAACCGGATCGTCCCTCTAGTAGGTGATATCTTCACTAGCACCATATCACCGTCTGCGAACTCCATCGGCCTGCGACTAGCATCAGCCCAGTGTTTCTGCCTGTCCTGAGCTACTCTGAGCCTGTCTCTGATCATCTTCACCTTCTCTGCTGCATCTGTGATCATCTCTGGCCCAAGCATAACTCTGTCCCCGACATCATCCTAAAAGAGCGGTGTACGGCATCGTCATCCATATAGAGCCTCGAAATGAGAGATACCGATACTGGCTTGGTAGCTGTTGATGTATGAAAACTCTACCAAGTGCAGATGGCTCTCCCATGATCCGCCAAAGTCCAGCACACAAGTCCTCAGCATGTCCTCCAGCGTCTGTATCGTCCTCTAGGACTGCCCATCTGTCTGCGGGTGATACGCCGTACTGAATTTGAGCCGACAGCCCAACTCCTCCTGCAAGCTCCTCCAGTAGTGGGACGTGAATCTGCTATCTCTGTCCGACACGATGCTCACTGGTTCTCCGTGCAAGCGCACTATCTGCTGCATGTGTAGCTCCGCCAACTTCTCGGTGGAAAGCCCCACCTTGAAGGGTATGAAGTGCGTACACTTCGTCAGCCTGTCCACGATGATCCAAATGGCATCCTTCCCTCCTTGGGAACGAGGAAGCCCTGAGACAAAGTCCATCGTAATGTGTTTCCACTTCCACTCGGGAATGGATAACGGCTGCAACAGACCAGCTGGCCTCTGGCGCTCCGCCTTGACCTACTGGCAAACTAGGCATCTCGAAATGAAATGTGATACATCTCTCTTCATCTCGTGCCACCAAAGATGTTCTCGCAAGTCACGGTACATCTTGTTAGTACCAGGGTGAATAGAATATCTCGATCGGTGCACCTCCTGCAAGACTGCCTCTACCAGCTCTCCCTTCGGCACGCACAATCGGCTGCCATGCCTCAAGGATTCATCCTCTGCTACGGTGAAGTCATCCAGCAATCCAGCTAAAGCCTGGGCTCGAAGTTTGCGAAGGCTCTCATCTGTAGATTGTGCCTCCCTGATCTGCTCCATCAAACCTGACTGAATGTCAAGCGCCATCATCTGTATCACTGATCCTGGCCGAACTATCTCGATACCGAGCTTCTCCAGATCTTCCCGCAAATGCCGATCTATCATCAGATACCATGCCATCGGATGCCTGCTCAGCGTATCCGCCACCACATTTGTCTTATCGAGGTAATACTGTAAATCGATGTCGAAGTCCTTTATCAACTCCAACCATCGTCTTTACCTCATGTTCAGCTCTTTCTGCGTGAACACATAATTCAAGCTCTTGTGGTCAGTAAAGATTTCCACACGCTCTCCGTATAAGTAATGTTTCCATAACTTGAGTGCAAAGATCCCCGCAGCTAACTCTAGGTCATGGGTAGGATAATTCCGCTCATGAGTCCGCAATTGCCTAGATGTATAAGCAATCACTTTTCCATGCTGCTGTAGGACACATCCTAGCCCCTTTCCCGAAGCATCGATGTATATGGTGAAACCTCCAGATCCTGAAGGTAAAGTCAGAACTGGAGCGGTCGTCTGCCTCCTCTTCAGCTCCTCAAATGCTGCCTGGCAGTCCTCTGACCAGATGTACTCTGCATCCTTCCACGTCAGCTTCGTCATGGGTTCAGCTATCCTAGCAAAGTCCTGGACGAACTTCCTATAATAGTCGGCTAAACCCAGAAAGCTTCTGATCTCTGAAACTGACGTCGGAGCCTTCCATGTCTCAACTGCAGCAATCTTTCTGGGATCCATCGAGATTCCCTCTCCAGTAACTACATGGCCGAGAAACTCCACTCGGTTTAAAAAGAACTCGCACTTTGACAATTTGGCAAACAACCTCTCCTGCCTCAGAATCCCTAAAACTGTTCGCAAGTGCTCTGCATGCTCCTCCGGCGTCTTTGAGTATATCAGGATGTGTCACCCCCAGTTTTCAAACTAGGAGTATTTTCGTCATTTTTTGAGTTTTACAATTTTTAGGAATTTTATTTGATTTTATGTGATTTTTTGGGATTTATTTGGGTTGGTTTGGATTTTATCCAATTCAGACTCAAATTGGAGACCCGGGTAGCCTGGACCCTAGTGGGACCCACAAACTAGCTGTGTTTGGCCCACACACTATCATAATTAGGCTAGAAATTATTAACCCAACTTCTATGGCTTAATTAGTCGTTTTAGAGACTTAATTAGTCAATTAGAAACAAACCGAAACAAACCGAACCAAACCCCATTCAAATTAAACCCAAACCAAGTCAAATGGGTTGGGGGCTTATTGGATCCCAACCCAATAGCCCCCAAGGAGGTGGCCGGCCATGAGAAGACCCCCCCCCCCCCCTTTGCTTCTCCTCTAAGAAAAACACTCTCTCTCTCTCTCTCACAAATTCTTCTTTCTTCCAAGCTTTCTCTCTCCCTCTCCAAGATCCTAGGTATGCATTTAAACCCTAATAAATTCCTCTTTCCCATTTAATGTCTTCACATTTATTGTAGGGAATGACATTCTCCACACTTTGCCCACCAATTTATAGGTTATCCCTAGAATCTAGGTTAAGGAAATTAATAGGGGTTTTAATATATATAGTGGTATATGTATATATATATATATATATATATGTGTGTGTGTGTGTGTGTGTGTGTATATATATGTGTATATATGTATATATTAATGTGTATTTGTTTGGGTAGAGGAATGTAAATGGTGGTGGTGTTGTCATGGGAGTTGTGGTGAGAGGGTGAGTGAGCTTGTGTGTGTTGAGAGTGTGTGTGGTTGTGTGTGTGTGTGTGTGTGTGTGTAAGTGTTTATATATATATATATATATATATATATATATATATATATATATATATATATATATATATATATATATATATATATATATATATGTGTGTGTGTGTGTGTGTATATATATGTATATGGAGATGTGTGTGTGTGTGAGTGTGTGTATGTATAGGTATGTATAGAGGAGTGTGTGTTTGTGGAGTTGGATGGATGATAGATTATATATATATGTGTATATATATATATATATATATATATATATATATATATATATATATATATATATATATATATATATATATATATATATATATATATATATAGAAGTAGAGAGGAGGAAGAGATGAAGTAGAAGGAGAAGAAGAAGATGGATGCAGCAGCAGCAGTAGGAACAGCAGCTGTGGCAGGAGCCACAGCAGCAGCAACAGCTGCTATGGAGCAGCTGCAACAGCAGCTACCCCCCCTTTTTCCCTTTTAAACCATTAAACCCCCCCTATCCATATATATATGTATGTATATATATATATATGTATATATAGATATAGATAGATGTTTTTAGAGAGGGAAATGAAGATTAGAGGGTAAGGAAATTTAGAAGAAGTTAGGAGTATAAGGGGATAGGAAGAAGGAAGAAAAGTAGAAAAGGAAAGAAGGGTTTTTAGGAGAATCGAGTTAGAGGGCGAATTTGAGCCCGGAGTATCGGATCGCGATAAAACTTGACGTAGGCCTAGGATACGTGATTTAGATTTTGCGGGTAGGCTCCCGAGTGGAAATCAGAGTCGTAGGACGCCGGTATCGCACCGTATCAGTGCGTATCTTGAAATATTCAAGATTTTGGCAACGGACCGTAAGGTGGACTAGACGTCCACTTTACCTAAGTATTTTGGTAGATAATATACCTATAGGCTAGTACCTTACTACCCTGGGGAGATCGGATCAAAATATCAAGCGTAGGTAGGCTAACTAGATAATCGCCGAAGTTGGAATTTTGCCCTTTTTAAGGGTAAAATAGGAATTTGGCCTATGGCCAAGAAATGAGTTTCGAAGTCCAAGATGGACTTGGATATAGGTTGTAAAGGTTGGTAATGGGTAGAAATAGCCGTCTAGACCTAGTCTTGACCCCGGTTGACCATGGTTGACTTTTTAGGCCAAAATCAACTATGGGTCAACACTTTACCCAATTTAGTCCCAAATTCCATTAGACTTGTGCAGTTGACCGAAAGTCAACTGTTAGTCACCAGTGACCTAGAGTTGACCTAGGGTTGACCATAGTTGACCACAGTTGACCACGGTTGACCAGAGTTGACCGGTTGACCAAAAAGTCAACTGTTGACTCAAATCGATTCCGATTGATTCCGTTTGACTTGTATTGACCCAGTTTGACCCAGTTAGACCTAATATGACTTAGTTTGACCCCGTACAACCTAGTTTGACGCATCTTGACCTGGAATGACTTAATAGGATTTAAATTGATTTGATTTCATTTCCTAAACATAGTATTGATACGTCTTGTTCTCTATAGGTCCTCGAGACGCTACATTTGCTCCGGTTGACATACCATATTATACTACAGGCGAGTACATTCTCTGACACTTTTCTAATTTACGATAACTGTTATAATTCATGTAATTAGTGTAGATATGCTTGTTCTCGACACATTGGTCACACGAATTGGTATTCATGGATCCCGACATGAGATGTTATTCCTCATTATCTTGGTATATCCTGTGCAAGCCCTTGTAGTTCTTGTGCAGTATATGGACACCGATTCTCGAGAAGACTTGCTCCCTTCTCGTGGAATCCCGTGTCGTAACGTGTCTTGCTTGGATCCACTCTACCAGTCGGGGATGGGGAGCACTAGTCTAGATATGTGGTCATTATCCGCCTTGTTTGTTCTTGTAGACCTTGAATAATACCAATCCTACACTCTACGTAGGATTGGTGGATCAGTAGACCTTGTGCAGACCCAAGTCGGCCACATATTGTAGCTAGTACTCACACACCTAGAGATATGATTCTTGATT
Source organism: Iris pallida (assembly GCA_029216955.1). Classification (NCBI taxonomy): domain Eukaryota; kingdom Viridiplantae; phylum Streptophyta; class Magnoliopsida; order Asparagales; family Iridaceae; genus Iris; species Iris pallida. The sequence continues at coordinate 16,312,083 of JANAVB010011399.1, forward strand.
CTTGTACATGCCATGATCAGTTTACTTGCCTTGTTCTAGCTCTAGTTTTACAGCTTACCTTGCCATGATATTCACATGTACATTCTATGATTTTCTTGTATATACTATCTATTTACAGTCTTGTAGCTTTTATCATATCTTTCGAACTGCTGTTAGTAGATTGTACTCGTTCCATCCTGACAGGATATGTTGAAAATATTACAGATGCAGATGAGGGAGACTACAGTACCTACTACGGTCCGGATGACGTAGTGGGAATAGACTTGGAGACTTTGGTCCAGCAGGGCTTAGCTCCGCCTGACGAGACCCTACCTATTACTTAGTTTTGTACTGGACATTGTCTCCAGCTACTTTTGAGACTGTTATTATTATAAACTGTATTAGAGACTTGGACTGTATATATTCTTTGTGTTGGACTTGACAGGTTATATATTATTTTATCGTCTTGTTGTCTTTTCATTTCAGTCTTTACTTTGTTATCTTAGAGTCGTGATTGAGTACTCGTATATATATTCATTGCTTGTCCTCCGTTCGGAGTTGACCATATTCTCGACAGGTTTTTGTTATATATATAAACTGTTTAGAGTAGAAAAATCTACAGCGTTCCACGCCAATTTTTCGGTGAGGGCTGGACGTTATCGCGTCACGTGCCCTTTTAGCGGGTGTGGGTCATGACAGGATGTCATCGATAAACACTACGACGAACTTATCCAGATACTGGTGAAATGTCTTATTCATCAAATTCATAAAGACAGCTGGTGCATTTGTGAGACCAAATGGCATCACCAGAAACTCGTACTGCCCGTACTTCGTATTGAACGCCGTCTTCTGGATGTCTGATGCCCTGACCTTCACCTGGTGGTACCCGGATCTCAAATCTATCCTGGAAAATACCTTCGCCCCACTCAACTGGTCGAACAAATCATCTATCATAGGCAGAGTATATTTGTTCTTAATGGTGATAGCATTCAACGCCCGATATTCAATACACAACCGAACTGTACCATCCTTCTTAGGCACAAAGAGCACTGGCGCTCCCCATGGAGAAGCATTAGATCGAATGAAACCATTTTTCAACAGGTCATCAATCTGCTCTTTCATCTCTACAGCCTCCTTGGAGTTCACTCTATAGCAAGCCCGGGATACTGATGATGAACCCGGTACTAAATCTATAGTGAACTCCATATCTCTGTCAGGCGAAAGTCCTGGAAGATTCTCTGGGAATACATCCATAAACTCCCTAATAATAGGGTGTGGCAATGCTAACTCCCCAACTGCCGCACAACAGTTCGGCTCAAGGCTGATCTCCGGCCCTGTCCTCCTGACACTGAATGGTGTTGTGCCTGGAGGACTGAACAGAATACTACCCTCATGACAGTCTATTGCTGCATGGGCATAGCTAAGCCAGTCCATCCCCAATATGATATCATAACCGGGGAGTGGTATCACAAAGAATCGTCCCCTAAACTCTCTTCCGGCTATAAAAATAGAGCATCTATAGATAGCTCTAATGGGCACTGGTCCGCCTCCCGTTATTACCCTACTGATCTTCTCGGTAGGTATAGCTACTAAGTGGTGTTTATGCAAAAACTCTAATGAAAGAAAGCTATGAGATGCACCAGAATCAAACAAGCTTAGAGCTAGAAAAGTATGCAAATAAACATGACCTGTGATGACGTCAGCCAAATAATCTGGCTCCGAAACCTGCTCCGGCTCCGGCTCAAGAGCTAGACTATACGCCTTCCCCTGGGGTCCCTTCTGCTGCTGCAGATGTTGTCCAAACCTCTGCTGCTGAGTCGGGAGCGGCCCTCTAGGTCCCTTGGCTACTGGGCATTCCTGAATCTTATGGGTGGCAGACCCACAAACTAAGCACTGCTTCAATCTCTTTCTGCAGATAGAGTAATCATGCCCTGGTCTTCCACAGAAAGAACACATAGCTCCCTTATGCTGTTGTCGGGGTCCCGGGGCTCTAACTGGCGGGGTCGGGTGATGTGGTGTAGGGGGACGGTAAGTCTGCTGGTGCGGCGTCGGTGCTCTCTTTTGGAAAGCCTGACGCTTGGACGGTCCCTCGAGGTGTACAGAAGCCGACCTTTTGCAAGACAGAAGACGCTCCTCAATGCTCCGGGCCAACTCTAGGCTCTGGTAGTAGTCAGTCGTACCGTTCGCCACTATAAGAATGCCAATGTCTGGAACTAGACCACGACAAAACCTACGCGTCATCTCCTCAGGGTCTGCAACTAGACTAGGAGCAAAACGGCTCAGGTGACTAAACTCTGCCGCATACTCATCAACAGAACGGTTCTTCTGCTGGATGTTCTGGAATCGTAGCCCCATGGCTACCCTAGTGGTGGTCGAGAAGAATTTCTTCTTGAACTGATCCCAAGTGGCCCTCCCTCTCGCAAATAACGGCTCATTCCGGAACCAAACTTCTGCCAATTCTATCAGCAGAAATCCCGCTGCCTCGACCTGGAGGTCATCCGGCATCCTAACTCCAAGGAGCTTCCTCTCTACTGAGTCTAGCCAATCATCTGCTACTACTATGCCCTCAGTCCCTGAGAACTACTTGGGGTTCAGACCCATGAAGTCCTTGATCGTCCTCGCTCTCTGCCGTGGCTCTACAGGTGGTGGGACTACGGTACGTTCCTCAGAATGCTCCATGCTCTGGCTGAGTAGGGTAGTCGGCTCCTGATGGGTTGTTAGGAACCCCTGGATCAGAGGGAGCAGTTGGTTCCCGTCGAGTGTGACGGAAGCCTGGGTAGGTATAGTGATAGGTGGTGGTGGGAGTATCGGTTCCTGCTGGGACTGTGATGTGTGTAGAAGCATAGAAAATACTAAAGAAAATGACTCATGCGGCCAGGAAAGATCCATGCGGTTCAGAAAACGCATGCGGCTCAGGGAGTCATACAGCATAAGGAGCTATGCGGCCTGAGGTATTCCATGCGGCTCAGAAGACACGTGGCCTGACAGTGCTCCCCTCCGAACCATGCTGCATTAATTGCTTTGACGGCTGACCCCTCTGAAAAGTTGACAGCCCTGACACAAAAGCAGGTAATTATGACTCTATCATAATGTTGAATCTCTAGGGAAGACAAAAGAGATCTCTGACACAAATCCCCCGAGTGCCAAAAAAATGCCACGTGGCCTTGCCATGTGGGCGTTCGTATGCGGCTCACTTCTCATGCGGTTCAGAATGAATCCTATGCGGCTCAGGTCAAGAAAGCCTCACGCGGCTCGAGCAAAAAAAACTTCTCATGCGGTTCAGAGTGAATCTGTCCTATACGGCTCAGGCCAAGAAAGCCTCATGCGGCTCGAGCAAAGAACTTCTCATGCAGTTCAGAGTGAATCTGTCTTATAAGGCTCAGGTCAAGAAAGCCTCATGCGGTTCGAGCGAGGACTTTTCATGCAGTTCAAGAGGATCATGTCCATGCGGCTCAGCCGGATATGTACCTATGCGGCCCACAAAGGATTACTCCCTTATGATTCGAGGGCTCAAGTGAGGGCCACCGCCCAGGCAGCCCTAACACATGGGCATAACCATATGCGGCTCAAATTCATATGCGGCTCACTCATCATGCGGTCTAGATTCCTCCAGCAGCTCCTAGGACACGTGTCCTAAACCGATTAATTCCTCAGATTTGCTGCCATTAAAGATTGGGTCAAATCCCAATAAGCTGGGACACATGGCAGAAGAATAGATCTAATTTATTCGCAGATATCAGAAGATCATTATAAGGAAGATTTATTCCAATCAGCATTAATTGCTAATGGGATTTGGTGTAATCTATACCTAATGGCTCGGATTCGTCACAATCAGAAACGAACGGCCTGGATTGATCAATCCCCAGGCCGCCGCCATCTCCAAGAGCTAATCATTGGCAACCCTAATGATCACATCCCACTATTATAAATAGCAGGGTGCCATTCCCTTGCAGAGAGATACAAAAAGATATACAATTTCAGAGAGAAAAATACGTATATTCAGAGAGACTCCCCAATAGTCAGAGAAAAGAATACACAGAGAGAGAGAGAGAAGCCAGAAGAGCAACAGAGGAGCAAGAAGAGCATTTCTTCGTCAACGCCAACCATCTTTTCACAAGGAGCCAAGGCTGCATACCGATCGTCCAAGGAGTAAGGCAAGGCTGCCGTCGCCTTTCCGAGCCTCTATCGTCATCCCCCAGAATCTAAAATAAACAATTGTACTTAGACTGCTGTACCTAGGTTTTCGTCCCTAGGCTTTCTTTGTACAAGCGAGTTTGTAACGTGAAGTAAAAGTTCGGTCCTCCGATAATCGTTCTGTTCTTTTATATTTCATGGCAAACACGATGGCGACTCTGCTGGGGACTAACTTCTCCACGGCTGAGGAGTTGGTGACGCAATCGGATACAGCCAAGCTTGGCTCCACTCAACAAAAGATGGTCGCCCGGTTCGACCAACAGGCGTTCGAAGAGATGCTCTCCGACAAAAGCACTGGCCCGGTCCAGAAGCGAGCCCGCACAAAGAAGGCCCGTAAGGAGTGGAGACCCCGATCCTTCGTTCCTGCTAAAGCTTTTGCAGAGACGCCCTCTGTTGTCCAAGACGGCGAGCGAGATTCCCCTGCGGCCCCACTTCAGATCGTAGACGACTCTGCTGTCCCCAAGTCCGGTAGAAGAAAACACTATGATGCTGGACTTGCAGGGGCAAAGAGGGACTCTATGAGATCCGAGCCGCTTAAGGTTAGCAGCCGCAGGGAGAAAGCTCATGCGGCTACATCCTTCGGCCACAGGGAGAAAGCTCATGCGGTTACATCCTCCAGCCGCATGAAGAAACTCATGCGGCCATACCTGTCAGCCGCATAGCTTATGCGGCTACAGTTGCCAATCACACGAATGAAACTCATGCGGCTGTGGGAGTCAATCGCTTGCAGAAAACCCATGCGGCCACAATTGCCAACCGCATGCGGCCAGCCTGTACGGTCGTGACTCCTAGCCGCACAAAAACAATTCGTCCGACGGCAAAAGACAACCGCATGCAGACAGCCTGCACGGTACCCAACTCTAGCCGTATAGCGTCCGTTTCACGCTTCTCTCGATCAGTCTTTGAGCGTCTCTCATGCGGTCCTGACCCTGATGATTCTCTGGATGATAAGCCAGACTCTGTGGCATTCAACTTGGACTCCTCCTATTATGCACCCGCAAGTGCTAAAAGGAGGAAGTCTAGGACAGCGCGGGCTCATCAGGCCCAGTCAGCTGTCCCAACCTCTGACTATCGGGGCGTCCCGTTGACTATCACACGGGCCTCGGATGGGAAGTTGTATACAACCGCTCGAGTCCAGCCCCCGACGGCAAACAGACAGAGTGGTTCCTCTGACCTGCGGGAGGTGATCCTTCACAAACGCAAGGAAAGAGAAGGAGCGTCGGCGTGCAAAGAGTCCTCGCTTGGACATCGCTGCACCCAAATCATCGTCAATTGCTGCTGCAACAACGCGGCAGTGACGGAAGATCGGCCGTCCGTCTTCCACAGGCTACAGCACCCGAACTCAGAAGATGAGGCACCTCCTGTTGTCTCCTGCAATTCCGCTCAGAAGGTCCCCGTCGAAGGGAGAGGAAAAAAGACAAGCATCTCCAGTCCCAAGATATCAACCACTACAGTTAAGAAACTGTCTTCTAAACGGTTGTCCTCTACCGATGTATTCCAACACACCCGTTCAAAGACGAAATCTACCACGATGGGAAATTCATCATCCACATCGCTGGGGGTTGTGGGAACTGGGGGTGGCACTCCTCCGAACATCCGCAACAATCCGATGTTTCAAGGAACCGAGCCCGGACAAACAACCCTCCCATCAAGTACAACAGACGCTGATGTCCCCAAGGACATCCGTAACTCTCAAGACGAAGCAAGCTCTGAAGCTGGGGACACCGTTCCCTCCGAGTCCGAGCCCGAAGAGAACATTCCCACCTATCCTGATGACTTCTCGGTGCATGGGTACGACTCGGAGGGTGCATCATCCACCGTTCCTTCCATCACTCCTCATGTAAGGATGGTTTTTATGACGGACAGCAATCAAGGTGGTTCCAATGATCGCCAGCGCATCGACAATCTCGAAGCCATACTACTTGCTCTAGTCAAGTCTGTAGACGAAATTAAAGCAGCCCTGCCAACTCTACAAGGAGGAACGCCCGGTCAAACAAGCACGGGCCCTGCGGTCAATGTGGATTCGAACTCAGCGGCACCAAACCCGGGCAATAATCCTTCCGAAATAACAGCCCCTACCGCGACAGATGAGACCCGAGAAGTAAGGAGGGAGGTCCAGGAGCTCCGAGCCATGTTCTATGCCCAAGAAAATGCTCAAGATCTCAGAATACGGCAACCATACCCTGCTGAATGGAGGGATGTTCCATTCCCACCAAGATATAAGCCGTTCAATATCAACCCGTATGATGGCAAAACCTCAGCAAGTTGGTACATCACTTACTTCGAGGTCACTACCGACCATCTGCCCCATGATGATGCTATCCTCACACGGTTATTCATTGGGGCGTTGGAAGGAGTCGCCTTCAATTGGTACCGCAATCTGCCGGACAACTGCATCCACTCCTTCACCGGCTTCAAGCGCCTATTCTTGGAAAGGTTCTACGAAGTAGGGCAGGACGTCACTATATCCACTCTCATGGACATCGTCCAAGGGGAGAAGGAGTTAACAAGAAACTACATCGAGCGGTTCTGCCAAACCGCCATGAAGCTGCCTTCCGGAAATCCAGATTCCTCCTTGATTGAAATTTGCCAAAAGAGACTCCTTCCAACGATCAGTCTCTGGATAGGCGAAAGTCAATTCAAAGATTGGAAGGCATTCATCATCAGCGCCACAAGTGCCGAAGAACGATTGAAGAAGGCTCGCCAACTGGGATTGCATATCTCAGAAGAAGAGAACAAGGGCAAGCGTCCCAACAACGATAATGGGGGTAACCCCTCCAGCAATCGGGACAGCAAGGGAAAGCAGGCTACGGTGGCCGATACAACACAAAAACCTGAGCTGAAGCCTGCAGACAACAATGGCCCCAAATCGATTACTCCTTCGAAGACGGCCACGTCAAGCCTATCTTGGACATGCTCATACAAGGAGGTAGAGTTCAGCTTCCTCCACCAAGGCGGAAGCCTCGGTCGGCTGATTTGGAGAACCCAAAGTTCTGCCATTACCATCGTTATGTAAACCACGCTACACACGATTGCTACCAACTAAAACGGTACATCCAGAGCCTCAATGATTCGAACGCTCTAGCCATCGACTTCGAAGAGGTATCCGTAGCAGCCAATATGGTGTCCGTACAATTCGACAGCTTTCCTCCTACGGAGACTCAAGACGGGGTAATCCCCGTCCCTCTGGCAACGATGGAGATTACCAATCTTCCACCTCCCCGGGAACAGGCTGCTGGTCTAGTACCTCTCACCACCTCACGAGGGGAGATCATGTGGGTCCATCCAGACTTGGTATCAGAAGTAACTCGGCCCACACCATCTCCCACCAACAAAAAGAGTGGAAAAATTAAGACCTGCCATACAATCTCAGCAGACAACGAGGAAGCTACAGCCGTCGTCACGTGGTCCGGAGCGCAATCCCAACCTGTGGTTGACAGCCCAGCTAAAAATCATCAACCTACTACAACTGATGCTCCGGGACCGGCTTAGCCTTCGATGACCGACAAGCCTAGGCCGAAGGAGACTCGCTTCGACAAATCCCTCCGAAAGGACGCAGCCCAAGGGCTAGAGAGGCCCTACAACTTTGACATCTTAGCACAATTGGCTAACACTCCGGCCAAATTGTCACTATACGAACTCCTAAGGCTCTCCAAGGACGTTCGTATTGTATTGAGCGAAGCACTCCAAAATGCCGATGCTTATCTGGCTCAATCCAACCTCACCGGGGAGGACTCACCCATGGATCTCCAAGACAGCGCCTGCACGGGAGCAATGCCCAACATCGTCTTCACTCCGCAGGACATGCTCATCAAAACCAACCTACATGATCGCCCGCTATACTACACGGGATACATCGGCGACGTGAAGGTGGATCGGATGCACATTGACCCTGGCTCTTCCATAAGCATCATCCTGAAGGGTCTGCTACATCATCTCCGCATCCCAATGCATCGCCTGACACCTACAAGTACCGCCATCAGCGGTTTCAATTCGAGTAGGAGCTACCCGATTGGGAAGATTCGTCTGAAGTGTCAAATTGGCGACCTCCAATCCGAAGTCACCTGCTACGTCATAGACGCAGACACTTCTTACAACATCCTCTTGGGGCACCCATGGATACACGATTATATGATCGTGCCTTCCACGTTACACCAGTGCTTCAAATACGTCGACAAATACGGCTTCGTGAAGACAGAATTTGCTAATATCGATCCCTTCAAGGGGGTCGAATCTTACTACTCGGACTCCTGCTTATACGAAAAGTCGAAGAGGCACCTTGATGAAGGAGACGCACAAACTCATACCGAGACAGCCACGGGATCAGAAGGACCCCTGACGATCCACCTCTAAGCTCGCAAACCGGGCAAGTCCGTACCCCTCACCGCCACTCTGCGGAAGGACGCAATCAGCCTCTCGGCGCAAGAGGAGCAGATGACAATCCGGCTGCCAAGGTCTGGCCAAGTGCCGAGACCCACAACGGGGCCACTGACAATTCGACTGCCGAGAGTCAGTCAACCCCAAACAGGAAAGCTCAATCCCTCCGACAAGCCGCTGACGATACGCCTTCCCAAAAAGGGTCGTTACCTCGATGCAAGGTCTGACACTTCCAGCGAACCAACAACTCCCCGCTCCACATCAAATGCTAAACTGGGGGTCGCCAGTCTACCAACAACTCCATGCTCTGCTTCATCAACTGAACCACTGACAATCAAGCTTCCTAGGTCGTCCTCTCCGTCTTCGGTCACACAGGGGGTAGCCGAAGAGTAACCGGAGCTAGCCAAGTATGTGGCTACCCACACCAATGTCCCCTCCGCTGATGATGTATTCCTCCTAGAAAAGATACCTTACTTCATCAATAAAGGGTTATCTTTGAACTACACCGAGCTCAATAAGCTATGTACAATGTATGCTATAGAACACGGTATAGGCGCTCACCTGCACACACAGGTGACAAATGTGTACACCGCGATCCAGCTTACTCTAGTAGAAGACGCTTACCGAATATTCGAGGGAGGAGATCATCCGATCATCTTCGGCCGGACGAACAACCCGCATCCCCTCGCCATAGAAGAAGTCGACCTCGGGTCGGATGCCGGAAGACTGCCTCTGTATCTCTATAGCCCTCAAACCAAATATCTCATGCAGAAACAGGGGTATGATCTAGAGACGACGCCAGGGTTGAACTACGGCACTGGGCGACGATTACCTTTGAAGCCGCCAGTCCCGACAGACAAACCACGGAACTACTATAACAAAACTCGATGCGGGTTAGGGTATGTAACGCCTACTACGACCCCTGAAAGTTCAGATGAAGAATGCGACTGTCAGTCACATTCAACCGGATCACCAACTTCTGACTCAGATATCAGCATCGGAGATGTATTCAGACGAGTCATGACAGTCAACATGGCATTCGCCGATGCTTACGAGGACGACGAAGACATCCCCAAAATCCTCGAGCTAGAGCCATGGGCCCAACAATTGGACGCACAATGGGAAAAGCGGTTCGAACTGAGAGAACCTCCTACTGAAGATGAAGTCATATAAGTGGATCTCGGCAGCGAATCTTCTTCAAAACCGATTTTCATCAGTAAAAGCCTAACTGACGGAGAACGGGAGTCGCTGTTAGGACTTGTCAGAGAATACATTGATGTGTTCTCCTGGAGCTATGAAGACATGCCAGGGTTAAATCCTGACATCGCTCTTCACAAACTCAACATTCGACCAGATGCGAAACCGGTCAAGCAACAATAGCGACGCTTCCGTCCAGGCATCATGGACGCGATCGAAGCCGAAGTCAACAAACTGATAGCCAGCGGCTTCATTCGTGAGGAGCAACATCCCGATTGGGTCGCCAATATAGTACCCATCCTCAAGAAGATTGGGAAGATTCAAATCTGCATCGACTTCCGCAACCTGAACGAGGCATGCCCCAAAGATGAATTCCTTCTTCCTATCACGGACATCATGATCGACAATACCTGCGGCTTTGAACACATGTCATTCATGGATGGCTTCTCGGGGTACAACCAAATCAAAATGTCTCCTGACGACGAAAAGCATACATCATTCCGAACACTGATTGGCACGTACTGCTACACAGTCATGCCTTTCGGTTTAAAAAATGCTGGCGCCACATATCAAAAAGCCATGAGCATCATCTTCAGAGACCACTTACGTAAGACGGTGGAGTGCTATGTTGACGATATAGCTGTCAAGAGCCGTAGCAAGGAAGACCATCTGCAGGATCTAAGGACAGTATTCGACCTAATACGAACGCACAATTTGAAAATGAACCCTACGAAGTCCTTCCTGGGCGTATCCAGCAGGAAGTTCTTAGGCTTCATCATCACTGCAAAGGGTATCCATGTAGACCCTGAGAAGATAAAAGCAATAATGGAGATAGGTCCCCCGAAGAATCTCCGCGAACTAAGAGGCCTTCAAGGAAGGCTAGCTTACATCAGAAGGTTCATTTCCAACCTCTTCGGGCGATGCCGACCATTCACGCACCTCATGAAGAAAGGAGTCTCATTCGTATAGGACGAGGAATGCCAGCGTGCTTTCGAAAGCATCAAAGAATATTTGTCAAATCCTCCGGTCTCGGTAGCCCAGTCCCTGGAAAACCATTCTTGCTCTATGTACGAGCAATGGAACACTCCTTCGGTGCCCTGTTGGCACAAAACAACGATACAGACCACGAACAAGCCATATACTATCTCAGCCGAATGATGGTTGGGCCAGAGCACCGATACACCGCTGTAGAGAAGGAATGCCTCGCCTTGGTGTTCGCCATTCAGAAAATGCGACACTATGTCACCGGACAAACGATATATGTGATCTCACGGGTCAACCCTCTCAGAGTCCTCATGACCAAACCAGGGGCACTTAGCTCGCGACTCGCTACATGGGCAATATTGCTGTCCCCTTATCATATGATCTTTGTCCCACAGAAGGCAGTCAAAGGTCAAGCCCTGGCGGACTTTTTAGCAGCCCACCCAGGCTCGGAATCCTTCAGAATATACGAAGAGATCCCAGATGAAGTCGCCGACACGCACGCAACCTCTTGCGAGGCTATATGGCGAATGTTCTTTGACGGTGCTTCAAGGACCGGACCTAAAGGCAATATAGTCGTCGGAGTCGGGGTAGTGCTGGTCTCCCCTTCCTGATTGGTGATCAACCGTGCCTATTCCCTCACAGAACCCTGCTTTAACAATGTGGCCGAGTACAACGCTCTGGTCATTGGCCTCCAACTTGCAAGGGAGCTGGGGGTAGAATATTTTGAAGCTTACGACGATTCCCAACTAATCATCAATCAGATCCGGGGTTCGTACGAGGTCCGCCACGAAGACATGATCCCTTATCACCAAATAGCGATCGATATCATCTCGTCATTTGAGGGGTTCTTCATCGAGCACGTCCCCAGACTCCGAAATATTGAAGCCGATGCCCTAGCTGGTCTTGCCGCTTCCCTAGCAGTTCCCAATTATGATCGCCAATCAGTAGAAGTAATAGGCCATGAACTGGTCTGTCCCAAAAACAATGTGCAATTCGTGGTGAGTTATTTCGCACAGACGATCGATGATACCCCAGATTGGAGACAACCATTCATCGACTTCGTCGTCTACGATATCCTGCCCGAGAACCCAAAGGAAGCCACCTCCATCAAGAGGCGTTCTCTCAGATTCTTCTACGATACAGAGACGAAGATGCTGTATCGCCGCTCTTTCGATGGATTATTACTTCGGTGTCTGTCAAACACAGAAGCCAAAGAAGCAGTACGAGAAGCTCATGACGGTGTCTGCGAGGCCCACCAGCCTGGCCCAAAACTACAAGATCGTCTTCGCCGAATGGGCTACTATTGGCCCACGATGGTGGCAGACGCGATCGATTATGCTAGAAAGTGCAAAGCTTGCCAAGTTCACGCGGATTTCATTCACCAACCATCCGAGTTTCTACATCCGACAGTGGCGTCCTGGCCATTTGAAGCATGGGGAATGGATATCATTGGTCCAATCACCCCACCTTCTTCCCGAGGACATCGCTTCATACTTGCGATCACTGATTACTTCTCCAAGTGGACGGAAGCTGTCCCACTCGCAGAAGTCAAGACTTCAAACGTGATCAGCTTCCTTAAGCATCACGTCATCTACCGCTTTGGACTGCCTCGAAGGATCATCCATGATAATGGTCCGCAGTTTGCAATCCACGTATTCTATCAGTTTTGCGATAAACACCGTATTCGGAATATCGCTTCGACGCCGTACAACCCGGCAGCAAACGGGTTAGCAGAGGCGTTCAACAAAACAATTATCAAACTCCTCAAGAAGTTCGTCTCCTCCAACAAGCGCTACTGGAACGAGAAGCTCGGCGAATGCTTATGGGCTTATCGCACCACAATTCGAACAGCCACCGGAAATACGCCATTCTCTCTAGTGTACGGGAGTGAGGCAGTTCTCCCATTAGAGACTCAAATACCCTCACTCCGCGTCGCCCTCACTTATCAATTGACAACGAATGATAATTACCGACGTCGACTGCAAGAATTAGAAGCCTTAGATGAAAAGCGCCTCCTAGCTCAGCAAAGGATCGAGCTATACCAAGTACGCATCTCGGAAGCCTTCAACAAGAAGGTCAAAATCAGAACATTCCAAGTGGGCGATCTTGTTCTGGCAGTCCGGAGGCCAATGGTCATGACTCACAAGACCGCCGGGAAGTTCCAGCCAAAATGGGAAGGCCCATTTATCATAGAGACAGTATTCTCCAACGGCGCTTACCGCCTCGGAGACTTGCTCATGTTGCCCGTCAACGGCAAGTTTCTGAAGAAATACTATGTTTAAACAACATTCTCCAGATTTTCGAGTCACGTACCCGCTGGTACCACTGAACTCGTTCCATAAATTTCCAGATTATCGAGTTACGTACCCGCTAGTACCACTGAACTCGCTCCATAAGTTTGCCAGATCGTTGAGTCATGTATCCGCTGATACCACTGAACTCATCCTCATAGTTTTCCAGATTCTCGAGTCACGTACCCGTTGGTACCGCTGAACTCACACTCACCATATTCCAGATTCCTGAGTCACGTACCCGCTGGTACCACTGAACTCACACTCACCATTCTCCAGATTCCCGAGTTATGTACCCGCTGGTACCACTGAACTCATACTCACCATATTTCAGATTCCTGAGTCACGTACCCGCTGGTACCACTGAACTCACACTCACCATTCTCCAGATTCTCGAGTCATGCACCCGCTGGTACCTCTGAACTCACATCTCGGTCACTCTTCCAGGTAGCAAGTCATGTATGATCATACCTCTGAACTTCCTTCTTGAAGGAGATCCTTCCTCATGATCTAATACCCGCACTTCCAGTGCACAAAAAGGGTAATCGATCCACAAATTTCTAAAACGGCCATGTCCTCATTACCTCTGAGTCGTTCCACTTCCGCCAAAAACAAATCACCCCCTACATAGAACTTCCATGTCCTCATTACCTCTGAGTCGTTCTATGTGCCCTCCTTCATTGAGCCCACTCCTGTCATGTCCTCATTACCTCTGAATGGGAAGGCTCCGTCGAAGAAACCTTCATACTTGCCATGTCCTCATTACCTCTGAGTAAGTATGATGATCCCCTTTCGACCTATTATCTGTACCCACAACCGGAGTACGCCAAGGGTAATAGGTCCACAAATGTCCTCTGTTGACCATCAATATCCTCCGTCAAGTTCACTCCTGCCATGTTCTCATTACCTCTGAGTAGGAAGACTCTACGTTTAAAAAACCTTCCTACTTGCCATGTCCTCGTTACCTCTGAGCAAGTATGTCGGTTCCCCTTCGTCCTATTATCCGTATCCTAAACCAGGGTACGCTAAGGATAATAGGCCCACAAATATCCTTAGCTAAATTTCTCAGCACAAACTGTCACGACCCGCTCCCGAATAATCGGACACGAGTCGGACACGCCCAGCCTTCGTCGTTGGACACGACGAAGTAAGTTGTACCAATACTAAGGGAAACTAACAAGTAATCATGAAGTAAGGTAACATCACAGCATCTATAAACGAAATCCCAGAAATAGTATAAGTCTATATGTTTTATTACATTCATCCAGAAATGTCAAATGTCTGACTAAGTCTCAAAATAAGAAATGACATAAAGGAAAGGTACTAAGCCTCTGCGGCCTCTAGGTCCAGCACAGCTCCAGCTGGCTCAGCAATAATAGCAACATCCCGTCCATAGAAGGTGTCGCAAATAGCCTCCATCTCACCTGCAACATATCCTATTCAGGAGCGGAGCAAAGTACAGTTCTAGGTAATGAAACATGAACATGATATAAGCAGGGTACATGAGTACAGGAAATGAAATACAGGAATGAACATGGAAGTACAGGAAAGTAGTACATGCAATGAGTACATGAACTATAGTACATGAATATAAAGTACAGGAACATGTAAAGTACAGAAATGAAACTATAATCCTGAAGTACCAGACATGACAAGTGCACAATATCGAAATACATCTAGTCCATGTGACCGGCTGGGGTAAGTACAGGAGCATGCACAGGAGTACATGAATAAGGTACGACTTAGGACCCGCGTGCACAGTGCGAGGCCTAAGCTAGGTACAGGAATATATAGTAACCGGGATTGGTCACATGGCTAGTGTATTTCCCCACCCGACGCTAATAAGTACAAGAACAAGAGTACAGGAGTACAGGAATGATGTCGTGCTATAACAGTGTCACAAGAAAAGAGTACAGGAATGTAAATGTACAAAACCATAGAAAAGTACTTGCCTGGCTCCGAAAAGTACTGGTAATCAGGAACTGGATGTCTTCCTGAATTTATAATTTGTACAAGATGGTTATGAACTAATCATAGACTCTATATTGGTTTTTCTACTTATAAGATTATTAACCAAGAAATTCTAAAAACTCAAGTCCTAGTTTAACCACACCCATGCTAGTAACAATTAACTTGGTAATGAAGTGCTATGTCTAATTAATCATTATAGTTAAAAAAACATTTGATCTAAATACCTCATCTAAACCCATATTTCACGTACCTTACCCATACGTATTCTATTTAATAAAGGTACTACAACCTGTATATTCGAAACCAATAAAATAAAGGAGAACAACTTAGCTTGTATTCTAAGTTCAAATAACCCATACTCAAAACACTATTAGAGTTTCTCAAACTCTTCAAGAGAAGTAATATGAGATCTTCTGCTGCTACTCAACATAAAAGTATAGAACAATTAATAAGGCCCTGTATTATTACATATCCCCAACAATTCATCATAGCCAATGGTTCCAACATGAACCCACAGCTTAACCATATAACCAATGGCTACAAATATTCAAACAACCCAATGCTGTTCTCTGGCCACCCGAACCCGACACAACTTCCCGAACACATACCCAGTAAAAGAATATACACAAAATCAAATTTGAACAACCCCTTCAACCCAAACAATTATACAAATTGAACCAAGAACACAAAGCCAGGTATACAAAATTAAAGAAAGATCTAAACAACAGCAAGCTCAAATCAACAAAACTCCGACTCGAAGAACCCTGCATCCCAACGGTCAACTCTAGCCAGGGAATCATCAACGAATACAGCTACGAACACAACTAGCTACGAACATCCTGACATATCCTTTGGGTCGGACACGAAGGTACCCCAACACGTACCCGAACTCAGCAACAATCAATACAGCTACATCCCGAAACAAAGGTCCTGGCCATACTACCCACACTCAAAGGAAATAGAGGAATAAAAATATAGGAAAGTAGGAGATCACATAAGTACCTGGAGAATTGGTTCTGCAACAGAAGGGAGTTGAGAATCTGATCACTCTCCCCTCGCGTACAGATGTCCAGAGTTCTGAAACGTTCAAACCAAAAATACACAGAAAACCAACCCAGGTGTAAGAATTATTCAAAACTCAACGAAATCTATAATTCACACCTGACAAAATACGAGCAGTAACCTCAGCTCTGGTACTGCCGAATCAACCCCTCAGATCAGGCAATTATCCTGATCCAACAGTTTCCAATCACAAATTCAAAAAGGAGCAAATATTCATGGAAGAACATATCAAGAACAATCTTAAGAAAGGCTTAAAACTCCTACTCAATTCCCAGTTGATCTCGAAAATTTACCCAACAGATTGGAATGCAATTGGAAAGATAAAATAGAGGTTAAGGAACAACTCACCCAAACTTGATCGGTCAGACAAGATCTGCTCGACCCAACGTCCTGATCTACAGTTGAGGAACTAATGATCTGAAATTCCAACGAGAGGTTGGATCAAAATATAGATCGGAAGAAAAGAGAGACAACGAGCAAAAATCGGACCGAAGAACCTACCTCCACAAGGATCAGAACACAAACACAGTGTCGAACCGAGAGATCATCGGAGCCGCCCTCGTGGAAGTCATCCTTTCCTTGCCGAGTAGACGAGAACCGCCGGAAAGAAATTTCCGTCGCCGTACAGGAAATCGAACCCACAAACACTTCGGAGAGAAGCTCCTAACGCATGGAGGGGATGGTGTCGTCGCCGCGTCGGTGTCGTCGCCGTGTCGATGTCGTCGCCGTCAGTGGAAAGGACGGAGGGCTCGAGGGGTTTGGAACCCGAGGCGCTCGAGTGCTCTCGAGTATTCGAGAGACTGAGCGAAGAGAAAACTCAGAAGAACGTTGGGAAAAGAAAGAGAATGACTTTCTCTCTCTCCAGGAACAAATAATATAAGGGAAAAGTTGGCATCTTACAAAAAACCCCTCCCGCTACACAAAATGGCAAGACCCCCCCTTCCGCCAGTAATTATTAACAAAATAGCCCTCTGCTGTTTCAATATTGCAGGAAATTGTTTTAAAATCAGTTGAGAACCCACATGGTGGGCCCAAAGTGGTTATAACAACTTTTCAAATTTGAAAAGTTGCCCAAAATTAATTCCCTCCAAAAATATTATCATTCAAAAATTTATTAAAAAAACATTTTACTATTTAAAGCTTAACAATATCAATTGCATAATAACTAGAATTTAATTATTTACTTAAAAATACCGGGAAGTGGAGTTACACAAACCTATCACCTCATCAGGTCCCAGGAGCCCAACTGCTCTACGGCATTCCTTTTCTTAACACCAAGAGCACCCATGACCACTTCGCTATGGCTGCTTCAGGTACCCTGACCAAAACTTGTTACCTCTACCTAAAACCAAGGTACGCCATGGGTAACAGGTCCACAAATATATCCCCTATGTGGGGGAAAACATCACCACAATATCACAGGCACAGCAAGCAATACAAATGAAGGGTAGAATTGAAAGTACTCTTTATTTAAAGGAAGAAAAAGCATTACATATTTCGGGATCACGTCCCTTTCAGAAAGAAAGAAAACAGAAACAAAACTCTAATCCTCCGACACCACCAGAACATGATCGTTCTCCACGGTCAAGACGTCTCCAAAAAAGAACGCAGGCTTCAAATACTCCCCTTCAAATTTCCCGGAGTTCATCATAGCATTAAGGAAGTAGAAAGACTGATTCTTGATGGCATTCAATCTAGCCATAGGCTCATCGCTCGGAAACTGGTCCGCCATATGCTGAACAATATGGTCGTACCTATAGCCGAGAGCAGCTTGAGCGCTACCACCAAGAGTTCTCCAGCAGCGTTAACCGGCAGATTCACTGAAAGAACAGACAGAGAAAAGTAAGTTAAACAGAGGGATAAAAAGAGCTGATTGGGTGCTTTCAAAACCCCATGCGGCTCAAGAAAACATCCATGCGGCCCCATGAAGTTCTCAGAAGTCTCATGCGGTTCCAAAAAGACTCATACGGCTCAAGCTCAGAAGAATGCTTATGCGGCTCCGCACAATAAAAGTCTATGCGGTTTAGCGTTACTTATGCGGCTTCGCCGACAAGGCGCGCATACAGACGCGGTGGTTCTCTTATGCGGCTCGCAGCTCAGCCTAGGGCGAACATGCGATTTACAAAGGCTCGTGCATAAAGTATGCGACGTAGCCATGGCGGTTGGGGTTCTTTAACTCATACATTGTCCTTACCAGTAATGGGGAGATGAACGTCAGGGTGAACATCAGGTACGACGACTGGCAGAGTAGCAGCCGCAGCCGAGGCGGAGACGGAGGTGGAGGCCGCCTTCTTGCCCTTTACTGCCACGGTCTTCTTGGGAGCCATGAATTATCAAAGAGGAGAAGGGCAATCGAGATAGGGAAGGACTGAGGAAGAAGAAAGAAAATAAAGAAGTCTTCTCTCTCTTCAAACTCCTCCTATTTATAGGAAGATGGGAGAAGGAGGACACGTGGGCCAATGACCGACTCATGAAGAGCGAAACCGACTCCTTGGGTTTCGTCTCCAAGATTCACCCAAGGCGTCAAATCCGAAAGATTTAATGAGCTGACCCTTGGGATTCTCCCCTACAAAGACGACGCTAAAACGAATTTGAGGTAATTAAGGATTCGCACACGTGGCGAGAGGCTATGCGGCTGAACAGACTCCTGCGGCTGAATCACCTATGCGGCTGAACAATCCATACGGCCAAGACTTCTATGCGGTCAGGATTTTATATGTGGCTAGAAGAACACAGCCATGCTTCTTATTCAAAGTATTTCAATTTTACAAATTAAAAAATTTGAAGGGGGTCTTGTAGAAGCATGGAAAATACTAAAGAAAATGACTCATGCGGCCAGGAAAGATCCATGCGGTTCAGAAAACGCATGCGGCTCAGGGAGTCATGCGGCATAAGGAGCTATGCGGCCTGAGGTATTCCATGCGGCTCAGAAGATACGTGGCCTAACAGTGCTCCCCTCCGACCCATGCTGCATTAATTGCTTTGACGACTGACCCCTCTGAAAAGTTGACAGCTCTGACACAAAAGCAGGTAATTATGACTGTCATAATGTTGAATCTCTAGGGAAGAGAAAAGAGATCTCTGACACAAATCCCCCGAGAGCCATAAAAATGCCACGTGGCCTTGCCACGTGGGCGTTCATATGCGGCTCACTTCTCATGCGGTTTATAATGAATCCTATGTGTCTCAGGTCAAGAAAGCTTCACGCGGCTCGAGCAAAAAAACTTCTCATACGGTTCAGAGTGAATCTGTCCTATGCGGCTCAGGCCAAGAAAGCCTCATGCGGCTCGAGCAAAGAACTTCTCATGCGGTTCAGAGTGAATCTGTCTTATGCGGCTAAGGTCAAGAAAGCCTCATGCGGTTCGAGCGAGGACTTTTCATGCAGTTCAAGAGGATCATGTCCATGCGGTTCAGGCGGATATGTACCTATACGGCCCACAAAGGATTACTCCCTTGTGATTCGAGGGCTCAAGTGAGGGCCACTGCCCAGGCAGTCCTGACACATGGGCTTAACCATATGCGGCTTAAATTCATATGCGGCTCACTCGTCATGCGATCCAGATTCTCCCAGCAGCTCCTAGGACACGTGTCCTAAACCGATTAATTCCTGAGATTTGCTGCCATTAAAGATTGGGTCAAATCCTAATAAGCTGGGACACGTGGCAGAAGAATAGATCTAATTTATTCGCAGATATCAGAAGATCATTATAAGGAAGATTTATTCTAATCAGCATTAATTGCTAATGGGATTTGGTGTAATCTACACCTAATGGCTCGGATTCGTCACAATCAGAAACGAACGGCCTGGATTGATCAATCCCCAGGCCGTCGCCATCTCTAAGAGCTAATCATTGGCAATCCTAATGATCACATCCCACTATTATAAATAGCAGGGTGCCATTCCCTTGCAGAGAGATACAAAAAGATATACAATTTCAGAGATAAAAATATGTATATTCAGAGAGACTCCCCAATAGTCAGAGAAAAGAATACACAGAGAGAGAGAGAAGCCAGAAGAGCAACAGAGGAGCAAGAAGAGCATTTCTTCGTCAACGTCAACCATCTTTTCACAAGGAGCCAAGGCTGTATACAGATCGTCCAAGGAGTAAGACAGGGCTGCCGTCGCCTTCCCGAGCCTCTATCGTCACCCCCCAGAATCTAAAATAAACAATTGTACTTAGACTGCTGTACCTAGGTTTTCGTCCCTAGGCTTTCTTTGTACAAGCGAGTTTGTAACGTGAAGTAAAAGTTCGGTCCTCCGATAATTGTTCTGTTCTTTTATATTTCATGGAAAACAATGTGGAAGGTGGTGGAGGCATCTGGGTTTATGGATTTGTGGAGTGGGGGAATGTGGTAGGTGGAGGTGGAGATGTATCGGTTAACTGGTCAGCTGACTGGATAGGGAGTGTGCCATTCTCAGGTGTGACATACTGGGATAAACGAGTAAGCACCATCTAATTACAATAAAAAGGACTTATAAGGACTCGTTAAAGTAAGCAATCATAGACAAAAAAATCTAATTATAATAGCAAGCATGTGATGTATTTTCTATGTTGCAATCCTAGTATTCCTCTAGGTGTTCTAAGCGTCATTCTTAATGTTGTCTAATTACCTTAAGTTCCTAATTGCAGGCATGCTTGGTACAATAACGTAACCAAAAAATTTAGTCAGAACCTGCATGGGCCACCACTAAAAATATGTCACGACCCGCTACCCAAATTATTGGGCCGGGCCGAGTCATGTCCAGCCTACGCCTGAGATAAAACGTAGTAAGCTGTTCTAAAGATAACAAGATAAGACTAAATGTGCTAACAGTTCTATAAGTAAACAAAAGTCATAAATGCTCCAAACACAAAAGTCATCTCATATAGTAATAAGTCCAAGTACAAGTCTGAAATGTAAAACTGGATACAGGTCCAGTTACAAAATACATAGTCTAATACATGACTACACTAAATATCCCGAGCAATATCACAAACTAAACGAGGTTCCCCGCAGGTACATCCTCGTAAGACAAGGCCTGGTCCTCGGCAGTAACTCCATAATATGAGTCACAGAGCAACTCCTCCTCAGTAAGTATACCTACAACGTTATCCTGTCAGGACGGGAGCAAGTACTGATTCTAGCAAACTAATATACGAAACATGAAATAAATATGAGAAGAATAAACTGGAACATGGCATCTCATAATATATCATGGCAAGGACAGATATGTCATAGAGACAGATGTATATGTAATATTTAAAACTGTAGCAGGCACGTGATCGTCAATAGGTATAAAATGTACTGTGGTACAAGTATATAAAATATACTTTCGTACAAGTAAAACAAGCGATAGATGTACATACGTACAAATACAGCTGGTGTGCCTACGATAAGGTATACATAAAATGTCAATCTTGCTCGGTACGTACGTACGAGTAAGGGGGCATGATCACGTACGCTACTAACAGTTTCTCCATACCCAGATTCTAATCATATGAGAGATACATAAAGACTGTTCTAAGCATAGTAGTAACTGAAAGTACAATATGTGAAGATTTAACTTGCTACCCCAAGGATCAGCATTTAACATGGTTGGATTCGCAGTTCATTGATGTAACAGTATGTAAAGTTTGTAGAAAGTACTTACCTCTAGCAAAGCAAAGTACCAATAAAAGTGCTATAGATGCCTGGTGACTCGTCACTGTAGAAATAAATACATAACTTAGTTTTTATACTAAGTTAAACACTACGACACTAGTGGTGCAATACGACTTTCTAACTGGACACCTAGCCAAACGGTGACTTTAGCATAGAAGACCAATGTGGGGTGACTCAATACTATAACTAACTTTCTAGGGTCTTTACACTAGTGTGGGGTGAGGTTTAATACGACTAAAACTCAAATTAACACAAAACATTAAAAGTCGTAACTATTTAATAAATAAATCAACTGTACATTGTGTTCCAACAATTTTTGAGATAGGCAAAAAGCTCAATTTTATATAAAATAAAGTACCAAAATGATCCTTGTTAATAATAGAAATTTGTTATAATTTTTTTGGAATTTATTAACCAGTACATGTATTTTATAAAAATCAGTTTTCATAAGTACACAGAAAGTGAGTTCTGGTTTCATATGTCAAAACAGTGGCAAAACTGTAAATTAAATACTGTAAAAATTATGCTAAATTAGCTAAATTAACATAGTATCTAAATACTATTTTCTCAGAATTTTAGCAGCAAGTAAAGTATTTTTAGAAATTCAAAAACAGCATGGTACACAATCTAAAATTAAATAATTAATTATCTGCGTATTTTGTCCATGTACATATGTCACTCCCCAATCCTGGAATACGTATTTTAATACGTACATCGATAAATTATATTTACCTTGAATTTATATGATATTTATTATGCAGTATTTCTTCATGCATTTCCTAAAAATATTCGACAAAATATTATTTCCTAATTTATTTTCTGCATTTGGGCCTACAGTTTTGGCGCTCATTTGGGTAACCTATTCTTGGTTCACCAATGGTTCATTATGAACCCTTTGGTTCATCATGAACCCTTGGGCCCAAGATCTTTATATATAACTCATCTCATTCTCTCTCCTCTCATTTACTTCCTCTCATTTATTTCCTCCACCAACCAAGGCAAGTACCAACTTGCTCAAGAGATGGATCAATAATTTTGTGAATGATTTCTTACAAAATTATTTGCCAAAACATATTCTTCTCCTCAATCTATACTAGTTTAGAACTTGGAAATTTTTATTTTGAAGCTTTGATTTTTATAGATCTAAGTTTTAATCATTTTCGGATTTCCATGGTCTTGATCTATTTTCGTTGGGGTTTTGTGGGTTTTGATGCTTCCATGTGGAAGAGAATTCTATTTCACCCAAGATGGAACTTTGGAAATCCGGATTTGGAGTTCGGATGGCCAAGTTGTGATGTTTTGAAGCTTTGGGTTCATCCATGGTGTTCTTGCTGTTTGGAGAAGACAGTGAGCAGTGTACAGAGCTGTTTAGCTTACGCACACTGAGCTGCGCGCGCTCTTTAGCGTGCGTATGCAGACTTGGGTACGCTTCCTGTTGGAAGCGTGTCTCTCTGTAGCGTGCGTGACTTTTCACCTACGCTGCTCTCTCAGCGTGCGTGACTTTCACCTACGCTGCTCTCTGTAGCATGCGTGACTTTTCACCTATGCTGCTCTCTGTAGCGTACATGACTTTTCATCTACGCTGCCTTGAGTGAGCCTGCGTGACTTTTCACGTAAGCTGCCTTGAGTGAGCCTGCGTGACTTTTCATCTACGCTGCCTTGAGTGAGCCTGCGTGACTTTTCACGTAAACTGCCTTGAGTGAGCGTGCGTGACTTTTCATCTACGCTGCCTTGAGTGAACCTGCATGACTTTTCACGTACGTAGCTCCCCTTGAGCGTGCGTGCTTTTGTGCGTACGCTTTTGATATGAGCACTAATGTGACCCCGAAGAACAAAGTGTTCCTACCCGATACATGTACCTGAATGTCCCAGTTCTTGTTCATGCTCGACAAATGACTCGTAACTCCACGTGGAGTATTTGCAATGATGCATTACACTAAGGAGGGTAGCACATGTTGACATACTGATTGACATGGATCCTCTTTGGGGTACTCGTACTAAAGTACGACTTTAGGAGGATAATCATGCAGGCCACAGCATGTGAGTCCAAGATTTCATCTAGGGTTAAATTAGGCAACTAAACATACTAGATGCATGGGGAGGGCAAAATCCCGAGATCGTGTTACACCAGCCGTCTTGAGATATTGTCTTGACGCGCCGGCTGGTCTCCACGGATACTGTGTCATCCGCAACGAGCGGATGACTGTATCCGATTAATTCCTGCTATATATTATATGTCTTGGCAAGGTGGCCTTACGAGGGACCTGTGCTCAATGACACCTGTCTACGCGAACCCCTGGGTTGGCTAGCCTTGCTGGAAAGATACGATCTGAGGATTTTGAAATAACATGATGCGAGGATAACCTCGTCCCACTAGAAACTCGTAGACTTGATTGGCCGCAAAAACGACTTGCATGTATCTTATTACCTTTCGTGAATAACTGAGGGAAGCGGACTGTCATGGTACGTGATCCAACCCATGTTCTTGTTTGATTGTTGGGTTGGTTATCGTACTATGACAGGCTGTGGACCGAAGTTATGAACGGAAGACTTATTCTGGTTGTGAAGTGCTACTTCTGTGAATGACTGAGGAACATGGTCTATCATGGAACATGATCCAACCCATGTTCTTGTTTGATTGTTGGGTTGGTTATTGTGCTGCGATAGGCTATCGACCGAAGTCACGATCAGGAGATTTTATTGTTTATACCTTTTTAACTTATGTGAAAGTTATAGAGTATGACACGTCCCGACTCCATGCGGCACCTTTTGTCCTTGTTTGGTTGTAAGGGTGCCATATGGGTTCGAGGATGTTGAGCTACCCTATAATAGTTGCATAAGTATTACTATTATCAATCATTCTATTATCTGGGTTTCTAATCTTAACTCTTGTGCCCCTTTGGCGGTACTTGCTATTCGGGGCTGACCCCGCTGGTTTTGTTTGGCCAGATCTCGTAGCAGAGCCAGTGGACACGATCTTCCTCCCTGACATCCATGGTGCATACTAGGAGCATGGCGGTTCGGGGACTCGAGTGGGTTTCTTCTCCACCACTCCTGCTTATATTTTGTGCGGCATTTAGCCACCGGCACCTGTTAGCCGGATTACATAATATTTTGTGTCGGTACAGAATTGTAAATAAACAGACTGCAGCTGTGAATAATTTTGTACTCCTGACTCTCTGAGATAGCTAAATTATAAAGCTAGTCTCTCATGATCATTTTGATGAAGCGTCAGGGACGCCTTACTACTTTATCTTTAATGTTCATTTAATTGCTGATGTGACTTGATTGATTGAGACATAGAACTCTGTGGGACCATAGGAGACTTGATTGTAGCATGTACCCCTAGTCTCTTGACAGCCACGATCGTCGTATGACGTTACGTACCTCATATGGAGTAGCTGGCCTAGTCCGTCTCCGTATTTCGGTACTGGGGCGTGACAACATAATTTGAACCATAGTTCAAATACATGACCCAAGGCCATGAATCAAGTCCAATATGACTTGTACAGGTCTTGAATGTGTAAAAACACATTGGAGCCCAAAAACCCATGCTAGGCTTGGACACCAAATGGTTGCAGTACTTAAAATACACAAAAATACAAAAAGGTAAAAGTACATAATAAATACTAATATTTTAACAATGTGAAGTTATACATAGTAGTCATATAAATATGACAAGTATATTTACATATATATATATATATATATATATATATATATATATATATATATATATATATATATATATATAAATATATATATATATATATAACATATATATATTTTATATTTATATATATATATAATTTTTTTATATTTATATATATATTATATATATATATATAAGGAAATATACTATATATATATAACAGTAAATATAATATATGTAATAGTATACATATACATAAAGAAATACATATACATATAAATATATATACATATATTTATATATATAAAAAAATAATAACTTAATAAAACAAAACAAAAACAAAAAAGAAAACAAAACAAACAACAGGGGGGGTTCGAACTCGGCCCAAAGGGTCAGGTTCTCGGATTTGGTCGGGCTGGCCAGGGGGTCAGCCTGCTCTGGGTGTTAGGGATAGGATTTAGTTTAGATTTATTTAGGTTTTTAGTTAATATTATTAAAATCCGATAAAAACAAACCCTGTGTCCTGACAGTTAAGGACACATGAGTCGCGTGTCTGTGCTAAGCACGACACGTACGGGTCTAGTCTTTCGTGTCCAGACTTACCCCTAGGATGCTCGTGTCCTGGCGAGTCACGTACGTGAAAACGAGACACGCACGACACGATTCGTAGCTGCAACTTACGTGTCCGACTTCGGGGGGGGTTCGTCGAGTGCTGGCACTGGCTAGGAGCGTCGGGGCGGTGGCGCTTGGGTGGCGATCGACTCAGCTCGTCGAGGCACGTTGATGGGTGGTGGTTGAAGACGACGGCGACTACTGTGGAGGCTGCACGGGGGTTGCCGGAGCTAGGGTTACGGCGGACTGGAAGTGGGGAAGACGATGGTCATGGGGGTCGAAACGAAGTTGGGTTAGGGTTTCGGGGGTCGGGTTAGTTTTATAGGACTATAGGTCGGTCGAATTAGGGGTCGAATTAGGATTAGGGTTAGGGTTTCGGTGATGGTCGTCGGAGACGACGACAGCGCACAGTCGTCGGGGGCAGTTAGGGTTAGGTATTTGCAAAAACTCCCCGAAGATTCGAATATTGCACAAATAAGCGCCGTCCAAACAGTTTGCAAATATAATTTGCAAACTCTAATTAAAACAATTGATTTATTTGCAAAACGATATTAAAACAAAATTAAATATTACAAATCGATATTAAAACAATTCAGTAAATTACAAAATGATATATTTTGACTTAAAAAAATTTAAAAATTATTTAAAGATTCTAGAAAAATCCCTAAAATTCATAATAAATATTTTAAAGCTAAATATGTCTTTAGAAATTAATTAACACTAATTAAATCAAAATTGAAAATCAAGGGCTGACAAACATCACCATATTCGTGCAACCAACAATACGTATCTCATTGCACTTCATGCAACCAACATCACCATATTCGTTGCACTTCGTGCGACCAGCGACTCGCGACTTTGTTGCACTTCGGAAAACCAATATTTCATAACTCGTTGCACTTCGTGCAACCAGCATTCTCAGATGGCACTCGGAGATAGCGTGATAATCACGACATACTTATGGCAGACGTACGCACTTAATATAGACTTATTGTGTGGAACATCCAATGTAGCATCGAGCAGATCCATGAGCCATGCGGTTGCGGAAACAACTTAGAGTCAACTGATTACGATAGCGAAGCAACTGAGGGTCAAAGAGATTCGTTTACGGTCCAGAGGATGGAACCACTCTGATACCAACTTGTCACGCCTCGACCCGGGAAATCATTCGTCCTCGCTAGATTTCACCCGAATCATCATCCTCACTGAGGCGTAATATCGCACGAGCCTGGAGTTGCACTCGTACAAGGCAAGATAACCGGTTCACATAGTGTTTATCTTAAATTGATAACATAAGCAGTAAAAGGAAACATAGTATACAAGAAGAATATATTTTATTAATATTGAACTGAAGGTTACAAAGGCTTGAATAGCCCAAATAAATATGCCAACTAGCTACAACGCTCATGATCTCTCTAGCTCACAAAGGATTACATTGTTCTATATATTATGCTTCTATATAGCCAACAAGTAGTCTTCGACCGAACACCTCCAGGTTGCAAGTCCAAACTCCAATGCAGTAGCTTCTCTTGAAACGCTAAGGATTCCCTGCTTCAGCGCATCCAAGCCATGCCCCCTCGAGCCGAACATATCCTGAACCTGCAAGCAAACTACTGGGGGATTAGTGCTTTTATCCTCGTTGCACTGATCAAGACCGACTCGCACCCAAACTAAACACTAAGTATATTTAGTGAAGCATGAATCTTAATTTGGTGACCTTTCTATTTAGCCTTAGGATCAGTTTCATGGCAATATTCAAGCATAGCAACTTATTACAAGGATGTCCAATACCGTGTCCCTGCGGCGGATACAGTTAGACATAATATGAACATAAACATAGTGATCGTGTTCATCTTCGTTCCTTTTGCCTAGCCTGTAATGGTTAGAACTTTACATAAGCAATCATACAATTTACGCAACCAACCAACCATACTTAGACATATGCATAAGGGTAGCAGGTCCTGCGTCTGCCTCCAACTCTAATCTCAGCCCACCGGCCCTATCTATATAAAGGTCACGGTATTTTGCACCATAATGGACTTGGCATCCTTATGTGTAAGCCTATAATCGCTTCAATACGGGTTGCTAGACCAGTATCTGAAGGATCCCAAACTTACTGATATCATAGCTTATCACAACACTGGTCGGTCGCAATCCGTCCTAATAAAGTGCACCATAAATACCATACATAATTCCCTCCTAGGTCGAACGGTCCTGGTACCACAGTCATAACCGTCCGAGGAAAGCCGCACCCGTGCACGGGCCATCCGAGTCCATTGACCATGCAATACGTGCCATAGCAAACAAGTCATATCATTCCAACTAATCTCATGTTCCATAAATATAATTTTCCATCCCTATCTCAAGTTCCATTGGCATTATGCCCCAACACATCCGTATTGATGCACGACGCCCAACGGCTTAGACTTCTCGTACTTATACTCAACGCATTCCGTTCATAAGTTATTCATATAGCCTAGTTCCGTAGTTACTTAGTCATTTCGTAGCTTTCGTATACGAGGGCACGCTTAGCGCCATAATTAATGTTCTAGACCTAGTGTTCAATATTCTCAAAGTCGTACATGTAATGCATATCTCGATATTGCCTTTCAATGTTCTACCATTACCGTCCTACTGCGATTCGTACACTTGATGCACGTCGCTTCAATTGTTCAATGTTCAATGTTCTATCTTAATGTTCGACACATACTAAGACCTTTAACCATTCGAGCCACGCTCGCTAACTTGATAACAACTTATGCATACAATGATATATTTTATTAGACGTGAAGGAATAGGGAGAGAGAGTCAAGAACCCGCCCACCTTAAGCCAAAATTCCTTATCGTTTTGCCGAGTTGAAGTGACTCGATTCCATAACTTGGTTGCATAGCTAACTCTCGGACTTAGCCATTCCTTTGAACTACCCGATCGATTTGGCCTATCGTGCCTACGCCACTGCAAGGCGACGATTTGGTTTCGCGGATACTTTACTGAATAAGGCAAAATGTCGATCTCTTATCGTCCAGCGTAAAAGTATAGCCTGCATACTAGATCAACTAAAATCAGTACTTGCTAAAATAGGACTTATCCTTTGCATCGATTCGCAAATCGATACTTCATCGGGTCAACGCAACTCTTCGAGTCAACGACTCATCTTAATGCACCGTACGGAACGGGGCATTACAGACCCGTCGGTTATAGATGGATGTACCCATTCGAACGACATCTGAACCACCTAAAAAGAAAGGTAAAAAATAAGGCACGGATCGAGGGTTCTATTTGTGAAGCCTACGTTCTTGAGGAGATTTTAACAATTTGTTCGATGTATTTCAAGTCTCATGTTGCAACTAAGAGAACAAGAGTTTCCATAAATGACGACGGAGATTAAGAAGGTAATGATGCAATACTAAGGTCTTCAATGCTAAGGGGAAGCCTTCGGGTAAACTGAAGAAGAGATATCTGAATGACGAGGAGCTAAGGGCTGCTCATATATATATATATATATATATATATATATATATATATATATATATATATATATATATATATATATATATATAAGGTGGAGAAACTTGAGGGGTAAGTAAATAATACGTCTACTTTCACGTCTACGTTCACGTCATCTAGTAAATAATACGTCTAATTGGCCGATGTTTTATTGTTTTTCAGCATATTTAATGATAAGGTGGGGTCCACTAGGCCACACATAACAGATGAAGAAGCAGAGCATGAAATAGAACGTTATTTTCCTTCTTGGCTGAGTGCATATGTAAGGGTCTTATATATATATGCACTTTACATGTCAATATATGAACTTAGTTTGCTATCTTGTGTTATGTAGGTCGATCTTCCACACACAAGAGTTGAGAATTAGTATATTAGAACTCTTGCCAAGGGCCCAATTTCGGCCATAAAAATCCAGCCAAACTACTATGTTAATGGGTTTAGGTTCAAGTCAACAAATGAAAAGATCAAAGACAACTTCGTGGATATTGATTCCACAAAAAATAGTTGCTTGTGTATCAGATCATTGACCTACACAGATGTCGATGCAGGCAACGATTTCTATGGCATCTTACGAGAGAGTGTCGAGTTGACATTTAATTATGGAATAGAGCCTGCAAAAATTGTGTTATTCAAAATCATATATTGGGTCGGAATGTTTGGATCGGATTTGGGCATCAAATCGGAATTGGAAAATACATCAAATTTATGAGGAAGAAAAAAAATGATCATTTTGATCTGAAAATTTTACATGAAAAATACTGTACAATGGAACATATTTGAGTGAACATTATATACTAAAATGAAGGTGGACTCGTATAAAACACGAATATAGAACTTGTTTCGAGAAATTGGCTAATGCTACGCTTCAAAGACAAAGTTACGACAAAGTTTATTTATAATCAAAAATTTAAGTACAAAAAATTTCTTTAATAAATAAAAAGTCACATTAAATAAAATAAAAAATCCAAAAATTAGGGTGCTTATAATCCTTGAGCGACTAACATTGCTCTATACATTTGGATTTTATTTTTTTATTTGTTTTCTTACCAACACCCATTAAAGATATACATGGTTTATTTCTTTTAGGCTTTGTATAATAGGACCAAATTCTCCATGTTTTAAGAAAGAACTAGTTCTGCCTGAATCATATATTTTTATTTTTGGCCAATGTTGTCCTTTTTAACATTCAATGATTATTCGTTATTCCGTGTTATCCTTACTTATATCACCCATTTTATTCTCATTTTCTAATATCATTTATGGAAAAAAATTCCAAATTTCTCCCGAGTATCACTACAAAAATTTGTCAGATTAGCGGCGTTCCAAAACGTCGCTAATCTCGGCCAAAACGTCGCTAACCTAAATTAGCGACGTTTTAGAAACGACGAAAAAAAGCGTGTCGCTAATCGAGGAAAACGTCGCAAAACGTCGCTATGGCGACGTAAGTTAGCGACGCTAATAACGTCGCTAAATAGCGACGTTATTTGCGACGTTGCCTTGTGGTCGCCGAGTAGCGACACATTAGCGACATTTTTGCGATGATGTGGTGGCATCAGATTGTTTCCCACGTCAACAATTTAGCGACGTTTATATTCATCGTTAACTGTTAGCGACGACTATAAACGTCGCTAATAATGTCGCTAAATTGAAAAAAAATTAAAAAAAGAATCCAGAATGCAAATGTGCAATCCAAAATACAGAATCCAATCCAATCCAAAATACAGAATCTAATCCCTGGGTTCGTCGACCCCTTCGGTGGAACACTCAACACCGACACGCACAATAAAATCCAGAATAGACCAAAAATAATTGGTCTTCTCAAGCCTCTCGGAACATCACAATATGCATCACACATCATACAAACCAATATACATCACAATATGCATCACACATCACACAAACCAATATACCTCACACACAAAAAAACAAACATCCATCACAATATCCAAAGGGGATATATACATCAAAACAAATATCCATCACAATATCCAGAGGAGATATATCCATCAAAACAATTCCAGTCAATATATGTATCTACTGTCGTCTATGCTGGGGCAGATAGAACTCCCTCAGCCAGCGCGCATAAGTAGGATTCACGACAGCCAGATCAATATCCAGAGGGGATGGATGACTGAAACTCCCGGTAGAACTGCCCTCTGGTGCCACCTCATCTTTTACATCTCCCTCGGCTTTAGGAATTACTTCTGGAGCAGCTCTCTCAGTGGAACTGCCCTCTGGTGCCACCTCCTTTTTCACAGCCATCTGTGCCTCCCTCAAGCGAGATCCTCGGGTCTTAGGTGCCATCTGTGAGAACGGGTGCCATTTCGTTTGAGTACATTTTTGAAAGCAGATAAAATACAGAAAATTCAATTTTTTGCCAAGTATGAGAATGGATGGCTCAAAACACAACCTAAAATTCATTCTAGCATACATTAGTATAAATTATCTATGTTCTGTACATATGGTGTAGTATATGTTCTTATCGAATCTAGTATCTGAAGGATATAACAGAATCAAGATGAACCCACATAATGTAATACTAAGACATTATCTACTATAATAACAGAATCAAGATAGGTTATCGTATCATCATTGCCAAGGGATGGAGGTTAATTGGAGGAAGTTACTGCAGAAAGTGAAGACCGACATGAACTGACGCACGAAAATGAGGGGCTCTAAGCTGGAACAAGTAAAGTTGTGCTTTGAAAAAAGAACTCTTGTAAACTCTTTGTTCACAAAGCAAGCTATAATTAAAGAATACAGAACAAGTATCGAGTTCGTAACTCAAGTATAGAGCTTACAAGAGTTATAAACTTGATACTTGTTCTGTATTCATTATATCTTACTTTGTGAACAAAGAGCTTACAAGAGTAGAACATCCAAAACACAACTTTACTTGTTACAGCTTTGATCTCCTCCTTTTCGTACGTCAGTTCATGTCAGTCTGCACTTTCTCCAGTAATGACCATAAGTTTTATCTTCTTCAACGATATATTTCACATGCTTAATTGTCAAGTGTGGGGACGAATGGCTCAGTACACAACCCAAAATTCATTCTAGCATACATTAGTGTGAATC
Source organism: Iris pallida (assembly GCA_029216955.1). NCBI lineage: Eukaryota > Viridiplantae > Streptophyta > Magnoliopsida > Asparagales > Iridaceae > Iris > Iris pallida. The sequence goes on from JANAVB010011399.1 coordinate 16,344,631, forward strand.
GTCTATGTTCTGTACATATAGTGTAGTATATGTTCTTATCGTATCTAGTATCTGAAGAATGTAACAGAATCAAGATGAACTCACATAATGTAATACTAAGACATCATCTACTTCTATATAAGATATAGTGATAGGTTGTCATATCATCATTGCCGAGGGATGAGGGTCGAAGGACAGTCAACTTTATCTACGGCTACATAGTTTCTGCCTCACCAGTCGAATGGCTGCAGGGACTATGTCCTGATCACTATGCCGTACCATAGATAAATACAAATGGAGCTGGAGCTGGAGCTGGAGCCAAAATACAGAATCTAAAATACAAAATACAGAATCCAATCCCTGGGTTCGCCGAAAATACAAAAACAAAGATTGACACACAATACTAATTCATATCTATTTTAAGTGTAAGAACGGATGGCTTAGAACACAACCCAAAATTCATTCTAGCATACATTAGTGTGAATCATCTATGTTCTGTACATATGGTATAGTATATGTTCTTATCGAATCTAGTATCTGAAGGATATAACAGAATCAAGATGATCCCACATAATATAATACTAAGACATCATCTACTACTAAAAGATATAGTGATAGGTTTTTGTATCATCATTGCCGAGGGATGAGGGTCGGAGGACAGTCAACTTCATCTACGGCTACATAGTTTCTGCCTCGCCAGTCGAATGGCTGCAAGGACTATGTCATGATCACCATGTCGTACCGTAGATTAATGCAAATGGAGCTGGAGCCAAAATACAAAATCTAAAATACAAAATACAGAATACAAATGGAGCTGGACCTGGATCTGGAGATACAATCCAGAGATTGACACAATACTAATTCATATATGTAGTCTAATACAAATAGTATAATACAAACACAACCCAATACAAATAGTTCAATACAAATAAGTACTAATAGCTAATGAGAACCACGCAGTTCACGCAAACGCTCAGTGATACGATCACGTAACCACTTCGAATAAGTGGGATCGACGACGGCAGGAGAGATGCAGTCCATTGCAGGTGCTGGATGAATAGAACTCCTGGTCTCACTAGCTACCGGTGCCACTTTCTCCTTAACAGTAGGAGGAGCCACCTCAGTATTCAGTGTTTCCTTCAAATGACGTACCGCTGCTCGGGTCATGTGTGCTATCTGGTAAGATCGATATTCACAAATAATATAATTGTAACATAAGCAAGCTAACTAAAGGAACCATCATCTCGTTTGAGTATATTTTCTAAAGCAGATAAAATACAGAATATTCGATTTTTTACCAAGTGTGAGAAAGTATGGCTCAGAACACAACCCAAAATTTATTCTAGCATATATTAGTGTGAATTATCTATGTTCTGTACATATGGTATAGTATATGTTCTTATCGAATCTAGAATCTGATGGATATAACAGAATCAAGATGAACCCTCATAATGTAATACTAAGACATCATCTACTACTAAAAGATATAGTAATAGTTTGTCATATCATCATTGTCGAGGGATGAGGGTCGGAGGACAGTCAATTTTATCTACGGCTACATAGTTTCTGTCTCGCCAGTCGAATGGTTGCAGGAACTATATGTCCTAATCACCATGTTACCAATTAACCAACCAATAAAACTACTTGTTACAAATATCGGCACTATCGGTGCTTTCGAATCGGAGTATCATATTTTTCGGTGTCGGAAAACAAATAATTATTACTAAATTATCAGATTTTTCGGCACAATCGGTGCCCCTGACCAAGCCCCCCCCCCCCCCCCCCTCCGCACTCCTCCCCCTCCTACACCACCCCTAACCCTAACCCTATCCCTAACCCCTTCCCAACCAGCCCCCACTCCCCTCTCCAGCCCCCCCTCCCCCACCAACCACCCCTAACCCGAACCCTAACCCTCCCCTCCCCACAGCCCCCCTCCTCACCCCTAACCCTACCCTCCCCCCTACTCCCCTCCCCCAGCCGTCCCTACCCACACTGCTACCCTCCCCCAGCCGCCCCCACCCCCACTGCTCCTCTCCCCCAGTCGCCCCCACCCCCCAAACCCTAACCCTAGCTCCCCTTCCCCAGCCGTCCTCACCCCCCTGCCCCACCCCCCAACCACCCCCCACTCACCCCCCAACCACCCGCATCCCTCCTGCCCCTCCCCCCGAGCCATCCGCACCCCCCAACCACCAACAACCAAAATAGAGAGAGAGAAAGAGAGAGGGAGGGGGAGAGTCACGTACCGGAGAGGGAGGAGAGTCGCCGGAGAGAGTGAGAGTCGACGGAGAGAGTGAGAACGCCGGAGGGGGGAGGAGAGATAGTGAGAGAGTAAAATGGGGGGAAACGAGTCGGTAGGGGGAATTTAATTAGAATTTAGCGACGTTCATCCTAACGTCGCTAAATTAGTCGCTATTAACGACGTCATAGCGACGGCTAGCTCATGTAACTAATATACGTCGTTGTCACATCGCTATTTTTGTCGCTAGTAGCGACTATTAGCGACGTTTCAATTAAACGTCGCTAATATGCACAATTTAGCGATGTTAGTTTAACATCGCTAAATTTACGTCGCTAATTGAGCAAATTTTAGTAGTGTATGTGTATAATATAGATTTCTCATTGTTGTTGGAAATCTGTACCTCTTACTCAGTCTCTTCTATGATTTGAGGTATATCATTGAACGAAGCGATATGCTTATTTTCAAGAAATTTGAGCTTTAGTTCAAGACATCTTCCAGACCATTATGAACTTTCTCTACATGAGATATTTCTTGAGAAGATTCTTCTTCGGGAGTATTAAGGGGTGTTATATTTTTTAGTATTTTCCTTTAAAGGGCTGAATCTAGAACATTTAGGTCTTTCACGTTCGTGATGGGGAACTAATTGGTTTCATGACTCGCACCCGGATATACGGATACGAATACGTGGGCCATGCCCAGCCTACGCCGCAGTATCGGCGGTAGAACGCTGTCTAGTACCCAATAAATTTACACTACATCTAGAAGGTCCATGAACTACAAATGTACTCAATCACAACCCAACATTTAAAGAAGATAAGACAGAAAAGATAACTAAGGCACAAGAACAAATAGAAACTACTAGAAGGAATCATAAGACAGAAAAATAAAGAAAGAAAAATAAGACCAACTAAAGATAACTACCAGGCAACTCACATAGGAGGATAGTGAGATCCACCTCAGCTAGCAACATCATGAAGTCCAATAATGGTATAACAACTCCTAAAATATTATCAACGGTATCATGTCAGGAAAATGAGCAAGTACAAACACTAACAGTAGTTCCATGTGAATTGACAAATTCTATAAGGGACAGTATAATGAACTACAAGACAAAGATATATGAAGACTTGGGAACTGTTCGGAAGCTGAGTTACAACCCTTAAACCAAACAAGGACCGGGGTTGTAACCCTTCTCCCGAGCAGAACTTAGTCCCCCATCAAGGTACAATATAAGGACATATAAAACATGTGAGTAACTGTATATCATAGCATGGTGAGAAAGTACTGAATGTAGAACAGAGCAGGATATAAGATAAGATAAAGTAAATATAAAATGTGCCTTAAATTATTAGAGCGTTATGTGATCAAAGCCACCCTGTCACTATATCTTGTGCTCGCGCCACTCTCACCTCACGTAGGGTGTAGCGAGATCCATTGATGTCTTATTTGGTTCTTTTGATATTGACTTTTATTCTAACAGGTATATTCATAGTGGTACATATGACATACTTGCTTATATAGCATTATTAAAGGATCGAGTATGAACTACAAGGGATAATTCTCCTAATATAGTCGAGATGAGGTAAAGTGAAAGTATGACACGATAATTTATGAAGTTTTCTGGAATAAGATATTTATCTTCCTTTTATCTCCTCCTAATAGCGGAAATATTGTCTTATCAAAGTGATAATCCGCAAAAATTATGGTAAACATATCTCATGTCAAATAATCTAAAGATTTAATAATCGAAGAAGATAATATATAAATTCCTAATAGTATACTTCAAAAAACATAGATGCCAACACTATAGTTCCAGATAATACCAACATAAATTATAAAAATCTAAAAAATAGTGCAACCCAAAATAATAAAACTGAGCTACTGATTATCCCCAAAAATCTATAGATTTCAAATTTTGTGTTCTAGTGCTAGATGTCGTCATTGTCCATGGCAAGGATGACGTTTTCTTCAACCTACTGAACTTTATGATATTTTGCCATTTCTTCCTTGAATGCACAATAGGTGTAGGACCAGTGACATTTACTATTGTGGTACTAGGATGACCAAACAGTCATGCCAAAGTTTAAAAATAAGAGGATTCTGTAGTGTTTTGTCAACAATGGGTCATTGACTAGTGATGAGCTGATGACTCATGGCGGTATGTGAATCAATTACCCAAATGTGAGAGTGAAGTAGATCCCTAATTATAAGCTCTAAAATTTCTCTAAAACAATTTTGGTTCCTTATGCTAGAAGTTATGCAAAGGTATTCTTTATATTCCTTTCTCCTGGTTTAATTGATACATGTTTGCCTTCAGTAAATTTTTTCTGAAACAATGGGAGTATAAATCATTATGTATAAGAGTGCTCTGTCGGTGCCTTCAATAATGTGAGCATGACAGTCATCGTGGGTACTACAAAAAAAATTCTCAATAATATTTATAGAGTATTAATGTGCTTCTACATATAAGCAATACATTTCATCTACTGCATTGAAATACACACACATATAACCTTCTTTCATAAAAAATGTATTCCGAAAGTAATTTATCTAACTTGTGATGTCATTATTCAAAAGTAAAAACACCACGAACATGTATGTTGGTATAATTGTATATATTTTATGCTTGTAAACCTCATAAAGGATATAAAATTTTACAGTTCGTGCCATAATGTTGTCCCATCTGTAGGAAGACTACGAATGCATGGTACGTTCTACTAACTATCATAGACCTGAAGTTCTAAAATCATATTTAAATTGATAGTTCATAACAATTTTATATACTGCATGGGTCCCTCCTTAGTTCCAATTTGAATGATTAAACTTATGTGAATAATGAACACCCAGTGTTGATGCCAGTAAATAAATATTCAACCTAGTACTAGCAAAGTTATATTTCTATATTGGCATAGGCACCAATTATCAGTTTCTAAATCATGGTTGTAAAGTTCTATTTATTTGTGACATCAGGAATCAATTTTTTTAATGTACATCTTACATGTAGTGCTCTTCTAACCAAATGGCTTGTTAATCGTATTATGTTTTGCCACAATTTTGATACATCGTCACTGTTTTGAATAAAATTTCTATTTTTAATAAATCATGCAATAGAAAAGTCAAATATTAAGTTTGGTAATTACAAATTACTTGTTTGAGTTTTCTACCATGCTAAAATGGGTGCATGCATGAATGGTATTGCGTTACTTGTCTAGGAGAAACCAGCCACCCATAGTCTAATTTTTGCATGTCGCAGTAGATTCCTGGCCCTCGAAAGTACAAATATATTTATCTCTTTTTTGGATATTTCTTACTGTAAAAAAAATGGCAAATCAACAACATGAAAATCAAGTCTAGAAAATGAAGACTATACATACATTTCACATTTGCAGCATACAACTATGCCTCAAAAGTCAATTTAAGATAGCTGTGAACAAGTACTTGATAGGATTTGGCATGTCATTTACTTGAATATTTAATGAATAAATGTAATTACATATCATTGAGATTTTTTTTCTTACAATCCTATATATTAAGAAAATGCGGTCCAAGTTGCCTTCATAATAGATGTCCCACTTCATCTTGATATTTCTGTAAGAAATTATGTACCGACTGCAATGAGATTAAATTTAATCCAATCAGTTCAACTACAAAACTGAAATATGAACTCAAAATAGGAAATTGCAATAGGGTTATGACACATAGACGCAAATTTTTATTTAGATGCTTGAAAAATCAAATAATACATATGTTCTCATACTATTTATCATATTTAGGATGGTTGGCCAGAAAGACTGTTACATCAGTTATTTAAATTGTTGACTACATGAATATAGAAGAGATGTGTCGGAGTTGTGTCCTACTTATTTCTGGCCACAAGACACAGAGGAACTTTCTTATGCGTCACTGAACCGGAAGTTTCACCCATATCAATATCTTCCGTGTTCATACCGGGAGGCAATTCCCAGTTGAAAGCATAAAGAAGGTTCGCAAGAGTAAGTTCGACCCCGGAAAGACCAAAATTTATGCCGGGACATATCCTCCTCCCGGCACCGAATGGCAAGAATTGGAAATCCGTTCCCTTGTAGTCGATCGAGCTCTGGACGAACCTCTCAGGGATGAACTCCTCCGGCTTCTCCCATGACTCTGGATCCCTTGCTAATGCCCATGAGTTCACGTACAATGTTGTCTTCGCACAAACATCGTAGCCCCCCACCTTGCAGTCACTGATAGCTTGTCTTGGTATAAGAAGTTGCGAATGCAATCTCATGGATTCGTTCACTACCAACTTGAGGTATTGTAATCGAGCGAGATCGCTCGCTTCGACCACTCCTTTGTCTCCGACTAGGTTTCTTACTTCGTCTTGTGCTTTCTTCATCGCGAGCGGATGTCGTGCTAGCTCCACCATAGTCCATACTATAGTTGCTGCAGTTGTGTCTGTTCCGGCAACCAACATATCCTGGTAAAGAAAATTTTGTCAAAGTTAAAGTTCTCATTTTTTTTTTTTTGACGTGTGTTTAGAGCAACACTATTCTATTATGGAAGTAAACATATATATACATACTAGTAAATTCACGGGCCTTGCTGCTAACTTTTTTTAATATGTTTGATAAATTACTTTCCTTCATAATTTTGAGATAAAGTTAGGTTTTAAATTATTTTCTTCTTCAATGTGCTGAAACAAAATAGAGAAAGTTATTTTTTTTTTTAATTATTTTAGGGTATTATTAGAGATGTACCAGTAGCATTCCCTTGATGATTTTTACGCTGAGGTGCTGGTTTCCTTCCCTCCACAGTCGGATCATGATATCGACAAAATCCTCTTCGTAACCTTCTGCTCTCGTCTCGGCAGCTGCCATATGCTCATCGATCACCTTCTGGAAGAAGTCGTCCAACTCCTTGGCGTTCCTCTCCAGCCTCCCCCTTAGTCCGGTCACGGCGTCGATCGCGAACCCGAAGCCCGGGAAGTAGTCCTCCAAGAAAGCGGTCCCCATCATCACGTTGCACTCCTCCACGACCTCGTGGAAGCGGGTCCTCTTCCCGTACTCCTCCCCGTCGCCGCCGCCTTGCTTGTACCCGAACGTCACCCGGAAGACGAAAGTGTGTATCAAGTAGACGACCAGCTCGCTGAGGTTGACGGGCGAGCCTGCGCCGGCGGCCTTCTTGGATATGTGTTTCATCATCAGGTCCGTCTCCTTCTGCCGCAGCGACTGGAAGTCTCGGAGCTTCTTGGCACTGAGGAGCTCGAGCACCAGGAGCTTGCGGAGGTTGCGCCAGTGGTCTCCGTACTGCGCCACGCCGACGTCGAGGCCGCCGTAGGTGTAGCGGGCGAAGGCGAGCAGCGCGGGGCGGTCGCAGAAGTTGAGGTCCTGCGTCTTGAGCACCTCCTTGGCGAGGGCCGGGGAGGAGACGATTATGGAGGGGATGGAGCCGAGGCGGAGGTGGACGATGGGGCCGTAAATCCTGGAGAACTCTATGCCCGAGCGGTGGACGAGCTCGCCGACCTGGTGGAGGTTCCCGATCACCGGGAGCGGCCGGGGGCCCGGAGGGAGGTTCAGCATTGCTTTCTTCTTACGTTTGAAGAGGAAGAGGAGGGACACGAGGAAGAGGGAGGAGAATGCTACGATAGAGAGGGCCATCGTCATCTGGTTGATAGATAGAGGAAGTTTGTGTTGTGTGGAATGAGAATGGCGAGGGGTGGCAGTTTATATACACGCCTCTAAACTGTTTGGTAAACAAGTTTGAATTTGTACTTTTCAAATATTGACAAAAGATCAACCACGCCATCTCTCTGATGGCGATTATCAACTGCCACCCAGGTTAATGTCTTCTTCTCCACATCAATCCTCCCACCTCCGTCTACCTACGACTTCACCTTCCTTCACAAGAATCATCCTATGAAGATATTATTTTGAAACTAGCTTCCCTCCTCTCTTCTTCCTCGTTGGATACAGTTGAAATCTGCAAATCTCCCTCAAATAACCCACAAGCAGATTGGCGCCATTACCTCTTCTTCAAGCTTCTAACCCTGAAAGTATACCCTCCCCACATCATCTCCTCTACGATTCCTCGATTATGGAAGATCAAAAGTAACGTCAAGGTGTGTCTGAATATCATGATGGATCGTTTGCAGCAAAGTTTGATAATTTGGAAGATATGGAATTTGTGTTAGCCAATGGTCCATGGAAACTCAACAAACATATGCTGATTATTGAAAGATGCCTTCCCAATAAAGTACCCAGTGATTACAAGTTTTCCGAAAGCGATTTCTGGGTCCAACTTCATGGTCTTCCTGTGAATCTTCTTACCTTTGATTTTGTTTCAGCAATTGCTTCTCGGATAGGCCCAATTCAAGCTCCATCTGCTGATGATGCTATCAAATGGTCCTTATTTGCCAGGGTGAGAATTCGAATTGATATTACACAACCACTCCTCAGGAACCTCAAAGTATCATTGGGTATCAACAAGGAGTGTACTGTTTCATTGAAGTATGAAAGGCTCCCAAAATTTTGCCTATTTTGTGGTTGCTTAGGCCACAGTATCAGGAAGTGCTGCATTCATAAGAAGTACGAAAAAATGATGAATGATAAGTGGTCGAAGGATCAGAAGATTCACTTTCAGGCTCTATTAGACAAACGCCTCGACTTCTCAATTTGTGTGACTCATGCAGACAGATTCAAGATTGCTCCAAACAATAGAGGTAAATCAAAGAATATCTCTCCACCTACCAATTCTTCACATCTTGAAGTTAATGTTCCAATTCATCAGCAATCTGTTAATGAGTCTTATCCTCCTAAAAGTTCATCTACTTCCACATCAATGTCTATTGATCCTCCATCCCCTGTTCCTAGTTCATTGGTCCAAAAATTGACATCATCCATACCTGCCCAGAAGATGATATCACCTTCCCCACCATCTCCATTTGATATTTCCGATCATCTTCCGCCGACAGTTACTTCCAGGGATCAAGTAGTTACACGAGACATGTCTGATCAGTTACTTCCCACTATCCCCTCAAATTTGGCCTATCCACATATTTCTTCAACTCCCTCATCAACTCCTAAAAATAACCAACCTTCACATACCCTGCCTCAATCTCCTCCAATTCCCAATTCTACTAGCTCTGAATCTCCATCGTCCACATGTCTCCTGGATGCTACTCCTTCAAAATCAGTTGATACTGAATTCAAAAAAGGACAGTCTAACTGTCTTCTAAACAAACACTGCAATGGATACATAATCTAGAATGTGTGGAACTTGTTGTAGGTTAAATTAAGATCTCCTCTCAAGCAAGTAGTGTACTTGTATAAATTATTTTGAATGGTATCATTATAACTTTAGTAGAGAGCTTTGATATTTCTATGTCTATGGTTCATATCGTTCCAACCTAGAGCTTGTTGTGAATTGAATATATATATATATATATATATATATATATATATATATATATATATATATATATATATATATATATATATATATATATATTGAATATCCAAACTAAAAGTTATGTTAGAAGGAACTTACAACATACCTATGATTATACGTATATACATAACGTGTGAGTTAGAGAAGTATAAAGACACAAATCTATGTCTCCGCTGCTCAAGTTGTGTCTTTTAACAAAGTTTCCGTTTATACAAATACGAATGTGATTTTTAGCGTGTTCAAGTAATAATAGGATCATTAAGTTGTGAATGCACAACTTGTCAATTTCGAACCACATTATCTCCTATGTTTACATAGACCCCCCCTTTCTATTGGTAAAGTGATTGTTACTTTAAAATCCTTAATTTCCATGTCAACGAATACTATTGAATAGAGATATTTTAATCTTTGTTGTTGACTTGAAAATGAAAGTTAGAACCTATACTTGTTTAAATTCATCCATCTTTGTGAATCATTGTAAGTTACTTTCTTTTGTTAATTGAACATATTGCGTGGTTCCGGTGTTGAGGGTTGCTCCACCGAAGGGGTCGGCGTAGCCGGGTTTTTATGTTGTTATATGGGCTTATTGTAGAATTTTCGGTTCAAAAAAACAAAGAAAACTCTGCCGAAAATTCTTGAAAATTTCAGAGTTATCTAATTTACAAAGTTTTAGGTTCTCCTTCTTTTCCATTTATATATTCTTTCATGTGATTCCATCACATGACGATAAGTTGCATTTAGAGCTCGATATAATTAAATGGATCACTTAGAGTAGTTGTATCGGGATGGAAGAGAAAGCTGGTTGGATCACACCATCGAATTCATTGCAATACTACTAGTTTAAAACTGATCAATTCCTTTTACCGGCACTCATTTGGCCAGACGGGTCTATCGGGGTGTGGCTTAGCACACTTCCTGTTTCATATTTTCTGTATCCATTGGATTTCGAATCCCCGAAATTTGGCTCTGTAATATCCAATGTAGCTTGTTCCAATATTCTTAGAAAATTCCAAGTCATACGACAATTGTTTTAACACATGATTCTGGAAAACCGAGAAATAATTCAGGTGTTATTAGCTTATATCGCATAAATATGTGATGCTTGATACTAAGGGGACGGATAAAGTCTAAGCACCGCCCATTTAGTATAATCCTGATCCCAGGCAAATGGGATTATTGCCGAGATACTAGGTGTGTGTGATCCAAAGGGTTTCTCTAAACAATATATTTTTATTTAGTCTAGTATTGGCTCTATTAGTTTTAATTACATCTTCAGACCTTACTCGACTCTGGCACCTAACTGTATCATTTACTCTAGTTGATGCTCAAGGTATTTGGGTGAATGTCTTCTATTTTATATTTTGGCGTCATTATTCTTTGTGCCTTACTTTCTTTCCTTGACCGAGAGCTTGCTCGTCGTATTGACGACCTAGTTTTGTTCACTAGGTGTGGAGGAGATTATAGATGATAAGTATGCTGAAAAGGATCTCTACGAGTGACTGCATCCTTGAAAGACTTTTGTTAATGATAAGATTTAGTATTGGATATGACTTGTATAATTAATGACAAGACGTAGTAGTGGATATGTGATGTATAATTATGGAACTCTTGGAAGTGGAAGTAGTAATATTTTGGATAATGACATTTTGGAAGTGATTAGTTAGTTATTTTTCCTGTACCTATATTTTATCTCTGACCTTACAGGCGACAATCGCAAGTACGGCACGTGTTGTATCGTATAAGTGCATAGCCTGGAGATGTACCACGCTCCAAAATTTATATTTATGGAAGTCGGGGCGTGACAATCATCCACATGAAGACACAATCAAATCCAAAAGACCCAGATCCCCCAGTCCTGTTAAAGATATGGCTACTGATGATAATCGACCACTTAAACGAATCTTACTACCTATTAAAGGAGGAAAAGGCCCGGCTGGCCTACAACAGCCTTCCATCTCATGATTCTATCCTGGAATTGTAAGGGTTTGAGAAATGATCCTACAATTCGGACAATCAAATTATTTCTCCGTACAACTCATCCAAAAATCCTTTTCCTATCAGAAATGAGGTGCTCATCAACAAATGCTGACTCAATTGCATCCAGATTGGGCTATTCATGTCATTGTTCTGTGGCTGCTAACGGGTTTTCTGGTGGACTTCTTTTATGCTGGGATCCAGATATTTTTATGTATCATTTCTTCTTCTGCAAATCATATACACACGAGCCTCCAATTGCCAGGTTACTCACAACAGTGGCATCTACTCTGTGTATATGGTCCTTCTGGGATTACTGATCGACATAATTTTTGGAGTGATATGGAATCAATAATTTCATCGATTACTGATCCATGGATATGTCTTGGTGATTGCAATAGTATACTGTCTGCTGAGGATAAATATGGAGGCAATCATTTCAACTACAACCACCATAAATCTTTTATTAGGTGGTTCAATCATTCTGCAGCCATAGATATAGGCTATTGTGGTCCGGCCTATACTTGGAACAATCGGAGAAAACCTCAAAGTTTTGTGGCTGAACGTTTAGATAGACCTATGGTTGATATTCAGTGGCGATCTCTTCATCCAAATGCAGGTCTTCTATATATTTACCCAGTCCTAATATCGACCATAGCCCTATTCTTCTTCTACTGAATATTAATGCTAGAAGGCGAAGACCTCCTCCTAGATTCGAAGCAGCTTGGGTGTTAGAAGATGATTTCCAGCAAGCTCTATCTTCCTCCTGGAACAATATTCACTCAACGGATCTCATATCTAAGCTAAACAAATTACTCCCTCAATTGAAAAAATAGGGAAGGTCTCGGGTTGGAAGGTTAAACGAGATTATCAAACAAGAGGAATCTAGTCTTCTCAACATTCAGTCGAACCCACCAACAGACGACTCCTATGTCAAGGAAAGGGAAATTCAAATGTCACTGAATAAATTACATCTTCAAAAGGAATTATATTGGAAACAAAGATCCAATATAGCATGGTTAAAAGAAAGGGACAAGAATACTAGGTTCTTTCATCTCTCTGCTACAGTCAGGAAACAAAGAAATCATATTCATATCATCACCAAGGATACTGGAGAGCAAGTAACTGAATACAAAGATATTGCAGATACCTTCACTGCTCATTTCAGGTCGATCTTCAACTATGTGGAAACCTCCCCTGTACCCGAGCATATACTTGCTGATCTTCCTAAAATCTCTGATGCTGAAAACAACCTCTGTTCAGTACCACAAGAAGAAAAAATTAGGAATGTTATCAACAGCATGAGCCCATTCAAATCCCCTGGTCCAGATGGCTATCCTGCACTCTTCTACCAAAAATGTTGGCCCTCTATTGGTTCAGAGGTAATCCTGTTAATCCAAAACTTTTTCATCACAGCTTCTATGCCCAAGCAATTGAATCATACTCACGTTGTACTCATACCAAAAGTTAAACATCCCACTAAGCATGTTGATTTCAGACCCATTGCACTTTGTAATGTTTTATACAAATTCATTTCCAAAATCATTACAAACAGGATTCATCCCCACCTTCACAAACTGATTAATCCATATCAGAATGCGTTTGTTCCCGGTCGTCAAATAGGTGATAATGTGGTTATGGCTCATGAAATTTTTCATTCTATCCATAATTTATCTCCTACTAATAGTGCTTTCGCTCTTAAAGTTGATATGTCAAAAGCCTATGATAGACTATGATGGGGTATCATCAGTCAAGTTCTCAAAGGTTTTGGTATTTGTGGTAAATCTCATGAGCTTATATCACAATGTGTTTCTACGCCTTCATTTGCTATTCTTATCAATGGAATCCCATCAAAAACATTCACTCCTGCTCGGGGCATTCGTCAGGGTTGTCCCCTTTCTCCTTACCTCTTCATCATGAGCATGGAAATTCTTTCAACACTTATCAACATTATGGTAAGAAACTCTTTGTATGACAGCTTAAAATTTTGAAACAGTCCACTATCTTTCTCACACCTTGCTTTTGCAGATGATTTACTTATCTTTGGCACAAGTTCACTTTCTAATATCAGTCAACTCAAGATCATTCTCAAAACTTTCGAAACCTGGACGGGTCAACACATTAACTATGATAAATCCTCTATTTTTTCTCCAAAAGAACTGATCCTATTATGCATGACTTGTACATTCATCTTTTGGGAGTCCAATCTATGAAAGTTTCAGATAAATACCTGGGTCACTTACTCCTTCAATCGAAGAAAAGAGTATCTACATTCACCACACTGCTTGATGCTAGTTCTTCAAAACTTCAAGGTTGGCAAAGAAAATGCCTATCACATGCAGGGAGAACAACTCTTATCAAATCCACACTTGGATCACTTCCTACCTACTATCTTTCTTCATATCAAATTCCTAAGAAGGTCTCTAAGATCCTTGTCAAAGACCAATGCAATTTTTGGTAGGATTCTATTGAAAAGAAAAGGCTGCACTTCACTGCTTGGAGTTCATTTACTAAACCAAAATTCCAGGGTTGGTTAGGTATTAGGGATCCTCACATTTTAAACCTTTCCCTTCTACTTAAACTCTGTTGGAGATTCATCTCAAATCAGGATTCACCTTGGGCTTCATTACTTCAGACCAAATATCTTACTACAACAACCTTCTGGTCAGCAACTCCGTCACCTGCAAGTTCATGTGTATGGTCCATCATTCTCAACAGTAGAATCTTTCTGAAGGATAATGTGATATGGTGAGTAGGGGATGGATCCCTTATTAATATTTGACATGATCCTTGGGTACCATCAATATCCAATCATCGGGTCCAGGGATATGCATTTAGCAGCAATTGGGTTCATCATGTTTTTGATATTATCAACGAGAACACAAAAATATGGAAGCAGAATTTGATTAACTTACTCTTCCCACCTAGTGAAGCCACTGCAATTATGAAGATCCATCTCTCTTCAAACTGTTCTATGGATAAACTCATATGGAAGCATACTATGGATGGGGTTCTTACTTCTAAGTCTGCATATAGATCAATCCATAAGCTATTGAGGCAAAATGATAGTACCACTTCTCTTCAAGATTTCACTGACTGGAAGAAGCTATGGGGTCTTAACTACATCAGTCCTAAAGTGACAATATTTGTGTGGAGAGCTCTTACCAATTCTCTTCCAACTAAAGAAAATATCCATCGTCGCATAAGCAATATTGAGGCAACATATCCACTCTGTCAGGTACATATTGAATCAACTAACCATCTTCTCTTTCATTGTCCAATAACAGGTATTACATGGAGTCATTACCCAGCAATTAATTCCATCTTAAACGTTGATTGCTCGATTACTTCATTCACTACTTCCTTGCTAAAAAAAGGAGATATAGATAAAACTACAATGAGTTTCTATATATTGTGGCATATTTGGAAGGCCAGGAATAAATCCATATTTGAAAATCTAGCCATTTATGGGAGAAGAATTTTTGAAGATGCTGTCAACATGAAGGAAAAAAATGGAGGCTATAAACAAAGGCCTCCCTACAACTGTGCTATCAACATCCAGTTTTCACGCCAATGCCTGCTGGTTTCCTCCTATTGGCAATGGATTGAAAATTAATTTTGATGGTACATTTTTGGAGGGGAAGATGTCGGCAGGAGCTGTGCTTCGAGATGGTCATGGGAATTTCTTGTTAGCTCTTTCGATAGCTGAGGATGGTGGCTCACCAATTGAAGCCGAAGCCTTGGGAATACGTCTCTCACTAGAAATTTGCAGCAGAAAACAACTTCAAGATGTTATTATTGAAGGAGATTGCAAGCCCCTAATCGACTCAATCAACACTTTTGACACATTTCCTCTTTGGCGTGCTCGACATATTATTGAAGCTGCAAGAATGGCTCTACGATCTGTCTCTAATCTTTCTTTTACTTACATCAACAGGAATGCCAATCTATGTGCTCACTCTCTAGCTTCCCATGCTTTACTGTCTAACATCTCTAA
Organism: Iris pallida; assembly: GCA_029216955.1. Lineage (NCBI taxonomy): Eukaryota > Viridiplantae > Streptophyta > Magnoliopsida > Asparagales > Iridaceae > Iris > Iris pallida. The sequence continues at coordinate 16,360,245 of JANAVB010011399.1, forward strand.
TCTCATTTGTGTATATGATGAGATTCCATCTTGTATTACATCTCATGTTCGACATGATATGAACAATGTATCCTCTTGATCTTTTATAAACTATGATTATCTCAAAAAAAAATATTGACAAGTGTATGAAAAAATTTATGTTTTCTTTTGTACATTGTAATTTTGGAAAACTTTACACAGAAATAAAATTTGTTCTATTTACCTAAAAAGGAATAAGTTAGAAAAAATTACAAAGAAGAGGAAGTGGCGCCATCAGTGATGGCGTTCAAAAAAATTAAAATGAAACCACCTCCCGACGCCATTAGGGATGTCGTCTAGTTTGTGGCCTCCCACCAGGCGTGGCCTCGAGGGCCAGGAGAACGTCGCCCGCGCCATCGGCCTCCTCAGCCGCGACCCCGAGAGCGTCGAGCAGATGGTCCTCTGCGGCATCTGCTCCGTCTTTGCCAAGGTCCTCAACGAGGGCCACATGAAGGTGCAGGCCATGGCTGCCTGGGCCGTCGCCGAGCTCGCCGCCAACCACCCCAAGTGTCAGGACGCCTTCGCCTAGAGCAACGTCATCCACCTCTCCGTCAGCCACCTCACCTTCGAGACCGTGCAGGAGCACAGCAAGTACACCATCCCCTCCAAAGCCACCTCCATACACTCCGTGCTCATGGCCAACACCACCACTACTACCAGCGTTGCTGCCGATAGCGTCCACGACAAGCAGCAGCACAATCTCTCCGGTACGAGCATCAAGGGGAGAGAGTTTGAGGACCCCGCCACCAAGGCCTACATGAAGGCCAAGGCCCTCTGGCACCTTGCCAAGGGCAACGCCGGCGTCTGCAAGAGCATCATCGAGTCCAAGGCTCTCCTCTGCTTCGATGTCCTCCTTGAGAAGTGCTTCGACGAGGTCCAGTACAACTCCGGGATGGCGTCCCTTCCTCTTCTTCATAATTTTTTCTAACTTATCATTTTTTTTGCGTAAATAGGACAAATTTCATCCCTCTGTGTAAAAATTTTTGTTGTAATTTTAAAAATGAGTAAGGCTATTTGTACCTCCAAATTGTTCCTCCAAACAACCTCTAATTTATTTTTAGGAAAATACTATATGTACCTTCAAAACTCCATATCTCCATGTCCCTCCGCCACGTGGCCTCCTCTTATTCGCTCATGTCTTTCCCCAACCTCTCTCTTCCCCTACTTGCTTAGGTCAATAAGGGAGTACACGTGGTGGAGGGACATAGAGGAATGAGTTTTTTGGAAGTACATATAACATTGCTCTTATTTTTAATATTTTCTTCTATACATTGTAATTTTAAAATATAACAAAGTAGATAATAATAATTTTATTTTATTAATACTAAATATTAATTAATTTGCTCAACAAATTAATACATACTAATTATTAGTACTAGTAAAATAACGTGTTGCACGTAAAATAGTTTTTTTTATATTGTTGATAAATAATTTAAATATTTCAATACATTTGAATTAAGATTTGCTATATATATGTTTATATTTTCATTAGAATTTACTATTATTTTTATATTTTAATTAGAATTTGTTATACATATATGTGTAGGTAGTTATAGATAGTATCGGTTATAGATATGTTTATATTTTAATTAGGATATTTTCCCTTAATTTTTAATTGTGATGGCTCATTTATACTAATTTTTAATTATGAATAAAACTTAGTTTTATAGTTGTTTTCTCCCATATTTTCTCCTTCATTAATTGAAGATGTACATATGGTTTAGACAGCTCATTTTTGCATCATTTTTGTAATATCATGCTCTGCGTGATTTATTGGGCTAATTTTTTGACTCGAATGCTTGGTATGACTTGGATTCGTCGTGCAGAGGAATCATTCAAAGATCTTGTGTTCGGGACAATCGATTCGTCATGATGGGTGATTTTGATCATCCTCTCTTTTTTCTTCACACTTAATAAAAAGATGTTGCATGTCTTCCTCTATATGCCATGAGTTTGTTAAAGCTAATAAAAAGAACCAAGATAAAAGCGATTAATAGGATTATATTAAAATTGCTTTATAAAACGTGGATTATTAACTTGTTGTTATAGATATTAATTTTTGTGTTGCTACTATAGACATGGAATATTAACTTCTTGTTATAGGTATTGATTTTTGTGCTGCTACTATACACATGGATTGTTGTACTATTGTAGTATGTTATCATGTGGAGCATAGTACGATTGTTATGTTATAGATGTGGAACATAGTGATCTTGTGATGTATCTTGTGGAGTATAGTGTTGTTGTTTCAGAGGAATAGAAATATAGAATGGTATGGGACCGTCGAGTCCCAATGTAGAAATGTCTGGATTCATGAAGAATAGAAATACGAGCGATGGCTCGAGGAATGTGGTAATATATAATAGTTGTGTTGTATGGTTATTTCAGTTTATATTACATGCATATAATTTTGTAGTTAATCTGTTCACGCATTTGGATGATCATAGACAACTTGTGTTTAAGGATTTTTTTGAACGATTGTTGGAGAAAGGGATGATTTGGGGCTAGGTACCCGGACTGGAAGGATCACCGTCTCACTAAGAGTCTATGATGGCTTGTGGTACGAATAACTTTCACATAGACTAAGTTGCAAAGTTAATGATGTCTTTGGTTTGCAGAGAGGAATATGTAAGCCTTGTTTACGGGAAAACATGATAGGTTTGGGTAAGTCGCCATTTTTGTGATACATATTATTTCTTCAGATTATTGTCATATGAATCCTAACAATTGATGCATACCCACCCACCCACCCACCTATACACACATTATGGTCCCTAAGGCACTAGCTTAGTGGTAGTACGACGGGCCGTCCAAGCACAGTTCTTGGATTCGAATCCCCTCTCGGACGGCTGGGTGGCTTGTATAACCATGACCCGACTTGGAGAAATTGTCCTTTTTCCAAGCCACGTCGTGGTCCAAAGCCACCCAGCCGTACAGGGGTAAATTCGAACCCGAGAAATATGCTCGGGCGGCCCCTTGCACTACCACTAGGCTAGTACCTTAGGGATATATATATATATATATATATATATATATATATATATATATATATATATATATATATATATATATATTAGCCTAGTGGTTAAGAGAGATGCATGCTGCCCGAGTGGTTCGGAGATCGATTCCCGGTGGAAGCGTTCGCCACAATTACCTTCTTTCAATATATATATATATGTGAAACCCAGAATTTTAGAATTAATTAATTATTGGTTTTATAGCATAAATTTTAGTTAGTGATTATTACTACTATTATTATTATTATATTGTGGGTTCGAAAATCATTTTCAAAATAATAATTGGTCTTTGGTTGCTGACCTGACCCGAGCCTGGACCAGTTCGAACCCGAATCCAATCCTGATTCAAACCCATTCTTTTACTTCTTATAAATCTGATTATTATTTGTTTTCTATTAAATATATATATATATATATATATATATATATATATATAAAAAAAAAAAAATATATATATATATATATATATATATATATATATATATATATATATATATATATATATATATATTCTAAACCCTCACTTGACCTGGTCCCCTACCTGACCAGGCCGTACCCCCCTATTTTCCTCCCCAGCTTTCAATCTCCTCCACACGAACACTCACCACTCCCTTATTAATTCCTAACACTAACATACGTTGACACACCATACCACCATCATACTTCAACTCCAGCACACTATTTCATTTTTCCCCCATCACATAAACCACCACCACCACCCTCTCTTCATTTACTCCTCAAACTTTCCTCACCACTCTTCTCTCCCTCTCCAGAAGCCATCCGACCTCCTCCTAGCCGGCGTGACCCCGACTCCGGCGACCCTCCGCCACCTGCGCTCTCGAGTTTCCTCGGCCGCCCCTCTCTCCGATCGGCGTGCCCCAGGCCGCGTCCGCCCACGCCGGCCACCGCTCGGCCCGAGCACCGCCCCGCGGACCTCCCCGAGCCCGAACCTCCACTCCGTCGGGCTCTTCGCAGCACCCCCACTCTCGGCCAGAACCCTAGGCCGAGCGCCCCTTCGCGAGTCCTCTCGGCCACCTTCGCCCGATCCGCCCTCCCCTGTTGGCTCTGCCCCGAGTCCGACGACCTTCCTCGGTCGAGCCTCCCTGCTGGCCAGCTCCCAGCGCGCCCTCCGCGCTGTTGTCCCGTCGGCGCACCCCGCCATTCCCGATTCCAGCCCCTCTGTCCGCTTTTCGGTGTTTCTGTGGCGCCGTCTGTTCTCGTAGGCATGCTTCGATCCCAGCGCTGTTTCGTTGTTCTGCTGGCGCTGTGACCGTACCAATCGGCTGTCCAGTGCATTCCCGCGCTCCCGTGTGCTGCCCGTGGTTTCTTTCTTTTTATTATTACCATCTGAGAGCTCTAGCCGAGCAACCCAAGGTATAACTCCTCTGTCCCGTCCCATTTCGGTAGTCACTGATGAAATTGGTCCCCGATTCCCTCCCGGGAATTCGGTTTTAGAGCGACGTAGTAACTTCGGATTTTTTGGAGACGGGTCTGTGTCATTCTGTGGTTATTTCGGATTTTTCTGAAATGTGTTTTCTGGATTTTTGGACGCTGTGGTTTCCGATTTCATTTTAGGAATTCCCGAACTATATTTCGGGTTTCCGATTAAGCTTCGGGAATTATTCTGTGAATTTAATTTTGGTGTAAAATGGTTTGGAAGTTATTTTCTGGGTGTCCCCTGGTTTGGGACTTCTATTTTGGGTGTTTCGGCGCATTTTCCCAGTTTTGGGTTGTCCCGAAAATAGAGAAAATGTTGCCCAAATTTTTATAAAATTTTTAGAAATGAATTTCAATCGGTTTTCGGAAATTATTTATTTGGATTTTGGGCGACGACCATACCGGTCCGTGGGCCCTAGCGAAATGCAAACGAAACCGGTTTTACCCGGACGTTGAGGCATTAGCAACAAATAGTGACGATTGGACCAAGTCTGAGACTCCTAAGATTTTATTTATTTTATTTTTAGTTTTTGTTTTTAATATTTAAAATTACGGGATATTAGTCAGAGCTAACTAATCTTTTCTTATTTTAATTTATGTAAAGTTTGTAAGGGCATAAGCCCATATTCCTACTCTGTCAGCTGTGCCCCTGTATTGCGTAGCATAAGTTTTTTATTTATTCTCTGGGTTGATTTTCCTTTAATTTTCTGGATGGTTTTTATCATTTATATTAATAGGCACTTCGTAACAAAATGACTGATAGATATTTTGTATAAATTAATAAGGATTTCTCACGATATAATAATTTGAATAAAATATTGATAATTAAACAAAACCCACAATTTATCATTGAAAGAAAATAGTAGTTTTATATATAATATTACAAAATACAAGTTTTGCCAAATTAACCGGTAACGACAAATTTTCAAGTAAAACCAGAAACTGGCTATCTAACTGAATGAGAACCAGCGTAGTACCCGTCGTAAATCGTTAGCAGTAGATTAAATAAACAAACTTAAAATCTGACTATGACCTGCTACTAGAGATTGTAACTAGCACACCAAGCTTGGTTTCAATGGTTCTAAGTCAAGTTCTCCAACTGTAGGATCTCGGAGACGAACCTAGCATCTTTCCGGAACCAACACCGTTTCCAGTCATAAACAAAGGCAAGTACATTTTGTGTTAGTTTACAATTATTTAATAATCATTTTATTGCAAGTTTAAACCACGGTGTAATACGGAACTCTCTCTCTGAAAGCACTGACTGATTGACTGTTGGGTACTGGGGGAGTAGTGTAATGAGTATGACCACATCCAAAGTAGTATAATGATTGTATTAGCTTACCCCTCATACACATGGGGATAAGCCATATCGTATCAATAGGATACAACTGTACAACCCAAGCCGTTCATATTCATTGCCTATTCACATCACAATGTTTTAACTGCTGGAGAACTGTTTATTTCAAATTGTTTAAAAGTGCATGATTCTATTATTATTTTAATTGTTAGATTATCATGAATTGTACTTTGCTCCCTTCTGACTGGAGATAACATTTTTAGAGGATTTTGAGGATGCTGAGCTGTTATACAACAGCTATTATGACCCAGTTCTGTACCCTATGGTATTGTCAGAGTCCCCATTGGAGGATGCAGGACCTGAGGCCGACGAGCCGAACGCTTAGCTAGATTTTTTATTTCCAGTTTGTTGTTTTGAAATTTTGTTACTTGAATTCTGCATTTAATTCAGTTCTTTTGCATTCCAGCTGTATTTATTTTAAAGTTGAATAAAGTTTTAAATTCCCGAATATTGAGTTGTGACAAATATTTAGATGTTGTTGAGATTACCTGCAATAGTGGATACAGCTTACTGTCGTCGTCTCAAAAACGGTGCAGGATGGACATGATCCGGTTTGACCCAATTATTTGGGATCGGGTCGTGACATGTTTTTAGTGGAAGCCCATGCAGGTCAGTAACAACAACTTAGGAAAACATACCTAGAAACAATTAGAACACTAGAACATTGATTTGTCACAACATAGGTCCGAATTATATAAATAAATATTTTTGTTTGATTATAGACTGGTAGGATACCTTGCTTATGTTTGCATCCTAAACCTTCCAGAATATGACCAAAGAAAAGACCACCCCTGCTGGCGATGAGGTGTCATCACCCGAACACACCCCATCTCCCCCAGCACGTCCAGACCCCTCACTGTTGCAGCTGACCGACCGTCCCCATCAATCACCAGCACTCTGTGGCATTTATGCCACTACATCTCAAGCGGCGAACCCTACACCTCCCCGGACTGAGTCACAGTCCCCTACGGTAGTTCTCGCACCAGCTGCCCCACCAGTATCCGTGGATCCCACCGATCTAGTAGGCATGCTACGAGGAGTGCTTGAAGCCCAGAGAGCCCAAGCAGAAGCTCATCGAGAACAGACTGCAGCCCAAGCTGAAGCCCATCGCGAGCAGACCGCGATCATGAGAGAAGGCATGGAGAATGCCCACAACGTGGCTATGGCTGCCCTCGAGAGAGGAGCAACAACTTCATTGGAGCCACGACCTGCCAAGGTAAACATAAATTCAGGAGTTAAGTTTTATATCAATAAGGCCATTCTTTTGATTAGAGGAGTATTATTACATGAAGGTCGAAGATATAGAGAGTTTCAAGAAGCAGGGCCCTCGACCTTTCAAAGGAACCGAGGGTATCATCTACGCCGATGAATGGCTAGACAGCGTGGAGCGTCTCTTGAGCATCGCTCGACTCCCAGAGGACCTCAAGACCGAAGCAGTAGGACTCCAGCTGCAAGATGTGGCAAGCACCTGGTATCAGAATGAACCCCGACTCCAGGACAAGCAGCTTGACTGGGACCCTTCAAGAGGCTGTTCTGCAGGAAGTTCTTTCCAACGTCAGAGATGCGGGAGATGGAAAGACAGTTCCAGGACCTGAAGCAAGAAAATATGACGGTTGAAGAGTATACGACAGAGTTCGGCCGACTTAGCCGCTTTGCCCAGAACTTGGTTGCTGACCCCAAGGATTGTGCTGAAAGATTCATGTATGGACTAAGGGAAGAAATTCGCACCCCTGTGATCGCAGGTGGTGTAAGGACATACGAGAAGATTCTGATACGAGCTCAGGACGTGGAGAAGAGCCAGCCTTCTCATTCAAAAAGGGAGTATCCTGGAACTAGCAACTTCCAGGGTAACCAGAAGAGATCCAACAACAACAACAACAGGCCTTCGTACCATCAGCAGCAGCACCATCAAGCAAGGACCAATGAACGAGCGCCTCAGAAGCAAATCCCTGCTATGATTTTTGCAAGAGGCCAGGACATCAGTCGAACATATATAGGAAGAGGCTAGGACACTGCCTAGTCTGTGGGTCTGCCACCCACCAAGTGAAGGACTGCCCCTCGTCAGTCCACCGGATCGGAGCAACTCAGCAAAGAGCTCCCCTACCCACTCAGCAACAGCGGTTTGAACAACACCAGCAGAAGACCGGGCGAGCCTATGCCCTAGCAGCAGAAGAGCAAGAACCAGAGCAGGAACCCACCATTGATGTCATCACAGGTTCCATTTATATGTTTTCACATCCTGCTCTAGCATTATTTGATTCGGGTGCATCACATAGTTTCATATCATCAAAGTTTATTTCTGCATACCACCTAGATACGGGACTTAGCAAGGTGATTAGTAGAGTTATGACCGGTGGGAGACCCATATCCATCACCGAGGCTTGTAACTGTCCCATAACTATCTAAGGCCATCAATTCTTAACACCCTTACTTGTGATGCCCTTGCCCAACTATGATGTAGTCCTAGGGATGGACTGATTAAGTGAGTAGCATGCGCTGATAGATTGTCATATAGGATGTGTAATCTTCAGCCCACCAGGAGAACCGGAGTTTGAAATCTCTCGAGCTTCGGAAGACATGAAGAGTATTACCTACTCCTCTATCACCGAAGAACCCAGGCCTCCTCACCCTATCATAGCAGAATTCATGGACGTCTTTCCATATAGTCTTCCAGGACTGCCGCCAGATCGAGGTGTAGAATTTACCATCGACCTAGTACCCGGCTCTTCCTCTATTTCTCGGGGATGCTACAGAGTCAACCCCAAGGAGGCAAAGGAGATGAAGGACCATATTGACGAACTAAAGGCACAAGGATTTATCAGAGACAGGGCTTCATCCTGGGGAGCACCAGTTTTGTTCGTGCCCAAGAAGGATGGAATCGTGTGGATGTGTATTGATTACCGGGCGCTGAACAACATCACCATCAAAAACAAGTACCCTCTACCCCGGATCGACGACCTGTTTGATCAACTAAGTGGAGCCAAGGTATTTTCGAAGATATATCTCAGATCAGGCTACCACCAAATCAAGGTCAGGAAGGAGGATATCCCGAAAACGGCATTCAACACCAAGTATGGGCAATTTGAATTCTTGGCCATGCCGTTTGGACTGACGAATGCTCCTGCAGTTTCATGAACCTCATGAACAAGGTTTTCTATAAATACCTGGATCAGTTTGTTGTTGTCTTCATCGATGACATGTTGATCTACTCGAAGACTGAAGAAGAGCTTGAAGAGCACCTGAGGAAAGTACTGAGCACTTTGAGGAGGGAGAAGCTCTATGGTAAGCTATCTAAATACGAATTCTTTTTAGACAAAGTGAAATTTCTGGGCCATATTGTCACAGGAAAAGAAATCTCGGTGGATCCAAAGAAGATAGCTGCTATTGAGAAGTGGACTGCACCAAGTTCGGTTGCAGAAATCAGAAGCTTTTAGGGTTTAGCTGGTTACTACCGAAAGTTTGTGAAGAATTTCTCCAAGATTGCTGAACCAATGACGAAGCTCACTAGGAAGAACAAAGAATTCATTTGGTCTGAAGCTTGCCAGTCAGCTTTTGAGGAACTGAAGAAGAGGCTTACAACGGCGCCGATACTTGCGCTACCCGCAGGTACTGGCAGTTTCTCAATTTATAGTGATGCTTCCGGTAAGAGATTGGGCTACGTTCTTTAACAACACGGGAAAGTAAGTGCTTATGCATCTAGGCAATTACGGACTCATGAGAAGAACTATCCCACACATGATTTTGAGCTTGCAGCGGTGATATTCGTATTAAAGCTATGGAAGCACTACCTTTATGGAGAGAGAGTGGAAATATTTACAGACCACAAAAGTCTTAAATATGTTTTCACTCAGAAGGAGCTGAACATGAGATAGAGACGATGGCTGAAGCTGATGAAGGATTTCGACATCAACCTGCAGTAGCATCCGGGTAAGGCTAATTTGTTGCAGATGCACTTAGTCGATACCCGATGGCAATGTTCTTGACCAAGGAGCGTCATTTGCTGGAGGACATGAAAAAGCTTGGACTGGAAATTGTACTGCCTGGAGAAGAAATGAAAAAACTGGGAAGAGAAACCATTGTACCAGGAGCTGATTCAACAATGATGCAGTTGTAAGTGCGTTCATGTCTAATGGACAGAGTCAAGGAGGCACAATTCTAAGACGAGACGCTTTGCAAACTCAGAGATCAAGTGCTGGCAGGAACACTTGAAGGATTCTCAATCGCCAGTGACGGAGCACTGAAGAATGGTACGAGGCTTTGCGTACCAACTGGCGAACTGAGAAACGAGCTGATACAAGAAGCGCACCAGTCGCAGTATTCCATACATCCTGGAGCCAACAAAATGTATCGGGATATACGTACTATAGTGTGGTGGTACGGAATGAAGTAGGACATATCCAGGTATGCGACTAGATGTTTAATTTGTCAGCAAGTAAAAGCTAGCAGACAGAGACCAGCAGGACTATTGCAGCCGCTTGACATCCCGGAGTAGAAATGGGAGCACATAACGATGGACTTCGTGTCGGGATTGTCTCGATCCCAAGGAGGAAAGGATGACATTTGGGTTATCGTGGACCGACTGACAAAGTCAGCTCACTTTATCCCCTTCAAGGTTGGTCTATCCACCGAGAAGTTGGCAGTACTGTACGTGCGGCATATCTACCGGATTCATGGAGTTCCGGTAAGTATTGTGTCTGACAGAGATACTAGATTTACCTCTCACTTTTGAAAGAGTTTGCATGACAGTTTGGGAACACAACTGAAGTTCAGTACCGCCTACTACCCCCAGACTGACGGACAATCAGAGAGAACAATCCAGACGCTAGAGGACATGCTGAGATCCTGCGTCTTAGAATTTAGAAGGTCTTGGGAAGACCATTTGCACTTGGTAGAGTTCTCTTACAACAACAGCTACCAAGCTAGCATCGGTATGACACCGTTTGAGGTACTCTATGGACGTCGTTGTCGCACGCCACTTGCTTGGGATGACGTCGGAGAACGAGTATTACTTGGACCTGAGATGGTGATCGATGCAGCAGAGAAGGTAAGAATGATCAGAGACAAGCTCAGGATTGCCCAGGACAGACAGAAGCATTGGGCCAATAGCAGCCGACGGCCTTTGGAGTTTGAAGAAGGTGACAGTGTGTTTATGAAGATCTCTCCTACCAGAGGAACCATCCGTTTCGGCAGAGTAGGAAAGCTAAGTCCCAGGTATATTGGTCCTTTTGAAGTACTCAACAGGATTGGAGAAGTGGCTTATCGGGTGGCTCTACCCCCAAGTCTCGAAGGCGTCCACAACGCCTTCCACGTTTTGCAGCTGAGACGCTACATTTCGGACCCGAGCCACATCTTGGACCATTCGGAGCTGGAAATTGGACCCAGCCTTACAGTGCCAGAGAAGCCAGTGGCAATATTGGACAGAGGTGAGAAGAGAACCAGGAACTCTGTGACGCCGATAGTCAGAGTCATGTGGCGGCACAACTCACCAGACGAGTCTACCTGGGAGCGAGAAGACCAGATGCGGGAGCAATATCCGTACCTGTTTGAGACTTGAGGTAACCCCTAACCCTGCCTTTAATTTTGAGAACGAAATTTTCTAAGGAGGGAAGATTGTGAAACCCAAAATTTTAGAATTAATTAATTATTGGTTTTGCAGCGTAAATTTTAGTTAGTGATTATTACTACTATTATTATTATATTGTGGGTTCAAAAATCATTTTCAAAATAATAATTGGTCTTTGGTTGCTGACCTGACCCGAGCCTGGACCAGTTCGAACCCGAATCCAATCCTGATTCAAACGTATTCTTTTACTTCTTATAAATCTGATTATTATTTTTTTTCTATTAAAAAATATATATATTCTAAACCCTCACTTGACCTGGTCCTCCACCTGACCAGGCCGTACCCCCCTATTTTCCTCCCCAGCTTTCAATCTCCTCCACACGAACACTCACCACTCCCCTTATTAATTCCTAACACTAACACACGTTCACACACCACACCACCATCATACTTCAACTCCAGCACACTATTTCACTTTTCCTCCATCACATAAACCACCACCACCACCCTCTCTTCATTTACTCCTCAAACTTTCCTCACCTCTCTCCTCTCCCTCTCCAGAAGCCATCGGACCTCCTCCAGCCGGCGCGACCCCGACTCCGACGACCCTCCGTCACCTGCGCTACCGAGTTTCCTCGGCCGCCCCTCTCCCCGATCGGCGCGCCCCAGGCCGCGTCCGCCCACGCCGGCCACCGCTCGGCCCGAGCGCCGTTCCGCGGACCTCCCCGAGCCCGAACCCCCACTCCGTTGGGCTCTTCGCAGCACCCCCGCTCTCGGCCAGAACCCTAGGCCGAGCGCCCCTTCGCGAGTCATCTCGGCCACCTTCGGCCGATCCGCCCTCCCCTGCTGGCTCTGCCCCGAGTCCGGCGACCTTCCTCGGCCGAGCCTCCCAGCTGGCCAGCTCCCAGCACGCCCTCCGCGCTGTTGTCCCGTTGGTGCACCCTGCCATTCCCGATTCCGGCCCCTCTGCCCGCTTTCCGCTGTTTCTGTGGCGCCCTCTGTTCTCGTAGGCGTGCTTCGATCCCAGCGCTGTTTCGTTGTTCTGCTAGCGCTGTGACCGTACCGATCGGCTGTCCAGTGTGTTCCCGCACTCCCGTGTGCTGCCCGTGGTTTCTTTCTTTCTATTATTACCATATGAGAGCTCTAGCCGAGCAACCCAAGGTATAACTCCTTTGTCCCGTCCCATTTCGGTAGTCAATGATGAAATTGGTCCCCGATTTCCTCCCGGGAATTCGGTTTTAGAGCGACGTAGTAACTTTGGATTTTTCGGAGACGGGTCTGTGTCATTCTGTGGTTATTTCAGATTTTTTCGAAATGTGTTTTCTGGATTTTTGGACGCTGTGGTTTCCGATTTCATTTCGGGAATTCCCGAACTATATTTCGGGGATTAAGCTTCGGGAATTATTCTGTGAATTTAATTTTGGTGTAAAATTGTTTGGAAGTTATTTTCTGGGTGTCCCCTGGTCTGGGACTTCTATTACGGGTGTTTCGACGCATTTTTCCAGTTTTGGATTGTCCCGAAAATAGAGGAAATGCTGCCCAAATTTTTATAAAATTTTTTGAAATGAATTTCAATCGATTTTTGGAAATTATTTATTTAGATTTTGGGCGACGACCATAACGATCCGTGGGCCCTAGCGAAATGCAAACGAAATCGATTTTACCCGGACGTTGAGGCATTAGCAACAAATAGTGACGATTGGACCAAGTCTGAGACTCCTAAGATTTTATTTATTTTATTTTTAGTTTTTGTTTTTAATATTTAAAATTACGTGATATTAGTCAGAGCTAGCTAATCTTCTCTTATTTTAATTTATGTAAAGTTTGTAAGGGCATAAGCCCATATTCCTACTCTGTCAGCTGTGCCCCTGTATTGCGTAGCATAGGTTTTTCATTTATTCTCTGGGTTGATTTTTCTTTAATTTTCTGGATGGTTGTTATCATTTATATTAATAGACGCTTCATAAGAAAATGACTGATAGATATTTTGTATAAATTAATAAAGATTTCTCACGATATAATAATTTGAATAAAATATTGATAATTAAACAAAATCCACGATTTATTATTGAAAGAAAATAGTAGTTTTACATATAATATTACAAAATTCAAGTTTTGCCAAATTAACCGGTAACGAAAAATTTTCAAGTAAAACCAGAAACTGGCTATCCAACTGAATGAGAACCAACGTAGTACGCGTCGTAAATCGTTAGCAGTAGATTAAATAAACAAACTTAAATTCTGACTAGGACCTGCTACTAGAGATTGCAACTAGCACACCTAGCTTGGTTTCAATGGTTCTAAGTCAAGTTCTCCAACTGTAGGATCTCGAAGACGAACCTAGCATCTTCCCGGAACCAACACCATTTTCAGTCGTAAACAAAGGCAAGTACATTTTGTGTTAGTTTACAATTATTTAATAATCATTTTATTGCAAGTTTAACCACGGTACAACACGAAACTCCCTCTGAGAGCACTGACTGATTGACTGTTGGGTACTGGAGGAGTAGTGTAATGAGTATGACCACATCCAAAGTAGTATAATGACTGTATTAGCTTACCTCTCATACATACGGGGATAAGCCATATCTATCAATAGGATACAACTGTACAATCCAAGCCGGTCATATTCATTGCCTATTCACATCACAATGTTTTAACTGCTGGAGAACTGTTTATTTTAAATTGTTTAAAAGTGCATGATTCTATTATTATTTTAATTGTTAGATTATCATGAATTGTACTTTGCTCCCTTCTGACTGGAGATAACATTTTTAGGGGATTTTGAGGATGCTGAGCTGTTATACAACAGCTATTATGACCCAGTTCTGTACCCTGCGGTATTGCCAGTGTCCCCATTGGAGGACACAGGACCTGAGGCCGATGAGCCGAACGCTTAGCTAGATTTTCTGTTTCCAGTTTGTTGTTTTAAAACTTTGTTATTTGAATTTTGTATTTAATTCAGTTCTTTTGCATTCCAGCTGTATTTATTTTAAAGTTGAATAAAGTTTTAAATTCCCGAATATTGAGTTGTGACAAATATTTAGATGTTGTTGTGATTACCTGCAATAGTGGATACAACTTACTGCCGTCGTCTCAACAACGGTGCAGGCTGGGCATGATCCGGTTCGACCCAATTATTTGGGATCGGATTGTGACAATATATATATATATATATATATATATATATATATATATATATATATATATATATGAAGCGGATCAAAAGCCCCCCTTAGAAAACCCCCTAAAAACCCCGCTCACTCTAATCCGTAATTTATTGTTAATATTAATGTTAATATTAATGTTAATATTAACATTAAATACTAAAATTAACATTAAACTTAACATTAAAATTAATATTAACATTAATATTAACATTAACATTAACATTAAAATTAATAAAAAAATTAAAAATAATAATATTAATATTAACATTAACATTAATATTAACATTAATATTACGAATTAGAGTGAGGGGGTTTTTAAGGGGGGCTTTTGATCCGCTCATATATATATATATATATATATATATATATATATATATATATATATATATATATATATATATATATGGAAAGTATTAGGTAATATATACTGTGTTGAGTGACACTTTTATGCTTATATACACATGCATGCTTATAAATTGTTAATTGATCCTAAGCTAAGATTAGAAAGACTACATAATATTTGCTTACACTCACATAATCAACATGTTAGTTTTTGGCGAGTTGGGTTTAGGCCATTCATCAGTGTATTTCCTAATGTGATGACATCCCAACTCTACAGGTGCAGAGATGCTACTTCGATGTACTGAGGCATTGCAGCTTGGTTGGCAACTTAAAGTTGTTTGACTGGAGATGTGATGTTCTATTTATAAAGGACATAATGTACGGAATAGTATTTATTGTATTAGTTTCATGAGTTGCAAGCCGTATAGTATCTTTGCTTTTATTTCCGCTTCAATGAATTGATTTTGAGATGTTGTATCAAGCATGTTTAGTTCTTGGCTTTTGTAAGTGTCATTTATGCTCGTACGACGTCACATTAGTGGCGACTTTCGGTCTTGCGTGCCATGACGTGACATAATAGTTTCATAGCACGACTTTACTTCCATGAACCCTCATTGGATTCTCTTCGACTCAAAGTTTCTTCGATGATCATATCCTTAGATGTTTTGTTGAATATTCTATACAATAAGTCTATATATATATATATATATATATATATATATATATATATATATATATATATATATATATATATATATATATATATATTTTATGATTTCTCATATGGGTATTTTATTGGTTAGAGATGGTTTAGGAGAGCAACAATATATGGTTTGAGCAGGCAATGCGATATGATATTTGGAATAAGGATAAGTTGGATAATGGATAAGTTAAATATTAGATGAGTAACAAGATATCAGTAGAGGTATTGTGGTAAGTTGTGAGTACAATTATTGTACAACAAAAAGGATTTGGGCCTTACTTTAAGGAATGTGAATGCGTTAAGATATTCAAGCGGAATGATTACAATTTGACTTGAAGTGATTGCCAAGTGGTTGGAAAGTAGATGTTATGTTTGTGGCCGTTGAGGCCACCATGGTAAGAATTGTTTGTGTAACACCCAGTTTTCCAGATGAGGGTAATTTTGAAATTTTGTATTTAATATATTTAATTATGGTATTTAAAATTTTTAATATGATTTTTGGTGATTTTTAATAATTTTAAAACTATTTAAATCATGACTTGTGATTTGGTGTGCAGCTAGTGAAGCCGTAGTGACTGTCTGCCCTAGAGCCTAACCATGTGGGTAGAGATTTTGTTTAGTACATTTAGCTTGAGGGTATTTTGGTTATCTTGAATTTATTTGAAGTTATTATAATTATTTGGAAATTAATATATATTATATTAGATGGTGTGATTTAATATTATTTAATTAATTGCCATGTGATTGTTATTAGCCCCAACCTAGAATTGACCTAACCTAGGTTAGTCCTAGTTAGTCATGGTTAGACTAAGTTAGAATTGTTTGGTCATGGTTAGTCATGGCTAGTCATGATTTGTGATTTGGTTAGTTATTAGTCATATCGATTAGTTAAGACTAGTGATAGGCTACCTAGGTTTCATCTAGCCATTGATTAGCCTAGAATGGTGGAGAACCATTAGATCAACTCTAACCCTAGATATTAGGGCAGCCATCTTGGGATCCCCCTATTTAATCCCTCTCAAATCCTTGCCTCTTTACATCATTCTCCATTCTCAAGAACAAGGTGAGCCTTCTATTCACTCCTTCATAACTTGGTCATTTCTTAACCTTTTTCAATGAAACTTCTTGCATTGTGACCTAACCATCACCCTCTTACTGTCCATGGAGGTAGAGGACTGATTTGGGAACCTATTCGTGCTCGAGCTACAGTAGAGAGCACTGTTCATTGAAGGTTTTGAGCTTGAGGAGAACCCATTGGTAACTCTCTTAAACCCTATCTAACCTACTATTTATTCATCATGGATGCATAGCCCTAGGAGTCCCCTAAGTGTCTGCATTAGTTTCGTGTCGGGTTCATAGGTTTCGTGTCCGTTCTGGACACGTATCAGACCCTGTCCCTAGGTGTTTGTCGAAATGCCTCAAAGGGCATTTCGTTTATTTTTATGGATTGTTTTTGAATAGGATGCTAGGTTTTGATCTTGCTTACACGTTTCTATAGCACTGAGCATGCCTTAGCGTCGTGTCGAGTCGACACGAGCACGTGGACACGCGGCCGCGCGTGCGTGCACGATGGCAGGTTGATGTCCTGCTACTCGGGTGTATTTCCTTAGTGCACACAGGGTTTCAACCCATGAAACTTGACACACGTGACGTTTCCATGACTGACACGAGGCTCGCAAAGTTTCATGAGTCCTCGTGTCGTGTCGGACACGGTATTCAGGGTGCACGGGGCAGCTGATGTGTGCGTACGTGTGCAGTGTGTGTTTTTGTTATTTAAATCGTTTTAAATAATTCTAAAATAGGTTTTAATGTATGACTAGATCCTAAATGTGATGTTTAACCCCTGGTACATTTTGTTACATATTAGTTTTAGGTTAATGTTGCATTTTTTGATTCGAACATGAAAAATGGACTTTTCTGATACTGTGTGTGTAACACTGTTATTCCCAGTTAGTTTCCAACCCAGTTAATGTTTCCTTTGTTATGTTTCAATTAAATTTTTGGCTCCTACACATTGTATATCATGTTAACTATTCGAATGGCATCTAAATTTGGGCTTGGGGATGTGTAGGATGGATTTTGGCATTTGAGTTAGGTCCTGAACTGAGAACTTGATGTTTTTCCTGCTGTTATGAACTAAGTTTATGACATTAAGACTAAGTTTGATATGACTAATTCAAAACCTAGGAATTGAATTCCATTGTTCCATGTTCTTTTGTTAACTGTTAACATGTTTTAAATGTCTAGTTATTCCTGGCAATACACTACACATTAATTTTCCTGTTTTCCAGTTCATTGCCAAAACCTGGAAATGATTCTACACTGTTTTAATCTATTTTCTTTTCATTAACTATGTGTTTCCATTCCTGGGAATTATTTGTATTTGACTGAAATGAGGATTCATCATTGATTGATTGTGGAGTTGGGGTTGGTTGTGTTCAATTTCCTTAGCCTGTGACACTTGGAGTTCAATATAAACTCAGGGAAAACCTGGGAAGAACTTGATGTTTCCCTGTTGTTATGGACTGAGTTCATCCCTTTCATTATCCAATGTTAAATGTAAACCTGTTATTGATCTTTAGCCTTGTGTTTTGAATTGGCCTGTGACTTAGTGAGTTAATTTTAGAAACCTGTTAATTGATTTTTGCCTAAAACTGAGATGTGTTGAACTAAATTATTTTGTTCCAGTTTCTCTTCAATTTGAACTGATTCCCTTCTTGAATTCAATGTTGTACTTCTATGAAATAACGATTTCCTTGTTTTGTGTAAACTGCCAAAACCTGGGAATGGTTTCTTGAACCATTGCCACTTTGATAACTGATTTTTCTTCCTAACTGCACACTGTTAACTTCATCATTAAACTGAAATGTAGATTTCACTATTAGACTGAATTTGGGACTCTTGGTTAAGGAGTGATAATATGCTAGTGTCCCTTCTTAAAACTGTAAACTGAGGTGGGGTTTAATCTAATGTCAGTTCTGTTTTTGGGACTATCCCTAAATTTTTCCTTTCAATTGCTTTCCTGTGATGGTGTTAACCTGGGCTAGAAGTGGTTTCCAGTTCTCCTTTTTTCCTGTTAACTGACTTGGGAAACATTGTGTATGGTTGACTGTTAAACTAAATATTATGGACTGAAATGATAAGTTAAGTTGTTAAACTGTAATTCTACCTTTGTTAAACTGAGTTAGTTAACCCTTGATTTCAATTGTAACTGCTACATTATCCAAGAATACACTGAAACACACTCATTGTTAAACTGTTTTCATTACCTGGAATTTATTCCCTGTTTTTCCCAGTTCTATTACAACCTGAAATTCATATGGATTAATAGAGTTAAGGAGGCTTGGATTGGTTAGCAACTGATTTCCTTTTTCTTGATTCCTATTTTGCCATGTCTCTCATGACACACACACTTTAGCTTATAATTGTGGCACTCTACACACACTTGTATACACTAATCTAAATTCAATCACAATGCACACTCCCTTCCACACACACACATATACTTGTGTTACTTTCTCTTATATATATATATATATTAATATACATGTTGTAGTGATAATTAGTTCCCTAGATATATTAGTTATATATATGTAATATGTGTTAAATGTATATATATATACTTGGTACTTGTGTTATGATATGTATATATGAGTTAATGTATTATGGATTATGACATAGAGTTAGGGATAGTGTATAGATAGTTTATTGGTCATGTGTGTATAGGTGGGCTTGACATGGTATTGTCTAGATTTAGCCTAGTGAACCTAGAATAGCTTGGTTAGACCTAGATTAGACTATTTGACTAGGTTTGACTTTAAGGTTGACCAGAGTTGACCAAGAGTTGACCTTGGTCTAGATTGACCTAGACAGCATGCAGATGCATTGTACATTCATATATCACCCTCTGTATACATCTTGACTTGTGTTGCTCTAACTAGGAGCCAGGTGCCTCATCTCGGACAGTGCATTTTCACAGCTATTCAGATATCAGGCGAGTACATTCTCTGACCGTTTCATACTTGTCTGGACTTACATTCTTGCTCTAGATTACTGTACTTGATGCTGACACGATTGTTATCACGGATTGGTACTATATGGATCTCCTTCTGGGATGTTATCCCCTTATATTCACTAGATACATATTGTGATGTGCGTTTCACTTCCATATTGTATTTATTGAATACCTATATCCTTGTATACTCCTTGTGCATATTGTACTCTCAGTATCACATGAGTCCCAGGGATAGACCATTGTACTCTATTGTATAACATTGTACAACTATTGTATAACATTGTACATCTATTGTATAATATTGTACACCCATTGTATAATATTGTACACTATTGTGCAAGATAACGTAACATGAGTGGATCCTTGTGTATTGATTGGGGAGGGGGAGTAGAATTGGTTATGTACTCAAATCCTATTGTACAACATTGTATAACTATTGTATATGTCTATTGTACACCCACGTACAATAGAGTTACCATTGCATTTTCCTAGCCCGTTTACATAACCAGATTGTACTCTAAAATCATATGTTCCCTACAGTTCTTACTTATCATATTTAGATATTTCCTGTTATAAAATCTCTACTGTTTTTCATATATCTTCTTCTTTCAGCGTTTCATGTACCTTACTCTATTGCATGCTTTATATTTCCTAACATGATATGAACTGCGTGAGATATTTTGTGCTCGCTCCCGTCCTGACTGGACCTGTTGAAAATTTTACAGAGGATGATGAGGGACCCTGCACCCTTACTTGGAGCTTGCCTAGATGACACTCGCAACCTGGACCCCTGGGGAGGTTCAGGCAACTGCTCAGGATGATACCTTGTATAGTGTAGATAGCTTAGACTGTCCTTTCTTTTTTTTTGTTTAGCTGTTATCTTACTTTCAGAGTTGTATATTTTTAGAGATGATTAGACTTGTATTTCATTTCTGTTGTACCTCAGTTGAGGATTCTCTTATCTATCTCATCGTGCTACATTCTACCTTAGATTGTGATTGAGTTGTACCTCTGTGTTGGCCTCCTTATGGAGAGTATTCATATTATGCTAGTTATAATTCTTGACCTAGAACAGCATTCTACCGCCGACACTGCGGCGTAGGCTGGACGTTGTTACGTTCTCGTACCCTCACAGTGGGTGCGGGTCGTGACAGTTTGGAATAGATGCTGACTCAGATTATGGCCATGGATTATTTGTTTGCAGAGTGGCTTAGTTCTTTGAGTGGTATAATTGGTAGCCCTAGCGGTGTTTGCTTGATTGATGATATTGGCATCGATGAGTCTGTCAATTGTGGATGCATAGTAGGAGGTCTCGGTTTAGAATTTATACTTGGTTGATGCTATTTTGAATGTTCCTTGTTGAGTTGGCTCAGATTATCGAGAATAGTTTTTGGTAGATTAAGATATATATATATATATATATATATATATATATATATATATATATATATATATATATATATATATATATATATATATATATATATATATATATATATGCAAATGACCTTAGCCTAGTAGTTAAAAGAGATGCATGCGGTCCAAGTGGTCGGAGTTATATATATATATATATATATATATATATATATATATATATATATATAGGATGAGAAGTAGTTTAAGAAAGGGGTGGCTTGGATGAGAAATCAATTTGGATCGTGCATTAAATTATGATTGGAGTCAATTGAATTAATCTTAAGTTGAGTGCAAAGACTTGGTGGTGTGACTGGAAGTTTATTTGGAGCATTCACGGATGACCCTAAGGATTTACGAATTGTATTGCTCGATGAATTGAGATAGCATATATTTGATTTGATATGTTAAGTGTGGATAAATTGGTCTTGTATCAAATTTGGCCGTTAGCATTGGTTAAAATAAGTTTGAGTTTAATAATTGATGTTTTTCCTAGTTGCACATATAATCGATAAGATTGAGGTGTACAAAAATCGACATGTGTTGATTCGTGGATATTGAATATGAATGAATGATTATTTAGTAACATATTTAATTACTAAATTTTATTATCTTGATAGGATCTAGCTTATGGATTCTAGATGGATTGAATGGTAGTATTATGTTTCCTATGGCTTGTTAGATAATTTTGAGCATGACATAAATGAATATTAGTTAGACTCGGCTTAGCGACTGTTATAATTCTTTGTAATTGACATAATGAATTCAGAGTGACAAACGGATTATGACAATTATTGAGTCCACTACAAAAATACAGAGTTTTAGTGACAAACGAATATGTTGTCTAGTTCCTGCTAAAAATCATTAGCAATGACCTGGCGATGGATATGTGACAGATTATAGGCATTGATAATTGACCCGTCGCTAGACCTGTCAATTGGGCCGGGCCGGCCCAGCCCGGTCCGAAAAATTAGCCCATGTGCTGGCTCGGCCCGTTTAATCGTAGGCCCAGCCCGGCCCTGGATATTGGGATATGTTGGGTCACATATACCGGCCCATAAGATAGGCTCGGCCCGGCCCGGCCCGAAGCCCAGCCCGGCCCCGGCCCGAAGCATTAATACTTAACTGGACTCCATACTAATGTGACTCATTATTTTGATGAATAAGGATACTTCTTCACGTAGTGCGATATATAGTTCTCGAAACACACAAAAACTACGTCAATGTACAGAAAATAAACACATTCTTTTCCCATGTAAATACCACAAACATATTATGAAAGCAGTAATGAAGGTATCAGTTTACAACAAAATGGACAGGGTTTATTTCTTTTGTTTCACATTCCAAATCCTTATGTGGAGGCAGAGAACCTATTATACAAAGGAAGGAACTGTGGTTTGTAAATGGAAGCAAGCATTAAGTGGTAAACTGGTAATGTTCTCATGTGCTTCATTCACGTAAAGACATAAAGAAGACTAACATATGCTACCTAGTGGTCATTAAGGTAGAGCCATGCACACACTCACCCGACCCGGTTTGAGGATTATTAGTTTGCAGCTTTGCGTGGGTCATGTGTCAGCCCCAACCCGGTCCAGCCCGGTTCGATCTGAAGCCCACCGTACCGTGGGTCACGTGCCGGGCTGGGCTCAGATTTTTACCCTTTGGCCCAGCCCGACCCACTATGATGTATGGGCCTGAGAGGCCCGGCCCAGGCCTACCCAAATTCGGGCCTGTCCGGCCCACTTGACAGCTCTATCCCCATCGCTAATATGCTTCCGTCGCCAAGTAGTCGAACCTTTGACGACTATACGACTACATGATGACGTCTATGCAGCGATGACTTGTTATACATGCAATGGACTAGTTTGGCGTCGTCTTAGCAACACCCTAGCGACCAAACATTCAGTGGATTAAATAATTTCTTAGCTATGGATTAGCATCACGTTTGGCATCTATTTGGCTACGCAAAAACAACGATTCCTAGTTTCTGATACTAAAATTGGTTTCTGATACTTAATTCGGTAACGACTAGGTGACTTATAAATGTTTCACCTATGAGTCACCAAAGTATCTTCGTACGTCGCTCTGCCGACACTTACCTATGAATTCTCAATTAGCGACGACTTCGTACGTTGACTTAACATTGCTGGGACATCGCTATCCGTCGCCAAGCTACCACTTTGTCGTCACTAAGCTAGACAAAACTAAAAAAATATTTTGAGTTACAAGACTCACAGCATATTCGCACTATATATTCTGCCAATCACAGTATATCACAACCCAACATAACTCATCGTAGAATTCTCGTCCGATCGGACCTTCAGTTGCACAAAACGTACGCTCGAACCACACAGTACACAAAAGAATAAAAATAAAACTCACATTCAAACAAAGATAAACAAATAATCTATGAACATAGATAAATATCACAATAATGTACCAAAAGTACATAAATCGAAATGTCAATACATAGACAACATCTGTAATACATACACTGGCGGTATACATATACAACAATAATACAAATCTTAAAAAAACAAAATCAATTATCTAGCGGTGGTCTATGGACCTATAGACAAGTCAAGACATCCGAAAGAATTAAGCTTACTACGTCAGGTGGTAGAAAACCAACACGTTAATTTAGTGAGCGTGAACTATTATTTTGTGGTGTTTCTAATCTTGCCTTAGGATCAGTTCATTTCATAACTATAAGCCTACTCGTGTTAAGATATCGTGGTCATGCTCTAAATTCTTGTGTCCGTGCTACACAACAACACCATACTTGCCTTCTGACCTTCTCGTTTCAGTACACAACTGACTCAATCAAAAACTTATGAACTTGGTGTCAACAACTCAAAACATACAAATGTCTCTATAATAGCCAAATCTTAAGCTCAATAATGGTGATTGCATACCATGCACAGATTTCTTGACTCATTTGTTCAATGCATACACTTTTCGACTCAATCCTACGACATGCACACAGATTGCCACAAATACGCCTACTCAATCTATATGAAAGGTCACTAGCATGACAAGCTATTCGTGGACATATATCCTGGCGTAGATGAGGTCGATCGACACGGGTAGCGAGCCCTGCCGAAAGCCTCGAATCACCTGAGCAGTACAATCCAGCTCAGTTATCGTAACATTCTCCTAGGTCGAATCAGTCTCGTGGCCTCGGGTTGCCGTTTGAGGAAGCAAAACCCTTGTGCACAATTATCCGATGACCATGTAGGACATGACTCGACTTGCCATCCTATATAGTCTTATTCTTTTTTAGTTTTACCATCTTCTATGCAGCTCCCAAGCGAGGGACTGCCCCAATGACAAACGGTCCCGAGAATTTTTTGTGATTCTATACCTTTTGACTCAAACACAGGAACGACTATTCGATAGCCCTCCTGCTCTACTTGCACCCAACCATGTTTCATGTAGTGCCACCAACCAAGTTATCCTTTATGTGACAGGCCTAGAAACAGTGAGAATGTGATTATGAAACCGTGAGGACATGCTGTCACGACCCGCTCCCAAATAATCGGACACGAGTCAGACACGTCCAGCCTTCGTCGTTAGACACGATGAAGTAAGCTGTACCAATATCTAGGGAGAACTATGAATCAAGATAAGAATGAAAGTAATCACAGCATCTAATATATCAAATCTCAGAATCTCAGATACAAGTCTAAATGTTATTACATTCCAGCAAATGTAAACTATACTGATGTATCTAATACAAGTCCAGATAAAGCTAAAAAGAAAAGACTAGGCTTCCTCAGCCTCTAGGTCATGGGCAACATCAACTGCCTCATAGGTGCCTCCAGGCTCCTGCCCCTCGTAAGTGTCACAGATAGCCTCCAACTCACCTGCAACATATCCTAGTCAGGAGCGGAGCTAAGTATATCCAAGAAAATAAACATGAACATCATGGTATGAACAAGAAACAAGAAATATGTATACAGTACGAGAAATGAGAACAAGACATAAAACTGAACATGAATACTGAAAGTAAATACAGGGTACATGATATGAATCCTGAACAAGAAATACAACCTGAATCCTGAATGTGCAACATGTCGAAATACATCCAGAGTGTGTGATAGGCTTTGGTAGATTCAATGAACATAAAATGGTACGGCTTAGGCCCCGCGTGCACGATGCGGGGCCTAAGCTATTCACATAAATAGTAACATGGGTTTGATCACACATCTGTAGTATTTCCCCTCCCAGACACAAGTAAACTCAAGAAACATGAAACAAGACAATTCCGTGATACATCGTGTCAACAAGGAGATACAGGAATGAATATACAAGACATAAAAAATGAACAAGTCCGAGGAGTATACTTGCCTTGCTCAGGATGATCAAGTGTGGGCTGTACAGCTGGATATCCTCCTGTTTATGATTATACTTGAGTTATTTACAAAGTATAGTGATACAAATTCCTATGAATCTAGCTAACTAAATTCTAGCTAAATACTCTCATTTATATAATTCACAAGTTACTTGGCTAACCCTATAAGAATTGGTATGGTTGACAAAGAAGTACTATGAACTAGTAGTCATCAGGTTACAATGAAATCCTATAGTTAACTAGTACTTGTCAAGTAATTTATAGCTAGTCCTAAACAAGGAAACTTCCTATGACAGATGACAGGTCTACGCTACACTTCTCTTCAATTGTCAATGCCTTCATGCTCTAAACATATAGGGTGCTATTTTGGTGATGTATCAGTCCTAATTGTCCATATCTTAAACATCAGTCAATTAACCCAAGCCTTTCCTATTATTACTGAGAAATACCTAAACCTTAGTCCCTACATCAATATTCCTAACCATCACTGCTTCTATAGTTTGTAATATCAACTGTATCCTAGATTACATACATATATACGTACTGGCACTGTCTACAATTATTTGGTTAAGAAAATTGGCACTATCAACTACACAGTTAACCTCAAACAGAATTGACATAATATCAGTCCCATGTTATTGAGATAATCTACTCTATTGTATAGTCCAATCCAGGTTACAAGTTTATTTCCTATAGTCTGAAACAGACTGCTAAACTGTTAAAATGGAAATTCTATTCTAAACTCAGGACTTCAAAGTATTAATTCCTGAATCAGGACTGTCATATACTTGCCTAGACTGAGATCATTCAGTCTCAAATCCTCATCCAGGTTCAGGTGAGAACCAGTCCTTAGTAGGACTGGTACAGTCAGTCCAATTAGAGCTGATGTATATCAGCTTTATAGGATTCACATGTATCAGTCCTCCTCAGGACACATTTATCAGTCTAATACTAAGCACTGATACAACTACATGACAGTCCCCCATATTTTCAACCTACCATTCATTTCCTCCTCAAGCTCTTGTCTATCATAACTAAAGTATTCTCTAACGAGCTTTTATAGTTAACCTGATAGGAGTTACTATTTGTTGATATCAAAACTCCAGCTACCTGATCAATAACTATCCAAATCATATGGGATTCTATATGATAAAGAGAAGTATGGATAGGTTTATCAAGAAGTGGGTAGAATAAAAGCTAAAAAGAACTTAAGTTCAAGTTGGTGTAACAAAGGATCTGATCACTAAGAATCTAAAAGCTGAGTCGATCCTAAAGTAGAGTCCCAACTACTAACCACTGAGCTACAACTTACATTGTTCAATGATGAAACACCCTAGTTCTCAACTGTCTGAATCACCACAGGGTCTTAGGTTCCTCAAGACAGTACCAGGAACATTAAGAATGGTTTCATGCTAACTAATGTATTAGGACAGACTTCTTTTCAAACTGTAGTTATTCTAGCTACCTCAAGCTTAGATATACAAATCAAAATGAATCTCATCCTACAATTAAAACTCAACACAAAGAAGAAGAAAAATCAAAAATAGACTAGAGAGGAAAAGTTCCTTGCAACAAAAGCTCTCCTACTAAAACTTCAATTTCCAGGTAACATGTGGCACATATTACAGATTAGCCTTACTCCCAACTTATCCAGATAAACACTAGATTTACTCAAAAATGGATTATGTCACGATAATCTCAATATCTGCTATTACATTTGTACTGATACAACTCCTATTCATTACCACAAGTATAACTATAAGCACAATATAAAGTAAAATTTACCTGATATTGAAATAATCACGATAGCAGATACAAATCGAGGAGGACACAGACCTCTGTATCGAAGGATGAAACAGAGTCAACACAGCAGGGAGTTAAATCGGATTAGGAACTAGATTCGAAGGAGCAAAATTAAATACTTACTATAGAGATAGCTCAAGAGTTTCCTGAATATCCCAAGCATTCGACAATTCACAACTTGATTCAAAACAGGGGAGATATCTGAAGGATTCCACAATTAAGAACAGTTCACCCATCAACCAAATTCGAGAGTTACAGGTGAATAAGGACTAAAAGAACTGATCAATCACCTGATCAATTAATTCCTCAGATCCAAGTTCTCTTGATCTAATGGTCCAATTTGATCAATCAACGAATCACTCTGAAACAATATTCGAGGAATCTAAACACTAATTCAAAGAAACACAATAACAACAAAGTTAAATGAAAATCGAACCAGCTTCTTATGATTCTCTCGATTCTAGAAGAAATCGAAATGATCGATCCGGACAATCCAGATCTGAAATCTCTACAAAATTTTACACAAGTTGCAAAAGAATCATCAGAAGAGTTTAAAGAATGAATTCTTAACGATCCAGAAATAGAGTGGCAATCTATTGAATTCAACAAATCGACAAGAGAAATCACCCTTACCAAGGATCCAAACGATTTAGGGAAGCGACAAATCGAAGGAAAAGAAGAAGAACTCGAGAATCACCAGTCTCTGCTCAAGTCAGGAGCAAATTCTCTAGGGAAGGTTGCTGTTCCCATCGCCATGGCAGCTCTATAGTTGAGCTCGAGAGAATAATGAGAGAGAAAGGAATTTGAAGGACTGCTATGAAATTGTTAGAGCAAGGTAAAGATCTGATCTGAATATATAGGCAGTTATCTGGGGATGGCGTGGGGATTAAGCTCACCTAGAGGCGGGAAATCCAAATTCCTTCCCTGCCAAATCGGTTAGAAAAGGAAGAAGGTTTGTTGAGATTACATTTGAATCAAACAAACGAATTGAGGAGAAAGGCTACAGTGTCCTGAATCATATGGTAATAGTATTTAAAGGGAAGCCCAAGAAGAAAGGCCCAAAAAGAATGGCCCAAGGCTGAAAACATAAAAAGAAGAAAAATAATATATATAATAGCTTCACATATTTTAAAGTATATAAAATTTTCTAAATTGCTTAATCAATATTATTATATTAAAAACTTTAAAAAAATTCAATTATCAGGAAGGTAGAGTTACACATGCCTGCTATGACGTCAAATCGATAGCCCACGACGTACTCTATTTTACCAAATCGTGAGGTCGATAGACCTAGTGCCAACTTTAAAAATCCATCGTGAAGTGCAATCTAGGCATCCAGTTCAATACTTCCATGTTCTACATAATCTGACTCAGAGCAGAATTATTTCTTTCAGCTATGTGAGTTTGTCTCTTTTATTAGCATACCTACTCGGTACAAGTGAAAACATTCATTTAGTAAGTGTGAAGGCAAAGTTGAGGCAAGTTCATTAAAGCCATCCACCTTAACGAGGAGTTGCCTCGACCGAGCGGAACTTCGAGAAAGCTGTTGTATAGCCAAGTCTGAACATTATTGTGCTTCGATTCATCACGTTGACCTTGTAACTACCACTTTTCTAGAACAAGGGTAATTTTGTCATTTCATAATTGGTGTATATTTTTTTTCCTTTTAATATGATGGTTGTATTTATTAGTAGGTTATGGTAGACCCCATTTAATGTGACTTGACCAATTAGTTGATTCATTAGACTCTAGTCATGAGTAGGTTAACAACAAGCCTTAATTAGAGCCAAACCACTTAGCCCACTTAAGGACCTATCTAATTCTAAGTATAATAAAGAGTTTAGGGCTTGTCTAATGCCTATTTAAACCCCTTTAACTCCCAAATGGCAGCCACCATTCATTTAGGGTTTTCATCCATTTCTCTATTCAATACTCTTCCAAATTGTCTCATCTTTCCTCCATTATTATGCAAAAGCTTGGGAGAGCGCAAGGAGGCTTGGTGAAGGCTTTAGTAAGGATTGGATAGCTCTTTCTTCATCCATCTTCCCTAAATTTTTGGAACTTGGTGTAGGCTCCATTCTACATAGGTATAACTCTCTAAACTTTCATTTCTATGGTAAAAATTTATCCATTCATGTAGGAGACCCTACCCATGACTAATAAGAAGTAGATTAAGGTCCTAATAAGTTCTATTGTGGAGATTACATAGGATTTAGTGTCCATTTTAGGAGGACTACAAAATTTGACCCAAGGTGTTTGTTAAAATGTTTAAATGGCTATTCTAGTTCTATTTTCAGTTTGTACCCATGTTTGCTTAGTCTCCTCATTTAGATTTGGGTATGTGATGGATTCTAATATATATATATATGTGTGTGTGTGTGTGTGTGTGTGTGTGTGTGTGTGTGTGTGTGTGTGTGTGTGTGTGTGTGTGTGTGTGTGTGTGTGTGTTATGGGAGGGGGATATGTTGTATCATACATATATATTATACTTAGCATTCAATCATATAGCAGTGGAGTATTGAGGTTTATTCGATGTTTAGAGATTAGGAGAAGGAAAACCCTACTGCCTCTGTTAGCAGCCATTGGAGTATCACCCAATGTGTGTGAGTGCCAAGCTATGTACTAGTGAGTGTCATAGTGCTATCAGTAAGTGTTAGAGTATGTGTGTGTCTTAGAGATATAAGGGTATCAGGTGTTCCTGTAGAGTAAATATCAGTAGGAGCATTAGCAGCTAAGGGGGAGTGGAGTATTTGAGGCTTTCAGAGTTGTGAAAGTAGTGTGGCCAGTCCATGCTTTGCCTGGGAGCAAGCAGCAGGCAAATGCCTTGCCTAGCTCGACTGCCGGCCAGGATGGGGCCTAATTAGCCACTGCACAGGCCAGACATCAGTGGAGTTGGTCTTTAGGCCATTGGCCTATATCATTTTGGCCATAGACTTAAAGACCTAGTATAGTGCAATGTATTTGTGGCAAGAGAGTGAGGGAGCCAAGAGTGCAAGTGAGTGTGAGAGGGTTAGTATGAGAATAAGAGTGTCAGGGGGATCAGAGATGATATGGGGCTCTAACCTTTTGGTTCAGTCTTGATACCTGTATGAGTATCAACATAGGATATTATCATGCATTAGTTATATATTTACAGGATTGGGCACAGGTAAGAGGTCAGGACAGGTGTACCAGTACACATTTATGCACTGGAATGTGAATGCAAGGAGGCACTGGCCTGCAGAGAGCATTGGCCTTGGTAGGCAATACTGCAGGCCTTATGTGTTGTATTAGTTGGACAAGGATTTGGGGGTACTGCCCTATAGTGTATCAGTTTGTATTAATGCACATGGTTTAAGTGTGCTTGAGTGTCTTGGATGAGGGTGTCTTGAGTTCAGAGTTTGAGAGCATGTCAAAAGGAGTGTTAACCAAGGTTAGAAGTTAGGTAATATAGGACAAGGTTGTACCCCAGTGTATTAACTAATTAGTGAGGAGTGACTCTAGTGCTAAGTGCCAATATAGTGTGTGTATCGGTTAGATGAGAGTGGCTGCAGGGGATCTTGGCCCTGCCTGTATTGGCAGCAGGCCATGGGAGCAGGTAAGGGTATTCACATGTGTCTAAAGATTTAGAAAATGTGTTTTTATATAAAGATATATGTGATTGTATATTATTAGATCATATATATATTTGAGCAGGGAGTACCAGTTAAGGGGGCTCGAGAAGAAGGTTTAGGATAGAGGGATGAATGGGTGATACATGGTAGTCACAACATGACAGGGAATGTAATGTATAATTACATGTGAACACATCTAGATGGTATGTGTTTTATATGTATATATTTGTATAACTAATGGGCTTACATTTTGGTAATATTTATAAGGTTTATATATGTATGCATTACTGTCACTAGAGAGTGGGGAGTGAGGGCTTGAGTATCAGTCGAGTGGATTAATAGTAGTATGACCAAAGAAGTGTTATCTTGTGGCCGTGGCTCACACATATGAGCCACATTTATGAAACTGATTTATGTAAGGGGTGAGGCATGTTTGTATATCATAGGAATATGATGGGAATAAGTATCAGTCAACTCAGTAAAGGGAGTCCCTATTTGGAATCAGAGAGGTAAGTCAGTATCATATTGGGTATCACATAGGAATGAGTTAGTGAGTGAATGTTAGTTTGAGTGTTCATGTATCAATGTTTGTGTCTAGTGTCTAGTTAAGTGAGGGTGTTAGAGTGTCTTAGTGAGTGTGCGTGGGAGACTAAGGTATCAGAAGATGGTTCAGAGTGAGTGAGTGTCCAGAGTGGTCAGTATCTTGGTTGGTTGTGGGGGTTTGAGTGTTCAGAAAGGTTGTTTAGCCTTAGGCATGTGGTTTTCTTTGCCATGGCATGGCTGTCACGACCCGCACCCAGTGAAAGGGTACGAGACCGTGGGTACGTCCAGTCTACACCACAGTGCCGACGGTAGACTGTTGTCCTAGGTCTCAACATCTAACACAATATAATATATCTGTCCAAAAAGATATACTCTCCAAAATAGAAGACAATCTCAGAAGGATACAACTCAATCACAAAGTTACTAAGATGGAAATCAGCACGAAATAGAATAGATAGAAAGATCTCAAAGTTTAATACAAAACCAGAATTGAAAAGAGCTAAGTGTTATCAACACCAAACAGAGTACAAATCAAATACATAACAAGAAACCAAAAGACATAACCCAGCAGTCTACTCTAAGCACTACTGGTGTCTCCTCTAGGCTAGTTGGATCCTCCAAGTTTTTTGTAAAATTTTGTCAACGTATCCAGTCAGGATTGGAGCGGTTACATAACTTTGAAAGCAGTTCCAAAATATCGTAGAAAATATAGAGCTAACAATAGAATAAAGTACATGACGTGCTATAAAAGAAGTACAAATAATACTGAGTATATGAATATAATAGAGAAAATATAACAGTAACATATATATAAGTGATTCAGAGCACAATACAATTATGTAACTGGCTTAGGTTGTACATGGTTATTCTGCGATAACTCTATTATACGTAAGGGTATAATAGACATGCACATTTTTACACTAGATAGATTTAATCATAAAACCACTTCTACTCCCCCCACCCCCAATCAATACACAAGGATCCGATCAAGTTACGTTACTTACATGATTGTTAGTTATACATGAAACACATGTGAGCGCATGGGAATACATGAGAGCACATGAGTGTACATGAAGAATACGAGTACAAGGAGTACATGATGCATATGATGAAGTACATGAACATGAAATATCCGATGCAATTGATGAGGGGATAACATCTCATAAAAAGATCCATGTAGTACCAATCCATGTTAACAACGTGTCAGCATCAAGTAAAGTAGTCTAGAGCAGACAATATAGATACTATTATGAATGAAAACTAACAGAGAATGTACTCGCTTGATATCATGAACAACTGATGTATATTGGTGTCCGAACTGGAGTCACAGAGTCCTTTTATATGAGATACTGGTTACAGAGTGTTCTGGATTAAATAATTGATTAAAATAATAATGTCTACATGCTACTAGACCTCTCTAGGTCAAAAGTCAACCCTTAGTCAACTCTGGTCAACTCTGATCAACTAAGTCAAACTTGAACCATTGGTCAAATCTTAATCAAATGCCCATATAGGATTTTGGGCTAACTAATGCTTGGCAACTAGGCATCAACCAGAACTTACGTTAACTAACTCAACTCTAACCATATATCAGAATATATATTCTAAGTATATCACATATATATGATAATACACCTTATCCATACTACCTTATATTCTGACTATGGTATATAATACTAAACCTTACAAACTATAACATACATCCTCTCTATCATACAACTCATAGACTACACACAAGAGGCTAAACTCAATTGAATAAGGTAGAAGGGTAATGTTCTGTCCCCAAGTGATGTTCAAATCTGAACATCAAGGACAGAACAAAAAGGGAATTAGGATTGCTCTGATATAGAGTGCAGGACCAATTGTACATGTAGTGAATGTGAATGAAATGAAAGGCATATGTTAAGGTTTTGTGGTAGAACATCTCTGGAAGCAGGACAGTGTGAAATGAGTATGTGATGAAGTGAATGTGTATGTGGCAGTGAACTTGTACTATGAATCTAATATGTAGGAGAACAATGCAACATTTATAAGTATGTGACAGTGTATAAAATACAGTAAAGTAGACATGTGAAGTGGCAGGGAATGTTTAAGTGTATACAGGATATCCTAATGTACAAGATATTTAATACAGGGAATATATGCAAGATAAATGCAGTAGAATGAAATAACTGGAGGCAGGACAAATACCTTATGAATGTAGTGAATTATCTATGTTAGAGAATTGCAGGACAGAGAACAAGGCACTGATCACTAATGATCAACTGAAACTTGTAATGATCTGGACTAACTTGAATAGAATGGACTGCTACTAATGAAGGTAAGGGCTGAACAAAACTAATAAGGGACAGATATTTAATAACCTATGACTGCTAATGTATGCAATCTTCTACTGCACCGTGATACATAATGTACAAAGTGAGGACTGATACCAGGTATCATATTGGGACAGAAACTAAAGATATGACTAATACAACATTGCATCCTAATACTGATACTGTCACGCCCCGATTCCATAGAATCGATAGTCGTCCTCCGGACGTGATGTCGTACGAACCTAAATTGCAATCGCACAAGGCATAGTCATAAGGTTATTCGAAATACAACAACAAGAGAATGCGTAGAGTAAATTAAACACACATTATAAAGAAGAAAACTTGAGCTTTATTGATAATGAACATCATTTTACAGAATTTAGACAAAACATACAACTTTTGGAAAATGAGGATCAGTACAATCAACGTGTACTGGCGAGTGGCTAATTATTTTCCATGCTCTCATTTGGTTCAAGAATGTCACGACCCGCACCCTAAGAAAGGGCACAAGAACATGGGTACATCCAGCCTACGCCGCAGAATCGGTGGTAGAACGCTGTATAGGTCGTCTATTAATACTACAACTAGACAATTATAAAGGTACTTGTCATCTCCGTACGGAGGTATAATATGGCATAACTCAATCACAAGAAAATCTAAGGATGATAGGACGAATTATGAAAGATAAGATAGAAGAAAATAACTGAAAATATACGCAAGATCCCAACACAAGTTAGAGTTCAAAACATAACACAAGATCCCAGAATATTAAATATACTACAAATCTCAAGTACTAGCTTGATCGCAGTCCAGTCAAGCCTAACTAACTAGTCTAATCAGGGGGTAGTCCTCTACTAAGCTAGATGCTCCTCAGGCTCCTGAATGTCGTCCTCATATGCCCCATAGAAAGTAGGGCAGTCACCATCATCATCTGTAATATTTGTCAACACATCCAGTCAGGTTTAGAACGAGAACATCATCTAACAGTTCAAAATAATTGACAAGCGCTATGAGTTATGAAATAATAATGAAATTCTTGATAATCAAGTTGCAGAGGTAATGTATGATGAAAAGACAAGTGTACAAGATCATATGAGAAATAGGCAGATATGTAAAAATGAATAAACCTGTTGTCACCCTCCTTTCCCGCATTTCCCGTATTTCGTATTTATACTCGTATCTAGATTTTAGCATGTATTTTTATTTTTTTCTCTAGCTTGTGGGATTTTGGTATTTCTCGTATTTTGGGTTTTCTCATGGCTCAGTTTTATTAGGTTGGTTCGGTTTGGTTCGGTTTTGAGCATTGGATCACCCTAGCCCTATGCTACACCCTCAACCCACCACAACTCCCCCTCTTTATATCTCCACCAACCTCTTCTCTCTCTTCATAACCACCATTAATTTCTTCTTCTTCTTCTTCCTCCACACAACTCCCCAACCCCTAGGCAAGTGCATCTTGCCACTACATGAGGACCCTCTTTTCTTTGTCCATTTGCTAGTTTAGGACATGGAGATCAACATTAGTTTTTAGGTTTTTATGATTTGGAGTCTCTGTTGTTATAGATCTAAGTTATTTCTATTTTCAGATTTTGCATGGTTTGAGCTATTTATGTTGGTTTTCTATAAGTTTTGATGTTTCCATGTGGAAGAGCTTTCCATTTCACCCAAGTTGGAACTTTGGAAATCCGGATTTGGAGTTCGGATGGCCAAGTTATGAACTTGTGAAGCTTTGGGTTCTTCCTTGGTGTTCTTGCTGTTTGGAGAAGACAGTGAGCAGTATGCGTAGCTGTTTATCTTACGCACACTGAGCTACGCGCGCTCTTTAGCGCTGCGTACGCAGACTTGAGTACGCTTCCTGTTGGAAGCGTGTCTCCCTTGAGTGTGCATGACTTTCACGTACACTGCTCCCTTGAGTGTGCGTGACTTTCACGTATACTGCTCCCTTGAGCGTACGTAACTTTTCACGTATGCTGCCCTCCTTGAGCGTGCGTGAATTTTCACCTACGCTGCTCTCTGTAGCGTGCGTAACTTTTCACATACGCTGCCCCTTGAGCGTACGTGACTTTTCACCTATGCTGCCCCTTGAGCGTGCGTGACTTGAGTGAGCCTTGACTTTTCACGTATACTGCTCACTTGAGGGTGCCTTGGTACGCAGACTTGAGTGAGCCTTGCGTGCGTGCTTTTGTACGTATGCTGCCCCTTGACCCCTTGCTTAGTCCACTGATTTTTGGAGTTTTGGTTTTATTTCTTTAAGCTTGGCTCTTCTATAACCCCGTATTTTGATATTTTATTAGATATTTTACGCCCATTTTATATCCTTACGCCTTTTGTCATGAACTTGATTTTGCTTAATATGTTTGGAATGACTATTGTACATGGCTTGGTATGGCAAGGAACTAGCATAACACGACAGTGACCCGTAGTGGTGCACTCCTGACATGACCAACCTGACTTGATAGTGGCCCGTCGTGGCGCACTCCTGACAAGTACCCTGGCATGATTTATCTTGATAACTTAACTTGACCTGTCATGACACCGTGGGTGGTTCTTTCTTGCTTGCTTGTTAAATCCACTTGTCCTGTCTTACATCATGTCTAGGAGGGGACTCCTGAGTACCACGGTCAGAAGTACCTACTAAAATGGATTAAGGTTAATAACTAGAATAACACAGTAGTCATGAAGAGATGACACAGCTACAGGCAATCCCGTTACCTGGGCGCTCTTGGGATCTGTAGCCTGCCGTCGAGTAGGGCACATTTCCAGCGCACCGTCGAGTGTTGCACCCTCTAAGTCACCTAAGGGTACATTTGTCTCCCGGACAATGTACCCACCTGAATTCAACCCTAATCTTTCGTCCTGGATAACCTGGATGGTCTGCAGGGCTTGTGGTTGTGGAACAATCTCACTGCATCTTGTTAGTAATTAGGCCTGTGATAACCCTAGTTAGTTAAAGTAGTAAGCCGTAGTATGTGCTTGGCCGTGATTGATTGAATGAGGTATAACCAGTCTAGTCATGTCTTGATCCCGTACAAGATTGCTTCCTGTCTTGATTACTTACATTACTTATCTTGCCGATAAATGGTGGAAAACCAAGCTCTGTTCAGATGAAGGGTTACAACCCCGGTCCTTGTTTGGTTTACGGGTTGTAACCTGGCTATCGAAATAGTTCCATGGTTATCTCGTCGTATATCATCCTAACATGTTTTCATAATTTTAGTTTTAATATTAGTTTTCTTGTGCTGATTGCTGGCTTTTGTTCTTATTTCGTGGCCCCCTTGTGGCACTTGCTCTTTCTGGGGTTGACCCAGCTAGTTTTGTGTGGTCAGATTTCGGAGCAGCTCCCGAAGATCTACCAAGCTTCCAGCCCGATGGTGGCAACTAAAAGGAACCCGGGCTACGAGTGGGTTTTCTATTTGTTTCGCTCACTCTATTGTAAATTTATTCTTTTTAGGCGTTTAGCTGACGAGCACCTGTTAGCTCGATGCTCTTTTACTTACTGTCTGCCTACGGGCTGTAAACATGATTAACAAATCCTAGGGTTGATCATGTACGACTAAACTCTTGCTAGTCCTAACATTTTGTACGACTAGCTTCATGATCAGCTGATATGTAATATTTGGGACGCCTTTTATTGTATATTTAATGATCATACATCTTGTAATTATATTATTTGCTTGAGATTGAGACAATAGGCTTGACCTTAAGAGACTGTTGGCTTGTAGTAAACCCTCATATCTAGACAGCCGTGACCGTATAGTTGAGATGTATTCTATTTCAATATACGTAGCTGGCTATGTCTGCCCCGTTCTCCAGTATTCTGGTTCTGGGGCGTGACATGGTTTAAGTGGTGGCCCATGCAGGTCTTGTCAATCAAGAAATGCGAGGGTTTACTGAATAGATGTCTCAATCAGTATTCGCCCTTGATCTCTGCCCGTATTTTCAAATCCTTGAAATTCTTGCCCTGATTACATGCTTGTATCGTTGATCTGTCCTGGTCCTTCCTTATTGTTTCTCTGTGTCGTCTTCTTCAGCGGTACTGTACCTGACCCTGCCAATCAGCAAGGAGAAGCACCTCCCGTGGGCCAGCAGCAACCTGGAGATCAAGCCCAGCATTCCGGAGTCGCCTCCAGAGTGATACCTACTGGAGGAGAGTCGCCAGTTCGGCACGTCCAGCCCGCAGAGCCAGATGATGGTACCTTAGTAGGTCTCATCAGAACCTTGATAGCTTTCCAGGATCGTCGAAGCGACGCCCTGCACCAGACAGTTCAAGATGCTTTGACCCGAGGCGGACATCCAGGGAACTAGGCGGCCAACAGCTTCAAGCGATTGAACCCTCCTTTCTTCGACGGCACCGAGGATGCGATTGTCGCGGATGCATGGCTTTAGGATACCGAGGTGATTCTGGAAGCAGCTAGGACACCCGAGAATGAGAAGGTGGCGGTGGTACGCCTGCAGTTGTTGGACTTGGCTCGCAGTTAGTGGGCAGCACAAGCCATGGGATTAGTGGCACCCATTGCTTAGGCAGTGTTTAGAGAGAGATTCCAGACGAAGTATTTCGATACTGTGGCTCGGTACGACCTACAGACCAGATTTACCAACTTGAAGTAAGGAGGCAGAACGGTTGACAGTTATGCATCAGAGTTTTCTAGACTCAGTAGGTTTGCCTCCACCTTGGTGGCGACCGAGTTTGATAGGGCCCAGCGGTTTCAGCAGAGATTGTATTTGGAAATCTTGTTGGCGGTTGAGCAATTCGAGCACCAGACGTTCGATGCAGTCTTGAGAGCAGCTAGGAGGCATGAGTATACCTCCCAGAGGATCGTGGATAGGACCGGAAGTAGGAAGCGGCCCCACAGTCAGATGCACCAGTCATCAGCTCCAGCCCCGACAGCTAGGAGTTTGACCATTGGAACTCCGAGGCGGGCGGCCTCAGTAACGTCGGTTCAGCATTCGACCCCGACGTACCCGTAGCAGCAGAAGCAGAAGCAGACTTCCGCGATGGGATGTTCCCATTGCGGGAAGCCAGGGCATATGGTGGCAGACTGTCGCAGGGCGCAGGGATTGTGCCTGGCGTGTGGAGCAGCAGATCATAGGATAGGGGCTTGCCCGAATAAGGGTGGTTCATCAGCATCCAACCCTTCTAGCTCTTCGGTGAGAGGACCGGCCCCAGCACCAGTTCAGCAGCAGCAGTATCAGTCTTCGAGGCCCTTGCCGCCTCAGTCTCAGGCATTCCAGCAACAGCACCCCCAGCAGTATGCACAAGCCCAAGCTCAGACCCAGAATGGGCAGAGAGGTTTCCAGCAGAGGGGACCAGCAGCCAGAGGACAAGGTCAGGCCATGATGATGGCTATGGAAGAAGAAGTTGCACCAGGTGAGGTAGTGGCAGGTACTATTCTCGTCAACTCCTTTCCAGCTTCGGTATTGTTTGATTCTGGTGCATCGCATTCATTCATGTCTGTACGATTCACGACACGGATAGGATTGAAGCCCGAGTCATTATCAGTGAGGCTCAATATACTTACTGGTAATGGCCTTATGGGAGTAGATCGAGTGTTTTCCTCGTGTCGGATCGTAGTTAGCGGCAGGGAGTTCCCCGCTAGATTCATAGAGTTTTCTATGGCAGACTATGATGTAGTCCTAGGCATGGATTGGTTGAGGAACCAGTATGCTAGGATAGACTGCCATATTGGCAGAGTTGTCTTTAGTATCCCCGGCGAGCCAGAGTTTTTATTTTCCAGAGGCGCAGTGGAGCCATCTTCCCCAGCATTACGGATGGCAGTAACAGCAGTGCAGTTACCCCGGATAGTTGAAGAGTTTCCAGATGTCTTTCCAGAGGAGCTTCCAGGGATGCCGCCGGAGCGGGAGATTGAGTTCACTATAGACTTGATTCCCGGAACAGCACCAGTATCAGAGCGAGTCTACAGGATGGCGCCTTCAGAGTTAGAGATTTTATACAAGATGATTGAAGAACTGAGGACCAAGGGATTCATCCGTGCGAGTGGATCTCCTTGGGGAGCCCCGATGCTTCTTGTAAAAAAGAAGGATAGTACGTCCAGGCTATGTGTTGATTATCGTACCTTGAATTCGGTGACAATCAAGAACAGATACCCTCTTCCGAGGATAGATGACTTGTTTGATCAGCTCAGAAGGGCTTCAGTGTTCTCGAAGATCGACTTGCGGTCGGGATACCACCAGATCAGAGTCAGAGAGCAGGACATCCCGAAGACAGCATTCAGATCGAGGTATGGACATTGGGAGTTCCTTGTTATGCCCTTTGGAGCGACCAATGCGCCGGCCGTATTCATGGACCTCATGAATCGCATTTTCATGCCTTACTTGGATCAATTTGTGATCGTGTTCCTAGATGACATCCTGGTCTACAGCAAGAGTGAAGCAGAGCATGAGCAGCATCTCAGAGTCGTCCTTCAGACGCTCAGGGAGCATCAGTTGTACGCCAAGTTCAGTAAATGCGAGTTCTGGCTCGATCGTATTTCGTACTTGGGTCACATCATTATCTGAGGAGGAGTGGAAGTGGATCCCCAAAAGATTGTGGCTATCGAGTCATGGCCGGTACCCAACTCAGTGGCAGAGGTTCGCAGCTTCCTTGGATTGGCCGGCTACTACCGGCGGTTCGTTTCAGATTTCGCAAGGATTTCAGCGCCGATGACCCAGTTGACCCGCAAGGATGTGCCGTTTGTTTGGACAGCAGAGTGCCAGGAATCATTTGAGAAGTTGAAGCAAGGTTTGATAACAGCTCCCATTCTCACCCTTCCAGATGGGACCGGAGGATTCACAGTCTATTGCGACGCTTCAGACAGAGGATTAGGGTGTGTCTTGATACAGCATTGGAAGATGATATCTTATGCGTCACGTCAACTTCGTGACCATGAGAAGAATTACCCGACCCACGACTTGGAATTGGCAGCGGTAGTGTTTGCTTTGAAGTTGTGGAGACACTACTTGTACGGAGATAGAGTGGAGGTCTTTACTGATCATAAGAGCCTGAAGTATGTTTTCACCCAGAAGGACCTTAATATACGGCAGAGAAGATGGCTCGAGCCATTGGTGGATTATGACGTGGATTTGCAGTATCATCCCGGAAAGTCCAACGTTGTAGCAGGTGCATTGAGCAGGAGAGCCGGAGTTTATCACCTGACGGCACAACCAGAATTATTGGCAGATCTTCAGAAGATGGGCATTGAAGTGGTTCTTTCAACCAGCGTGGCATTGATGGCCAGTCTACAGGTTCAGTCCAGTATAGTTGAGAGGATTCGGATGGCGCAGTCAGCAGATTCCAAGATCCAGCGGCTCAGAGCAGAGTGTGAAGCAGGAAGAAGGCCAGTGTTATGTATCCATGAAGACGGTACACTTCGATACGGCACTCGTCTTTGTGTACCCAGTGGAGATATCAGACAGGAAGTCATGGCAGAAGCCCACAGTTCACAATATTCTATTCATCCGGGTGGTACGAAGATGTACCATGATATTCGTCAGCATTTCTGGTGGAATGGCATGAAGAGGGAGATAGCCCGGTTTGTCTCTCGGTGTTTGGTTTGCCAACAGGTTAAAGCTGAACATCAGAGGCCCGCTGGACTTCTTTAACCCTTACCGATCCCAGAATGGAAATGGGAGCATATAACCATGGATTTCGTGACCGGATTGCCCAGATCTCCGGCCGGCAGAGATGCTATTTGGGTAATTGTGGATAGGCTTACCAAGGTGGCACACTTTCTCCCATTCAGAGTTGGACAGTCGACGGCGCAGCTAACAGAGATGTACCTCAGGCAGATCGTCAGGCTTCACGGTGTACCAGTCAGCATCACCTCAGACAGGGATTCAAGATTCACATCACACTTTCGGCGCAGCTTGCAGAAGAGTTTGGGGACTCGCCTTCAATTTAACTCAGCTTATCACCCATAGACGGATGGTCAGTCAGAGCGCACAATCCAGACCCTTGAAGATATGTTGAGATCCTGTACCCTTGACTTCGGTGGTTCCTGGGAGAATCATCTGCACCTGGTGGAATTCTCGTACAATAACAGTTATCAGGCCAGTATCCAGATGGCACCCTTCGAGGCTCTTTATGGCAAGAAGTACAGATCCCCGCTAGCATGGGACGATGTCGGAGAGAGGCAGATGCTCGGACCCGAATTGATTTCCCAGATGGTTGAAGTGGTCAGGAAGGTCAGAGATCACCTCCGAGTTGCCCAGGACCGCCAGTGCCATTGGGCCGATGCTCATCGGCGTCCCTTAGAATTTGCTGTCGGCGACCATGTATTCCTTAGGATCTCGCCTAACCACGGCGTCATTCGCTTTGGCGTGCGGAAAAAGCTTAGTCCTAGGTATATAGGGCTGTTCGATATTCTAGAACGAGTAGGAGATGTATCCTATCGTCTCGCTCTTCCGCCGTCGTTAAGTGAGGTACATGATGTATTCCATATGTCCCAATTACGACGGTATATTCCGGACCCGAGCCACATCCTAGACCATTCGGAATTGGTTGTTGGTACCAACCTTTCGTATGAGGAGAGGCCCGTGTCTATATTGGACCGGAGGGAGAAGACACTCAAGAACAAGACTATTAAATTAGTCCGTGTTGCTTGGGGTCATCACTCTCTAGGTGAGTCAACGTGGGAGCGTGAGGACGACATCCGATCGCGATATCCCTACCTGTTTGACTCGTGAGGTATAATATCTTTCTTATGCCTTACATTTTCCCTTCCTTGCTTGCATTGTATGATTGTATGATTGAACTGCTTAGTGTAGCTTGCCTGTGCTTAATGTAGCTTGTCGTGACAATTTCTAGCTCCTTGATTAAATTCCGAGGACGGAATTCTTTTAAGGTGGGTAGAGTTGTCACCCTCCTTTCCCGCATTTCCCGTATTTCGTATTTATACTCGTATCTGGATTTTGGCATATATTTTTATTTTTTTTTCTAGCTTGTGGGATTTTGGTATTTCTCGTATTTTGGGTTTTCTCATGGCTCGGTTTTATTAGGTTGGTTCAGTTTGGTTCGGTTTTGAGCATTGGATCACCCTAGCCCTATGCTACACCCTCAACCCACCACAACTCCCCCTCTTTATATCTCCACCAACCTCTTCTCTCTCTTCATAACCACCATTAATTTCTTCTTCTTCTTCTTCCACCACACAACTCCCCAACCCCTAGGCAAGTGCATCTTG
This sequence comes from Iris pallida, assembly GCA_029216955.1. Taxonomy (NCBI): domain Eukaryota; kingdom Viridiplantae; phylum Streptophyta; class Magnoliopsida; order Asparagales; family Iridaceae; genus Iris; species Iris pallida. The sequence goes on from JANAVB010011399.1 coordinate 16,403,070, forward strand.
CCACTACATGAGGACCCTCTTTTCTTTGTCCATTTGCTAGTTTAGGACATGGAAATCAATATTAGTTTTTAGGTTTTTATGATTTGGAGTCTCTGTTGTTATAGATCTAAGTTATTTCTATTTTTAGATTTTACATGGTTTGAGCTATTTATGTTGGTTTTCTATGAGTTTTGATGTTTTCATGTAGAAGAGCTTTCCGTTTCACCCAAGTTGGAACTTTGGAAATCCGAATTTGGAGTTCGGATGGCCAAGTTATGAACTTGTGAAGCTTTGGGTTCTTCCTTGGTGTTCTTGCTGTTTGGAGAAGACAGTGAGCAGTGTGCATAGCTGTTTAGCTTACGCACACTGAGCTACGCGCGCTCTTTAGCGCTGCGTACGCAGACTTGAGTACGCTTCCTGTTGGAAGCGTGTCTCCCTTGAGTGTGCGTGACTTTCACGTACACTGCTCCCTTGAGTGTGCGTGACTTTCACGTATACTGCTCCCTTGAGCGTGCGTGACTTTTCACGTATGCTGCCCTCCTTGAGCGTGCGTGACTTTTCACCTACGCTGCTCTCTGTAGCGTGCGTGACTTTTCACCTACGCTGCCCCTTGAGCGTGCGTGACTTTTCACCTACGCTGCCCCTTGAGCGTGCGTGACTTGAGTGAGCCTTGACTTTTCACGTACACTGCTCACTTGAGGGTGCCTTGGTACGCAGACTTGAGTGAGCCTTGCGTGCGTGCTTTTCAACGTATGCTGCCCCTTGACCCCTTGCTTAGTCCACTGATTCTTGGAGTTTTGGTTTTATTTCTTTAAGCTTGGCTCTTCTATAACCCCGTATTTTGATATTTTATTAGATATTTTACGCCCATTTTATATCCTTACGCCTTTTGTCATGAACTTGATTTTGCTTAATATGTTTGGAATGACTATTGTACATGGCTTGGTATGGCAAGGAACTAGCATAACACGACAGTGACCCGTAGTGGTGCACTCCTGACATGACCAACCTGACTTGATAGTGGCCCGTCGTGGTGCACTCCTGACAAGTACCCTGGCATGATTTATCTTGATAACTTAACTTGACCTGTCATGACACCGTGGGTGGTTCTTTCTTGCTTGCTTGTTAAATCCACTTGTCCTGTCTTGCATCATGTCTAGGAGGGGACTCCTGAGTACCACGGTCAGGAGTACCTACTAAAATGGATTAAGGTTAATAACTAGAATAACACAGTAGTCATGAAGAGATGACACAGCTACAGGCAATCCCGTTACCTGGGCGCTCTTGGGATCTGTAGCCTGCCGTCGAGTAGGGCACATTTCCAGCGCACCGTCGAGTGTTGCACCCTCTAAGTCACCTAAGGATATATTTGTCTTCCGGACAATGTACCCACCTGAATTCAACCCTAATCTTTCGTCCTGGGTAACCTGGATGGTCTGCAGGGCTTGTGGCTGTGGAACAATCTCACTGCATCTTGTTAGTAATTAGGCCTGTGATAACCCTAGTTAGTTAAAGTAGTAAGCCGTAGTATCTGCTTGGCCGTGATTGATTGAATGAGGTATAACCAGTCTAGTCATGTCTTGATCCCGAGCAAGATTGCTTCCTGTCTTGATTACTTACATTACTTATCTTGCCGATAAATGGTGGGAAACCAAGCTCTGTTCAGATGAAGGGTTACAACCCCGGTCCTTGTTTGGTTTACGGGTTGTAACCTGGCTATCAGAATAGTTCCATGGTTATCTCGTCGTATATCATCCTAACATGTTTTCATAATTTTAGTTTTAATATTAGTTTTCTTGTGCTGATTGCTGGCTTTTGTTCTTATTTCGTGGCCCCCTTGTGGCACTTGCTCTTTCTGGGGTTGACCCAGCTGGTTTTGTGTGGCCAGATTTCGGAGCAGCTTCCGAGGATCTACCAAGCTTCCAGCCCGATGGTGGCGACTAGAAGGAACCCGGGCTACGAGTGGGTTTTCTATTTGTTTCGCTCACTCTATTGTAAATTTATTCTTTTTAGGCGTTTAGCCGACGAGCACCTGTTAGCTCGATGCTCTTTTACTTACTGTCTGCCTATGGGCTGTAAACATGATTAACAAATCCTAGGGTTGATCATGTACGACTAAACTCTTGCTAGTCCTAACATTTTGTACGACTAGCTTCATGATCAGCTGATATGTAATATTTGGGACGCCTTTTATTGTATATTTAATGATCATACATCTTGTAATTATATTATTTGTTTGAGATTGAGACAATAGGCTTGACCTTAAGAGACTGTTGGCTTGTAGTAAACCCTCATATCTAGACAGCCGTGACCGTATAGTTGAGATGTATTCTATTTCAATATACGTAGCTGGCTATGTCTGCCCCCGCTCTCCAGTATTCTGGTTCTGGGGCGTGACACCTGTCATACCAGATATGTTGTAGACAACTCAGACAAACTGTGTTAAGACCAGTGATTTGAAATACCAAGTTTGACATGTGAACGGCTAGAGGGATATATCCGGCAAACCATACACCTACGTGTGTGGTCGCTATTATTCATAAAAGATCAATGGGATAGAAAGGGGTATGTTCATATGTCTCCTAGGTATTTCCCCGTCCGACTAGTACACATGGAATCCAGGTTCTTTGACACGCATTTCATTAGTCATGATGGATGCATTAGTCATGATTACATTATTCAAGATAGGCATGAAAACTACGTATCTCCAATCAAAGAATCCATAAAATACCAATTTGTGAGTCCATCGTGTCAGAATCAAGATATAACACTAGTATAACATGCATCACAGGATATATCAACATAATGAAACTATCAGAGAATGTACTCGCCTGTCGTCCTGAGCAATGAATGTGAACTGAGCCTCAAAGTGGAGTTACAAGCCTATAGATGAGATACATGTGTTAAATGGGTGTTAGATAGTGTCAAACATGGTTTTCTAGTGAGTGGTATGCAATCTAGATCAAAACTAGGTCAATTTAACCTATATCAAGCCATAACTACCTAAAATACCCTAACCTAGATATTCATATGCCTAATATTACCCTATACTAGTATATACATATGTATATAGGATACACCAATCTATCCTAGGTAATATACTATTCTAGTCCTTAGGTAATACTCTATTCCTTAGACTTAGGCTAACTCCCTTACTATGCTAATAGGTAAACTCCTATACCTTAGAGTAGGTAATATCTTACCTACCAAACCTCTCTTTTAAGTAAACCTTAGTCATAAACCCTCTAGCCCATTTACCTATCCATTAGATAATATCCTACTTAGTTAGATAGGCAATTTCCTAATACCTTCCACATAGATAACACATTACCTATACTTGCTAGGTAAACCATTACCTAGACTACCTAGACTAGGTAAATCCCTGATACCTACTTGGTTGGACCCTTAAAACTCCTAACCTATCTAAACATAGGGCTATACGACCCCTCACAATTTGCCTCCCATATAGCCAACACAGGCCATTCAAGCCCAATCAAGGAGGAGATCCCCTGTTCCTGCTCTATAAACCCAATCCTAGATGTATAGCACTCTTATATGAAACACACTCACACTCTAAACTCCTTACCTGGTTCACTCTGGCCTCTCCTATGCCAGGGCAGCGCCTCACTTTGCCTATGCACTCTAGTGCACATGTCTCACTAATACCCCCCTTTGCTGCTCAGAACCCAAACAGTGTACATGGCTCCCAACCTCCATACTTACATATTCCTCATCACTAAGTTGGTTAGAGCTGACCCTATGTCAGCCCCTACTAACTGAATATCATGTCAGTTCATAGAGGACTGACCCTCCTCTCTGATCCTGCTTCATTTCCTGTATCATCCCAGAGACTGATAACTGCACCCTTACTCTCTTGATGAGGTGAGGACATCCCCACACAAGTTAGGTACCTGCACACTCACGTCCAATTTCCCCTTCCATTCACTAGCAACCAACAAACCCCAAGCCTCTCTGGTTTACTAATACAAACCCCAAGCCCAAGAGCCAAATCCTGATACTCCAAATCCCCACTCGACTGAACCCCCTTCCCAGTTGTGGCTTTTATATTTTCTCCTACCTGAACTAGATTTTCCCTTCTATGTTACTTGTATCCTAACTGAAACCTGATGTGCATAGGCCTAAGGCCAAGG